>PVHT020000521.1:35831708-36184831 GCA_004024745.2 Catagonus wagneri | reverse complement strand
TTGAGTTGATTTTTCTTATTTGTTTGTGTATCAATTGTAGATTTTTGGTTTATAGTTACCCTGAAGTTTTGATATAGGAGTCTATATAAAAATGAGATTGTTTTAAGTTGTTGTTTCTTAATTGCAAGTGCATCTCCAGTGTCCTACATTTGTGCTTTTTTCTCACGATCTGTGATTTGCATGGGTGACAGTATCTTTTCTGTATATATGACTTTACTGGTGAGCCTTATCATTTGTGATGTTTTTGTTTCTGGTTGTGGCCTTTTCTTTTCTGCCTAGAGAAGTTCCTTTAGTATTTGTTGTAAAGCTGGTTTAGTGTTGCAGAAATCTCTTAGCTTTTGCTTCTCTGTGAAGGCTTTGATCTCTGCTTCAAATCTGAATGAGAGCCTTGCTGAATAAAATAATCTTGGTTGGAAGGTTTTTCCTTTCATCACATTAAGTGTATCGTGCCACTCCCTTCTGGCCTGCAGAGTTTTACCTGAAAAATCTGCTGATAACCTTATCGGGGTTCCCTTGTATGTCATTTGTTTCTTTTCCCTAGCTACTTTCAATATTTTCTCTTTGTCTTTAATTTTGGTCATTTTGATTAATATGTGTCTCCGGATGTTCCTCCTTGGGTTTATTTTATATGGTACTCGCTGCACTTCCTGAATTTGACTGAGTGGTTCCTTTCCCATATTAGGGAAGTTTTTGGCTATTATCTCTTCATAGTTTTTCTGTCCCCTTCTCTCTCTCTTCTCCCTCTGGCACCCCTATAATATGGATGTTGGTGCATTTAACATTATCCCAGAGTTCTCTGAGACTCTGCTCATTTCCTTTCAATCTTTTATCTCTTTTCTCTTCCACATTAGTGATTTCCACTAATCTGCCCTCCACCTCGCTGATTTGTTCTTCTGCTCCTATATTCTACCATTGGCTGCTTCTAATGAGTTTTTTATTTCAGTGATTGTATTTTGCATCTCTTCTTGTTTAATTTTTACATCTTGTATTTCTTTGCTCAGTGTTTCCTTTAAATTATCAATCTTTGCCTCCAAGTTATTTCCAATGTCTTGCATCACCTTCAGCAACAACAGTCTAAAGTCTCTTTCTGGGAGGCTGGTAATCTCCTCATCACTGAGCTGTTTTTCTGTTTTTTTTTTTTTTTTTTCCTTTCTCCCTTATCTGAGTTATAGTTTTCTGTCTTTTCATTTTTATAGGTTTTTGGTGTGGTGACCCTTTTGCAGTCAGTAGAGTTGTAGCTTCTCTTAGTTCTGGTGTTTGCTTCCCCTATGGCTAAAGTTGGTCTGGTGGGGGTGGGCGGGGCTTGCTGTAGACTTCCCAATGGGAGGGACTGGTGCCTGCTCACTGGTAGGTAAGGTTGATTCCTATCCCTCTTATGGGTGGGGCTTTTTCTCTGTGTGAGATTGGAGGCTGACTGTGTGCCTGAGGGGTCTTTAGGCAGCCTGTTTCCTGATGGGTGGGGCTGTGATCCCACCTGAATTATTGTTTGGCCTGGGGCTTCTCAGAGCTGATGGGAGGGACCAGATTTTCCAACAAATGGCCACCTCTAGAGAAGTGCAGGCTGATGAATGTTTCCAAGAGCTTTGCCTCCAATGCCCTTCCCCCACAACAAGCCACAGTCACCCCTATTTTCCCAGGAGATCTCAAAGAATTGTAGTCAGGTTTGACCCAGATTTGTATGGAGACTTTGCCCTGTGACCCAGTGCACATGAAAGTCTGTGTGCGCCTTTCAAAATGGGGTCTTCTTTTCTCCCCGTCCTGTGGAGCTCCTGCACACAAGCCCCACCGGCTTGGTTGCTCCGGGGGCTCTTTCTCCCTGTGCCAGATCCCCAGGCATGGGGAATTGACGTTGGGCTCAGAACTCTCAGTCCTTTAGGTGAGTCTCTGTGATACATTTACTTTCCAGTCTGTGGGGCTTCCCACCTGGGAGGTATGGGTTTGCTTCTATCATGTAATCACATCTCCTACCTCTTGATGTGGTCTCCTCTTTGTCTTCTGGAGTAGCATATCTTTTCTGAAAGTTTACAGTCCATTTGGTTGAAGGTTGCTCAGCATTCGGTTGTAGTTTTGTTGTTTTGGGGAGAGAAATTGAGCTCCAGTCCTTCTATTCCTCCATCTTAATCCAATCTAGGAGTTAATGTTTTTATGTTTTGTCTAGCTTTTACTTTCCAGGGTTATGTTGCTTATGGGTGATAATATTTTATATCATAGTAACGATATCATAACATGGCCATACTTGGTAAATTTCCTTTTAATGAAATAAGAAATAAATTTTTATTGAAGAAAATCATTGCCACATGTAAGACACATGTATGGAAAAGTGCTCAAATGATAAATGTATGATTTGACCGGATTTCAGATCAGGAATTGGAACCTCACCATTGAGCCATCAGGCACCCCCTTGTGGTCACATCTCTTCCACTCAGGCAATTTCTTTCCTGAATTCCACCATCCTAGATGCGCTTTGCTGGTATTTGAACTTGACATAAATCAACAACTCATTTTGTGCCTGACGTTTTTTGCTCATCAGTATATTAGGTGAATCATCCATACATTGTCGGAGTTGTGAATTGCTCTTAATTAGGATGTAACAAAGATTGGCAAACTCTTTTTTAAAGCACAAGGCTGTAAATATTTTCAGCCTCTTGAGCCATATGGCTGCTGTCTTAATGACTCAGTTCAGCTGTTGTCGTGTGCGAGCAGCCATAGACAATAAATACATTAACAGATGGCTGTGAGTTCCCAGGATACTCTATTTACACAACCAGGCAATGGGCCCATGAGCCATAGTTGGCTGAATTTTTCTTTCTAAGATTCCATTCATAACATATCACAATTTGTCCATTCTATCTTTGATGGACATCAGGTTGTTTCCAGTTTTGAATTATAACTTGTGTGTATTCTTGTACACCTGATTGGGTGCTCGCATTTGTGCATTTCTATATCCCTTGGAATGTAAGTGCTCGATCACAGAATGTTCAAATGTTTAACTTTCAGTGATACTACCACACAGTTTACCAAAGGGTAATTGACTCTTCCCACCTATCAGTGCATCATGAGGTTTTCATTTGATTCACATCCCTAAGGCATCTGGTATTGTCATCTAGGTGGGCATGTAATCATGTCACATTGTGGTTTCAGTTTGCATTTTCCTGATAACTAATAAAAATAAGCACTTTTTCTTTTGTTGGTGAGGCATTTTATGATCTTTTATGAAGTGCCTACTCAAGTATTTTGCTTATTTTCTAGTGGGTTGCTTGCTCCTTTCCTTCAGCTTTATTGAGATATAATTGGTGTATAACCTTATGTAAGTTTAAGGTATACAGCATTATATTTTGGTACACTTATGTATTGAAAAGTGGTTCCCATCATAGCATTAGCTAACACTTCTATCACATCACATAATTACCATTTCTTTTTCTTTGTAGTGGGAATATTTAAGATCTACTCTCAGTGACTTTCAAGTATATAATACAGTATTATTAACCCTACATTTGATGTATGCTCTATGCTATACATTTGATGCCCAGAACTTATTCATTGTTTGCCCACTTTATGTTGATTTGCAGGAACTCTTTACATACCATGGGGGCATAGCTTTTGTGAAATATATGTAGAGCAAATATCTTCTTCCTTTCTATGGATTACCTCTTCGTTATCTTGAAGGTGTCTATTTTCCTCCTTCAATTACACAATCAATGTTATCAACTATAGTCACCATTTCTACATTAGATCCTCAGATCTTATTCATCTTATAAGTGAAAGTTGTACCCTTTTACCAGCCTCTCCCTATTCCTCCACCCCTCCCCTTGCAACTGCTTTTTTACTCTCTATTTCTATGAGTTTGACTTTTTATTTTTAGATTCCACATATAAGTGATGCCATGAAGTATTTATTTTTCTCTGTCTGACTTACCTGACTTAGCATAATACCCTCAAGGTCCATCCATGTTGTGGCAAAAGGCAGGAATTTCTTTTTCTCATGGCTGAATAATTTTGTGCATGTGTGTGATATGTTTTTTTAGTATATATATAATATATATTTCACATTTTTGTTCATTCATCCATTGATAGACACTCAGGTTGTTTCCATATCTTTGCTATTGTGAATGATGCTGCAGTGACCATGGGAGTACAGATGTCTCTTTGACATTCTTCTTTCATTTTCTTTGAATACATACCCAGAAGTGAGGTTGCTGGATCATAAGGTATTCTCTTTTTAAGTTTTTGAGGAAACTCCATATCTTTCATAGTGTCTGCACCCATTTACATTCCCATCAAGACCTCAGTGGGTTCCCTTTTCTCAACAACCTTGCCAGCACTTGGCATCTCTCGTCTTCTTGATGATAGCCATTCTGACAGGTGCGAGGTGGTATCTCGTTGTGGTTGAAGGTATCCTTTGATGAACAAATCTCCTTACTTATAACATGGCCCAGTTTACCTTGTATAGTTTGCACTTTTTTGCGTCCTATTTAAGAAATCTTGGCTCGTATAAAAGTTAAAATGATAATACATCCTACTTGATAATTAATTTTATTTGTAGCTTTCTTCGATATTGCTATTTGACAAATAGATTGACAAAAAGTTAAAGGTCCACTAATTTCACCCTCTGTAGGAAAAGAGGAGGGTGAAGAAACCTTGGAAGTTACCTGGCAGGAAAGTAGTGATTGAATAGAAAGTGTCAAGAGGTCTAACTGCAGTAGGCTTTTTTCTTGCTCTTTGTCATTTGTTGGGGAGTAAGGAAAAGATGACCAAGCAGAGAAAGCTCCTCTCTCTCATTCAGAACACAGGACACATCACCTTTTTAGCCCTGGCAATGTAGCTGTAGTAAATAGACACACGTTTGAAGGAGAGACATTGTTGGCAGTGTGGGAAGCATCTTGGTGGGATTCTGGCTTACAAATCTAGTTTTAAATACAGATTTAAACCTACAGTTTAAATCTAATTTTAACTAGGTTTAAATATTTTTGTATCTACTTTTAAGTCTAATCTAGGTTTAAATATCTTTGTATCTACTTTTAAGTCTTAAAATTAACTTTTAGAAAGAAGGGTTGGAATGTGATACAAGATGGCTGACCCAGCAAGAGTATGTCTGTTTTTCCTTCCCTACATTCTTAATATTTTGGAAATTAAAAATATGTATTGCAGTGCTCACACCTGGAATCAGAATCTGGAGTGTGTAAAACTGAGGAGGAGAAACTGAAACTAAAACCCAACCCAACAGAAGAATCCACAACACACAACGGGGAAGAGAGCCTGCCTTATCAGTGAATTTTTTCAGGGGAACCTCAGAATAACCCCAAAGGTGCAAAGCCACAAGAAGCCAGTCAGAAAATGAAAAATATTGATACAAATTGATCTCCTTTTCCTCTTCTTATAGATAAATTAGATTTTAATTAATTTCTCTCTGTTAACAGAAACACTGTTGTCTGTGATTCAACAAGGTTGCTGGATATAAGATCAGTTTACAAATATCAAGTACATTTCTGTTTTCCAGTAGTATTTAGAAAATATATAAGACAATACATGCCACGTACATCCTAGCCACACATGGAAAATTATAAAACTTAAAAAAAAAAAGATCTCGGAAAGCTAATCTAATGAAGACATATACCATTTCGTATAATAAAGATAGCATTTCCCCTCACATTATTCCATAAATTGAATGCAATGTCAATCGGAATCCTGAAAAGTTTTTAAACATAACTTGACAAGGAGATTTTGAAATGAAAGAGCAAAAAGCCAAGACAATTTAGAAAAAAAAAATTAAATTGGGGAAACTTGCTTTTCCAGATGATAAAATGCACTATAACATTACGTAATTAGGACAGCATGAGATAGATCAGTGATGGCCAGTGAAATAGAATAGAGAAGCCAATGTAGCCTTGCACGTATACAGACATAGCATCGCCAATGCATGTTCTGGGGCAAGACACATGAAAAGCTTAAAGCTTTAGTCCAAATCAATTTTAAGTATATTTAAGCCTTCCAAGGCCAACTTGGAAAAAAATTTGGAGTACTAAGTTTTTCCTGTTACCATTTCTTAAGAAATAAAGCTCACAAATGATAAGGGGAGAAGATTAATATGTTCAGCTACATTTAAAAAACCTCATGAAATTCTACTCATTAAGAAATAGAAGGTGGACATAGAGGTGTTAGCCAGAAAGGAGATATTTGTAGTGTATGTACCTGACAAATATCTGTAACAAGAATAAAGAACATTTATGAATCAATTAAGAATAAGATTCATTCAATAAAAGCTAGATTAAAAAAACATAACTAGGAGTTTCCATTGTGGTTCAGCAGTAATGAACCCAACTAGTATCCATGAGAATGCGGGTTCCATCCCTGGCCTTGCTTAGTGGGTTAAGGATCAGGCGTTGCCTTGAGCCGAGGTGTAGGTCACAAACACAGCTCAGATCCCATGTTGCTGTGGCTGTGGTGTAGGCTGGCAGCTGCAGCTCCCATTCAGTCTTTAGCCTGGGAACTTCCTGAGGTGCAGCCCTAAAAAGCAAAACAACAACAACAATAACAAAAAGCATAACTAAGCAATTCGCAGAACGGGAAGTCAAAACGGTTGATACATGTGAAAACATGGTTAAGCTCACAGGTGATACAAAGATGTAACTTTGCCTAGGAAACTGGCAAATATTTGGATATAATACCAAGTGTTGGCAAGACCCAAAGCAACAGGAGTACTGTAGCTTTTGGGAGTATGAATTGGGGGCAGCTGGTTTACTTTTCAAATAGTAAAGTTGCACATGCAAATATACCACTGTACAGTAATTCAACTCCTAGGTAAAGAGGCAGGTAAAAGCGTGTTCGGAATAACTTTGTACTGGCAAAAAAGCGGAAACTAGTGTCCATCAAGAGCAAAACGGATAAACAAATTGTGGCAGAGTATGCAGTGGATTGTGGCAGATCAAAGAAAATGAATGCTTTAGAACTACACCTGATAAGTCAATGCTGAATGAAAACAAAGGAATTTTCAAAAAACTGCCAGAGCCGATATGAAGCGATCATGGCAGGATAGAGCCATACTCAGTGTTACATATTGAAATATTCCTCTGTGATGTGTGCTGGACACACTTAATTACACCAGCTGCACTGGCTACTCTCCTGGTTTTCCCTTTACTTGCAGATGGTGTAGCAGCTAAAGAAATAATGCCTGCAATACCTCAGCTGTTGCCTTTCACACTGGTTACCAAATATTTAGAATATCCCCCCAATAATAGTCCCAATATTAAATTAAATATTAAATATTTAAATGTCCCAATATATGTATGGACAGATATATACTAATGTATATATAGGAAAACTACAGATAAACAAATGGCAATCATAAACATTAAATTCAGGGTGGTGCTGGGGTTGGGGGGTGAGAAGAGCAAAGTGATTAAACAGTTGATGTGTACGTGGCACTAATTATATGATGATGTGTGTAACTTTTTGTACATTTGAATCAATGTGAATACTTATATTTATACAATATGGCATCAGTAGAGTCTTGAAAGTCCTGAAAATTATAATCTGCCCACATTCTAAGTTTAAACAATAGATATTTATCTCCTTTGCTTTAAATGGAGAATCTGAAGAAATAGTAAAACTTTATCCACCTGATAAATTACTAAAAAAAATGCTCAAAGTGACTCATTGGAGTGTAGGAAGGATATATTAGACATTAATTGATTGATTATTTTATGCTTTATTTTATGAGATAAAATTTCATTGAAAGATATAATTCCTATAACTTTTATTTTTAGGACTTTATGGCATTAGAAAACATGCATATACTCAGAGAATGCTAAAGCTGCATAAATATTGGGAACATTAAATATACCTGTCTAAGCAATAGTCAGATTCAGCAGACAAACAACTCGAAAAGATAGAAGGAACTTAATCTATCAAACAATTAGAAAATGGAAAAGAAGTGCTGATAAATTCTAAAAATGTGCAGTCAGACCAAATTGTTTTATAGAAGCCTCAGTGTTACAGAATTAGAAATAAATAAAGGAATATGAAGAAGTCTGATACCAAGGTCCCACCCAAGTCTAATTTAATCAGGCTCTAGAATGGGGCTGAGGTATCACATACTTTAGGGAGCCTAAGTGTATCTTGAGTTGAGAACGGCTGCTTTTTTTCTCACTGTGATTTCTCTGCCTATATTTTTATTATTGTATGTTTGCCGGAGGCCAGGACCAGGTGACCAGGGCCATTTATGTCATTGTGTAGGTTCAGAGTTAAGGTTTAATTCTCTGTTATGGTGAAAACAGTACATTAGTTATAACAAATAGGTAAAAATCCCTCTATCATTGTATGTTGACAAATGTGAGAAAAATCCTTTTCAATGTAGCAACTCCTATAAGTGAATTAAACATTCATCTAAAAACCATTCAAGAAAATCTACACAATAAACAAAAAATTAGATGCAAGGGATAAATAAACACAGAAGCAAAAATTAGTGGATTAGAAAATAAAATAATGTTAAATTTACTCGATAAACCAAAGCAAAGTAAAAGATAAACTAGTGTCTTGAAAGGACTAACAAATGTGTTTTTTTTCCCCAAATCTATTCAAAAAAGGAAAAAACACAATGTTACAAGTGCAAAACTACAGACTTGAGGATTTAAAATATTGTAAGAACAGAGGATTCCCTTGAGGTGCATTAGGTTAAGGTTCTGGTGTTGCCGCTTCAATGGCTCGGGTCTCTGCTGTGGTGTGGGTTCAGTCCCTGGCCTAGCAACTTTCACATGCCACTAGTGCAGCCAGAAAAGAAATTTAAAAAGTATTATAAGAACATATTATGAACACATGTAAGAATTGTATTGTGTAAAAAAAGAGTAGCGCCGTGATGGTGATAATTACTAATCAACGGCTATGTATTTTGCCACATAGTTCTCAAACATAGCTCTGAGACTGGTTCTTATTATCCGTCTTAAATTAAATCTTCCAGCGGTCAAGTGACCTACTTCTGGTGTCAAAGTAACAAAATCAGGAATCAAACTCAGGCTAATTCTAAAAGCTCTTAATCACTTTGCAACATTGTCTTTTAAAAGGAATAAATTGTAAACTGATAAGAAAAAAAAAAGATAAGGTTTTTCCTGTCATACTGACTCCTCTTACTGAAGACTTACTGTTCTGTGATCTTAAGTGCTTGAGAGTCATCAATAGGTCCTGATACAGATTGATTCTTCTTCATTACAGATTCCTTGGGGCGTTGCTCTGGATTTTTCCTATAAACTCTTGTGAGTATATGAGGGGAGATTTAATTGGTTGTTTCTCTTTCTAAGTTCAAGGGGCAAACTAATATTGAATATCTGATTGAGGTTTGTTTTCCTGAAAGAGAAAGAAAGACAGGCTCAAATTAAATTTTATTGACCCATCTTTTCCTTTTCTTAGGAATCCAGGAACTAAAGTGGATGGTAGAAAAAGCATCACTGCAGTCTTAGTATTCACCCTTGTACAGAAAGGTTTGTCAAGTTTTAATTATAGTGAATTTGATGAAATGAGTTTACAGTGTTTTTCCTTATGGTCTTCCTCAATGAAGATGGGAAAAGGACATGACTGATATTAGTACATTATATACAGTGGTACTTGAAGGGGACTCATATTTTTAAAATATATTTGTTTTTTATTGACATATAGTTCATTTATGATGTTGTGTTAGCATCAGGAGTATAGCAAAGAGGTTCAGTTATGCTTACATATGTATTTTTTTTAATAACCTTTTACCTTACAGGTTATTACAAAAATACTGGGTATAATTCCTTGCCCTATATTGTGGGTCATTATTTATTTATTATTTATTATATATATTTATCATATATGCATGTATATAATATGATATATGTATCATAGTGTGTAGATGTTAATCCCAAACTCCTAATTTATCTCTCCCCCCCTTTCCCTTTTGGTAATGTGTGTTTTCCATGTCTGTAAGTCTATTTCTGTTTTGTATATAAGTTAAGTTGTATCATTTTTTTAAGATTCCACATTTGAGTTATATAATATGATATTTCTCTTTTTCTGTCTGGCTTGCTTCACTTAGTAAGATAATCTCTAGGTTTATTCATGTTGCTGCAAATGACATTTTTTTTTCCTGTTTATGGCTGAGTAATGTCCTATTATATATATATACACCACATTTTCTTTTTTCATTCTTCTGTCAATGGACATATCTCCATGCTTCCATGCCTTGGCTATTGTGAATAGTCCTGTAATGAACACTGAGGTGCATGCATTGAAGTGAACTCGTTCATTTTTACTTCCTAAGGGTCATGTTAGTTTTGCTTTAAAATAAACACAACCTTAACTATGTGTATAACCATGATTTATTTTACTGATTTCCACATGTTGGCATCAAGAAAATCATCTTATTTCTTCATAGTTGCATGTAACTGAACTGATGTGGTAAATGCATTTTTCCAAGAAATTATTCAAGTGGCTATTTATCCCCTGGTCCTAGAAGAAAGGGAATCAACTTGGTCTATTTTTGCAGCAGTTTTGAGAATGAATTTATGGTTGTCACAAGATATTTTCTATTTCAGCCGAAGTAACCATTTGCTTTCCATTTAATAAAGCAACTTGACTGTGATTTTATTCATCTACTTCATGTCCTTGTCTCTTTAGGGATTCTAAATAGTGATCAGAGTTATTTGGGGATTATATTGATACTATTGGAATCACCACTCAAAAGTCCTTGAAGAGGTTTTCCGTTAAGAGCATCGATCTTAGTATTGACTTGGCTCAGGGTTAAATTGTGAGGTAACCCAGCAAATCGAGAGTTAGAATCATTGTTTTTTGATGTACTGACAACGATGAAAGACTGTGTGTGTTTCTACGGGCTTCCTAACTGCAGACCTGTTTTTCAATTTTACCTCCATACTCTAAGTATTTAGCAAGTGCATAGAAATTAGTAGCCACTCAATATGTATTTGTTGAAATATTGCATGAAAGTTCACAGAAAGATAATTGTATCATTATATTGAAGACTTCAAACAGTAATTATATGATGCAATTTAAAAAGCTGGGCTTTGTTAAACATAATTTTTGTGTCTTGGGTGGTTTGTTGGTTTTGTAAGTAATTATTTTCCAGAAATTCCAAGGTGTATGCTATTGCAAGTGAGATCCAAGAGACAGAACTTCTTCAGTTCTCAGCAGCTATGTGAATGCGCCATTCTACACCACATATGTTAAAATCTCTTTTAGTTCTATACAACTCAAAACTTCTATGGAAAGGAGGTTTACTTGATTGGGAATGAAAATTTATTTTAATCATATTCAGTGGAAGTGTTTACACAATTTTTTCATGAAATTTAAAAATATACAAATTTTTGTTTTTAAGTTTACATTGACACCATTTAGAAGTCAATAACATTACAAGCCTTATAATAAAACTGCCAGTCATTCATGACATCCCTCCATCATCCCTCTCTAGACAATATATTTCAATTATTTTTGTTCTTGTGCTAATTATGTCTTTGTTTCTAAGAACTACACTTTTCTGCTTTAAAAAGTCCATTTTAGATATTATTTATTGGTTTCCTCCTATGATGGGTGAAGATTATGTTTATTATACATCCTCCACAATCACAGTTTTTCTCTTCCCATGTTTTCAATATGTCTGCATGACATTTTTTGAAGCGATGGTCGGATTTTTATTAATGTTCCCGGTTAAACAAAGAAGCAGGCTCATGGACCTTTTAATTTTTCCTAGAAGAAATCTTTGCCTCCACTTTGGTATAGTTTTTTTTTTTTTAATGTTCCCATCAATAATTTTTTGGAATGGCCCAATGTATCTGCTAAGTGTCCATCAAGAATATTTTCTACCTGATCAGCAGTACCAAATTTTCTACCATTTTCCCTAGGAAACCTCTTTCTAGAGATGTTTCTGTTCCAGGCAGGCGAGGGGCTCTCCAGCTGTGCCTCACCGCCCTCACCTGGGGCATCAGCACCTCCCTTTTCGTATGATATATTCTAGTCTCCTGGAAACTTTTTCTTGGTTTATTACCTCATTTTCATCAATGATATCTTTATTAAGAGTCTGGTGGGTCTTTGTCTTCTCAGAACAGAGACTCTGAACATTTTCCCTCTACTATTCACGGACTTTTTAGCTAATTCCTTAGCCTTCTGCTTTGCATTGGTTCGGAATTTGGCAAATTTCTTGAGAGGAAACTGGCTGTGATGTACCCTACATGCCTCCAGTTTCAATATCCCAGCCCCAGGTGGCACCAACATCTCTACCTTGTTTTTTGCCTCCAGCTGTGGCTTCTGCCTAAACCAAACCTGACTTCTCAGCGGTTTGGCACATGTCTCCTGGAAAATGTGTCTGCAGGTACTCAGCTGACTTTTTAACACTTCTTCCTTTCCTGGACTTTGGGTTCCTTTTGTCCTGTGCATTCTGAAGCTCTTTGGTACCTTTAACATCTGAGTGTCTTTGTAATGTCCCCAACCCTTCTACATGTTCTAAGATGGAGTTTCACATGCTGTACATTTCTGTATGACCTGGAATGAAATTCCCATATGGGGGAAGACTTTTAGTTAAAGTAGGAGTTCTTGAGTATTTACATTGTTCCTCTATCTCTTTGTCTTTCTCTCTCTGCCTTTCTTTCTCTCTGCCTCTCCGTGTGTCTTCTCTGTCTCTGTCTCTCTCTTTCTCTCCCTCCTTCTTTCTGGCTGTTTCTCTCTCTCTCTCTCTCTCTCTCTCTCTCTCTCTCTCACAGTTATGCTCAACTTCCTGAAATATACAGTATGGAGACTCTCCTGCCAAACACACACTTTTTGTTTTATAATGTACCTCTTCCTTAATCTTCTCTGTGAACTAAAGGGACCATTCTAGGTAGAATGCTAAAACACTCATGTCTCTAAATTTTAGAATTTAGTGCCTGATAAAAGTTCTAGGTCTCAGCCTCCTCTCAGACCCAGCCTGGCTTAAGTCCCTAAAGGTCCAAAGGTATGTGACCTCAATGACAGTATCCATTACGCTTCCCTGAGAAGATCCTAACGTCCACCAAGTCCACCTTTCAGTCCTATCATTCCCATTGAGTTAGAAATAAGTGGGAGTTCCCACTGTGGCTCAGCAGGTTATGAACCCGACTAGTATCCATGAGGACATGGATTCGATCCCTGGCCTTGCTCAATGGGTTGAGGACCAGGTGTTTCTATAAGCTGTGGTGTAGGTGGCAGACGTGGCTTGGATCTGGTGTGGCTGTGGCATAGGCCGGCGGCTATAGCTCTGATTTGACCTCTAGCTTGGGAACCTCCATATGCTGAGGTGCGGCGCTAAAAAGACAGAAAAGACAGAAAAGAAAGAACTACCTTTAAATAATCACACCTGAAACTTACTAAGTGTGGTTTGTAACTCTGAGACCATTTTCTCACTGGGAAAAATGGGGGAAACCATCTATACGTCATTAACAATGCAGATGAAACAAAATTATCAAGTCCTAGCACAGGACCTGAAACATAGTATTTGCTCACTAAATGCCAGTCATTTCACTGTCCTGGTTCCAGGTGGGCAAAGCGGGAGAGGAGGGAAAGGAAAAATATGGCCTACAGAGCAAGTTCTTCTAGTTCCTTCTGTCACATACTCGCCACTTTGCACTTCATTTCTGTGATAGCCTTTGTTATCTTTCCCAGGCTTAAGTTAAAATGGGAAGAGAGGATGTGGATAAACAGGCAACCCTTTCAGAACCTGTCACAAAGAGAGATTGGGCAAACCCCTTTGCCTGAGTTGTTTAAATATTGGCTAGGAAGTCAAGTCGTGAGTGGTTTAAGTAAATCCAGGCTGAAGGCAATGCAGGAGAGGAGAGGAGTTCCAGAAATGTCTTTCATTTTTTTATTTTACAACTTTTTTTTTAATTTTATTTTTACTTTACATTGGAGTATACTTGATTTACAATGTTGCATTAGTTTTGGGCATACAGCAAAGTGATTTAGGTATACATATACATATATACATTCATTTTCAGATTCTTTCCGCATATAAGTTATTGCAGAATAGAGTTCCCTGTATACAAAGGTCTTTGTTTATCTATTTTTTATATAGTAGTGTGTATATATTAATTTGTTTGCAGTCTGGCAGCATAAGGTCAGAGGCAGTCTACCCGTTTGGCTAAATCACTGCGCTAATGAGGTAGCGATCCCTGAATGAGTTATTTAGCTTCTGGCAGGAAAAGACTATTTTTCTCTAACAGATTGTGTGCCCAGAGCTGGAAAGCTAAGTTTTGTGTCCAAGGCAGGGAGGCCAGAGGTGCGGTTAGCTCAAGAAAAACTGGTGTCAGCAGCAGGAACCCAGGGACAATCCATGGGTAATGGGGACAGTGGGACAGTCCCTTCTCAGGTAAGTACTGAGACCTGAGTCCTTAGTATCAGCAAGGACTATTGATGCCCCAAACAGTATGGCTCATAGAAGCACCTTGAGCCCTAAATACTTTTACTTGTTTATATCTGTGAATCTTTCTAACTGCTTATTCTCTGTTTACTCAGCACTCCCCTAAATACTGTAATTAGCAAATCTTTTGGTTTATGTACTGGTCTCATTCTCTTCTTTAACTGAGACTTGGGCTGAAAACATAAAAGTTCATTTATCATTTTTCATTAAATTTTCTGTGCATCTGTGTTAAAACGATACAATCTTGTGCTTTTGGAACAAAGAAAAAACAGATTAATCCTAAGGTTCTCTGTAGAAAAATGGATCCTTCACTTCTTAATTTTGACTTTGTTCCTGGTATCTATGCACACACCCTGTCAGACATTCCCAAATGGCATCATTACCTGCAAAGACCTTGAGGAAACCAATGGCTTCAGATGTAATATTTCCAGTCGCTCTGGGGTAAATTCTGCTACATTTGTCTTCCCTTTCTCAGAAGGTAAGCCGCTCATCTGACTCTTCTGAGGAATTTTGGTTTGATTACTCTTAGTCGCTCTTTCAGGAAAAGTTGACCTCAGCTTCCAGGAGCAGGGTTGTCATGGTGTCCAGTTTGCAAGCTGTGAACTTGGGCAGCTTTCCTTGGCCTCTGCTGCCTCTGTTTTAGAGGTGGTTGGTGCTCAGTGTCCAGCCTGCCAGGTTAGGGCTGTTACAGATATTAACCAAGTAAACTGGTATGCTTCGAACATACTAATGAATAAGTAATTATTATGATCCCAGTCCACCAAAGGTACACATGCTTTCTGCATGGTGATAAGGGCATGAAAGTGCTCAGGGCTGTGCCAGTGGTAGCATCAGCAGTGTTAACTAGACAGCACATTCCCACCTGGGCTTTGCAGTGTCTATGTGGTCAGGTCTTCCTACTTCTGTACATTCAAGCCAATGTGTTCCTTCTGTGCTTATTAACCTAGTCTCTAGCTCTTCTCCTCTCCCGGAGGTTGGGAGTTGGGGCTGAAATTTCCAATCCACTTGTCACATGATGATTCCTCTAGCATCCAGCCCCCCCCGATTCCTGAAGCTATAGGGGCCCCACCAAGTATTGACTCTTTAGAACAAAAAACAAAGCAAAACAAGAAAGCATAAACAACCAAAAAAACCCCACTCCATCACTCAAGAAACTCCAAGAATTTAAGGAGCTCTGTGCCAGGAAGTGGGGGCTGGGGGTGGGGAGGGGGACAGACCAAATATCTTTTTATGGAAATGAGACCTCCTGTGTTTACTGAGCAAATGCCAGGGAAATGGTGCCCTCGGGGGTGAACCGTGGCTGGAGGGGGGGGGCAGGGAACAATGTCTCGTCATTTCCTCCCTCAGATGGCTGGTGTGGTGGCACAGCAGCTTCATGTGACCTCTTGGAAGAAGTCCCATAAGACTAAGTGACCAGCTTGGTCCAAAACTACTGCCAGCTCACAGTGTACTGTCTTATATCTGCTTATAACTGACCCATGGCCCGTTCAGTTTCCTTGTCCCTGCCACCCGGTGTGACATTCTCAGTTAAACCACTGCTCACATGCTTGTCTGTCTCAAGCCTTTTATTTTTCACCAGAAATAGGGACAAAGCATTGTCCTTTTTCCGCACCTGCGACATAATGCAAGTTCTCAGGCAAGGGGTTGAATCAGAGCTTCAGCTGCTGGCCTACACCACAGCCACAGGAACCAGGATCCAAGCCACATCTGTGACCTGTGCCACAGCTTGTGGCAACACCAGATACTTAACACTGAGCAACACCAGGGATTCAACTCACATCCTTATGGATAGTAGTTTGGTTCTTAACCCACTGAGTCAAAACAGAAACTTCTAGCATTGCCTATTTTTTTAGGAAAGATGGATGGAGATATTGACTTTGAGTATAAGTCATATATTTATTTATGTTAAAAATTTAATAGTAACCATACAAACAAGAGAGTGAGCACCTATAACATCTATTCCAATACAGAGGGAGCCCAGATAATCCCAGAAAGGATAAAGAACTAAACAAACCTATGGGAGCAAGCAGGAAATAATAACAAAATGGTAATAATTGTTATCACAGCTCATGAAAGTCTTTTCTGACTCCTTCTCATCTAAACTCTGGGAAAAAGTAAGAATTGAGATTTTATTTTCTGAAGCAGGGCTTAGGATCTTGAAATGCTGAGTTTTAGATTCAGAGAATGGTAAAATTATGCTATGTGGAGAAATGCATATCTAAGCCAAAGGTTTTAAAACTGAAACTAGAGGGTAAATAAATACGACCCAAACAGCAAATCAGATGGTATGGAAAATGTTGAGCAGGATAGTGGGGGGAAAAAAGCCTCAGATAGAAGAAATGGTAACAATGGAAGGGTTGATACCCCTGAAATGCATAGGGACCCTGCATTAGGACAGGTATTATGTTTGTTAACTAAGATTTCAGAAGGCAAAAAAAAACTGAAGGTTTTAGAAATATGATAGTGGAGGTGGTAATTTGTTTCTTATTTTAACATTGAAACAATTTAAATTAAAATGTTATACAAATATTAGGGGTATAACTGAATTTACACACACACGCACATGCACACACACACATGCACACACACACACACACACACACACACACATTCCTAAGCAGTACCCAGACCAAGAGAGAGAACATTTCCATCACCCTTGGCAGCTCCCTGAGACCTCTTGCCATTCATCATCCAGCAGGTTAATCACTTCCCTTATTTCTGTCACCATAGTATAGTTTTGCTAGTTCTGAACTCACATGCATGGGGTTATATAGAATGTATTTACTGGATGGATGAAGTCACTCTGGACACTCCTGTATGTATCTTTCATGTGCAAAGACACTCATTTTTCTAGGCTGTCCACCTAGCAGTGGAATTGCTGAGTTGTTAGGTGGGTGTAAGGCTAGCTATGTGCTTCACATGTGAATTGGTTACTTGGATGTACTCTTTGATGGAGTGCCTCTTCAAAGCTTTTGGCAATATAAAAAATTAGATTATTCTTTTCTCATTGATTAGATGGTGGTATTTATCTATTCTGATCATGTTCTTTATCACTTATAAGGATCGTGAGTATTTTCTCTACTTTTCTCTATTTTACCTGTTATTTATCCTCGTGATATATTTTGATGACCAGAAATTCTTACTTTTAATGAACTCTGATTTATCATTTTCCTCTTTATGGTTAATATATTTTTTGTCCTTTAAGAAAATTAACCTACTCCAAGTTCATAAATATAGTCTCCAGCACTTTCATCTAGAAATCTGATCATTTTAACTTATCACTTAAATTGATTCACCTCAAATTAATTTCTGAATATGCGTGAGGTAGGAATCAAGGCTTATTTTATTTTTTTAAGAGATTATCCAATTTCTTGAGTATCATTTGTTCAGTGGGTCATTCCCCCCCCCACCGAACTGCACTGTGCCCTTGTTACAAATCAAGTAACAGAATATAAATGTGTTTATCTCTATACTTTATTTTGTTCCATTGGTCAATTTATTTACTTCTTGTACCAATCTCACATTTCCATTTTCTGGTAAGTCATGAAAACTAGTGATATATAATTTCTGACATCATACTTCTACTGCAAAATTTTCACTGGCCATTTCTGATGTACCAATATGTTCATAAAAGCAAAAACAATTATATATGCAAATAGAAGCAATCACAAAACAGTAAAAACATATGAAAAAAACTAACAGGAAAATAAAAGATCCATTATCAGAAGAGTGTGTAGATAATTTGTGGCATATTCATAGAATTGAATACAATACTTCAATGAGTATACATGAACCAGAATAACATGGATAGAAAAGGAAGACTTGGAGTTCACCGGTGGCCTAATAGTAAAGATTCTGGTATTGTCACCGCTATGGCGTGAATTGCATCCCTGGCCCAGGAGCTTCTGCTGTGGGTGCAGCCAAAAACTAAAAAGGGAAGAATTGCTTGGGAAATACAAAGTTACACGAGAAATGTTAGTTGCAAAAGGCTCTGTTCTGTAGGGATATGTAGGATTCTGTATATCCTTAGGGATAAAGATGTGTACCATGCACCACACACATACACCTGCTATACAACTATGAGGAAATGCATGCACATCATACATGTTAACTGTGGGATGCTTCCCTCTTTTCAATTCTGGAAAGTAAAGAAAATCCATGGGACCAGGAGAGTCCAAGAAAGGGGGATATTCTTGGCATTTAATGTGTTTTATCATCTTAATGGATGTATACATGTACACCTGTACATGTATAACCGAATCACTTGGTTGTACAGCAGAAACATTGTACATCCCAACATTGTACATCAACTATTTTTCAATAAAACTTTAAAAAATGAAAAAAAAAATGTTTCATTATTAAACTTTGAAGCACACATGACAACATCCTGCTAAACACGAGTGGGAGCATATGACTATGCAATTATTGGATGTAGTTTCTGTACGTTTTAACTGTTTCATAATTATAAATTAACTGTTTCATAATTATAAATTATTCTAAACTGCAGAGGTGGCCTCATTTTCCCACTGGAGACAGACTTCTGTCCCTGGAACAAGAACAGTGATGAAAGAAGTTTACACATGCATCTTGCTGCTCATACAGTAACTGCAGTGAGAGCTGACTGGGAGAGTGGGGCCAAGTGCCCTGGAGATCCTAGCCAAGTAGAACATCATTTCTGTCCTCACAGGTCCCTCTGCTTAGTAGACCTGCCTATTATATACACTTGGAGATAGGCTACCGTGAGGGAGGAACATTGTTGGATTTAGAATCCCAAATAGACGTATATGTGTATATATAAATGTAGGTGTGTGTAGGTGTGTATATTTACATACACATAATATAGAGATATATATATGTGTGTGTGTATATATATATATATATATATATATATATATATAATTATATACGTACACCCCCCCCCCACACACACACACACACACAGGCAAGAACAGTGAAGCAGATTCAACAAGATGACGTTTTACAGCCATAATTGCAGTTCCACACCTGGGTTCAGAACAAAAGTACTGGTAGATGTATAAAGAGGTCCTCGGTGAGTTAGAACGTGTTCAGATGCCAAAAAAGCTGCTGTGGAACAAAGAGGAGAGACTTTTTCCAAGAACCACAGTAGCAGAAATTGGAAGGAGGGCAATGTGATGTCAGAGTCAGGAAAGCGAGTACATCATAGAGCCCAGACTGTAACAAAGACATCCGTACTCATTCTTGTGTTCTCTGTTTGTCTCAGTTCATAAAATTGTCTGAACTGCATTGCTGAACTTGACACTAAATAGGGCCAGTGTCAATGGTGAGTCGCTGCTGAGTGGATCTTTATCTTAACCCTATGTCTTGAAGATAGACTCTACTTTGTGCATAAATACTTAAAGATATCACTTTGAAACTCCCAAGAAGACACTGTTGGAAAACCACGCTGGTTATTTCAAAAGACAACAACTACATTTTTTAAAAAAGGGCCATGGAGTTGCCATTTTGGCTCAGCAGGTTAAGGACAAAACCTTGTCTCTGTGAGGATGTGGGTTTGATCCCTGGCCTCACTCAGTTGGTTAAGGATCCAGTGTTGCTGTAAGCTGCACCTTGGATCCGATGTTGCCGTGACTGTGCTATAGGCCTGCAGCTGCTAGGCCCCAAGTGCAGCTGTGAAAAACAAGGGCCGTGGGGGAGAAAATTTGTAGGTGGAAGAATTTTCTTCACTTTCTTTTGTTAATATGATTTAGGAAGAGATATGGGGCATTAAGGATATTAAGAAAATATATTAAAAGTGAAATGAAAAGTTTATTCAGGTGAGAGAATGACATTGAAATATATAGGGAGAGGAGTTCCTATGAGACTTAGAGACTTAAGAATCATGGACATGGAGAACAGACTTGTGGTTGCCAAGAGGGAGGGGGAGGTAGTGGGAGGGACTGGGAATCTGGGGTTCATAGATGCAAACTATTGCCTTTGGAATGGATAAGCAATGGAATCCTGCAGCATGGAGCATGATAATGTGAGAAAAAGGAATGTATACATGTATGTGTGACTGGGTCACCTTGCTGTGCAGTAGAAAATTGACAGAACACTGTAAATCAGCTGTAATGGAAAAAATAAACATAACTATTTAAAAAAAGAGTACTTTCCAGAGCAAAAAACATCAAAAAAAACCCCAAAAAACAAAAAACAAAAACCACTACTTGTATCCATGAGGGTGCAGGTTTGATCCCTGGCCTCACTCATCGTGGCATAGGTTCCAGATGCTGCTCAGATCGTGCACAGCTGTGGCTGTGGCATAGGCCAGCAGCTGCAGCTCTGAATCTGCCCCTAGCCGGGAACTTCCATGTGTCGTGGGTGTGGGCCTAAAAAGACCCCCCCACACACACACAAATGTATAGGGATATATATGTACATGATATATAGATATATAGATATATATTATACAATTTTTTGCATAATACTCCAACTCATTAGAGAAAGAAAATGACTATAGAGCTATGTTTTTCAGATGAATTAAAGTGTCTGATGTTACTGTTCCTTCTTTGTTTGCTCTGTGTCAATAGACAAGACTGGACTAGATAAGAATGTGTCCTAAGACATAGAGTAATTTTGGTGAATGAGTGGGGTACTTGTGTGTATGTACATGTGTGTGTACTAAATCTTGATACAAATTGTATTCTTTGTTATTTTAACTGAGGTAGTGTTTATGTGCAATAAAGTGCATAAAATTAGAGGTACAGCAAAGTGATATTTAAATATATGTATAACCTCATGTGATTATCCCAGAAAAAAAATTAACGAAAATTTCTCTTTTTGTAAAAAATTCCCTGTTACTGTTTTACAAGTTTATTGATCTTTCCATTTAAGCTTCTTTCTTTATTTGAACAGCTCACTGGTCTTTATCTCTGTTATCTGCCATCCATCTATCCTTTCATCTCAGTGTGTGTGTGTGCGCGCGCGCGCGCGCGCGCGCATTTTCTTAAGCATAAAGTAATAGCTAGCATACTTATTAATACCAGCTGAAGCCTTTATTTTAATGACAATATAATTCACATACCATAAAATTCATCCACTAAATATGTAACATCATGGTTTTCAGTATATTCACAGTGTTTCACAATCATCTCCATTATCTAATTCCAGAACATTTTCATTCATCAACTTAAAAGGGAACCTTGTCCCCATTAGCAGTCATTCCACTTTCCCTCTCACCCAGCCTCTGGTTATGACTAAGCTACTTTATGTCTTTACAGATTTGCCATCCTGGACATTTCAAATAAATTAAATCATGTAACGTGTGGCCTTTTCGTGTCTGACTTATGTGACTTAGTGTGATGTTTTTCAAGATCCATGCACATTGCAGCATGCCGTTTTAGGGATGAATGATATTCCATTGTATGCATATCCTATATTGCTTATCCGGCATTTGGGTTGTTTCTACTTTGGGGCTGTTATGAATAATGTCCCTATGAACATCTGTGTACAAGTTCATGGCGGAAATGTTTTTCGTTCTCTTGGGTCTATATCTAGGAGTGGAATTGCTAGGTCATGTGGTAATTCTATAAGCATTAGTTTTTGAGTAATTGCCAAACTCTTTCCCAAAGTGACTGTGCCACTTTGACGAGTAGTCTGTCACTGTAGCTCTGGGTTACAGTTTCTTTCCTGTAAAACTAATAATATGAGACGTATTTTCATGTGAAACATGGTTCCAAGGGTTTGGTTGATTTCCAGAGAGTAAGATAAGTATTTTAAAATATACATGCTTGATAAAGTATTCAAAATTAACTTCCCCTCCCTTTCGATTACAATACACTTTGAAACATTCAAATCACACTTATCATTTCCCACCTTCCTTTATTAGGTAAATTTTTATTCTGCCTCTTCAGAAATATGAATTATATGGGTGTAGGCATTGTGCTTCCATGCATTTAATCTCCTGCAGTTCTGTGCTACGTGTTTAGAGTGTATATTAATTAATTTAATAATTACCCAATGAATTTTAATTATTTAGTAATGATCATTGAGTAATTCAGGAAAAAGCCATCAACATTCAAAGCTTCCACCATTCAGTCACTTATTATCAGCTCTTGTAGTAGACAAGGAAATTACAGTCTTTATGCATTTAATTTATCACGATAATGGCTTTTTAGCACTCATATTCTGGGATTTTTTTATCTGTTTGTTTATGACATGTTTCTGTTTGTTTTCAAGAGAACTAAGGCCAAGCAACTAAAGCTTTTAAAAATGCATATTTTACTGTGTTTTAAAAGAACAGTTATCTAGAAAATGATGGCAGATATTAGTCTGCATCAGGGAGTGTACTGTGTATCAGTAGAGCTCAATCCATTGAATCGGCAAAAATCAAATTTCATGTGCACTTGGGTGGATATGTCTTTTGACTAAAAATATAACAAAAATTTAAAATTCAAATCTTTTCATTTTCTGAAATCGTTATTTGACAGTTTTCTCATAGGTGATGTAATAACTTTTTGTATAAACATCTTACCCCCTAGTTTCAAAAATCCTCATATATTTTAAAGGTTTGGGCAATTAATATAATTTTATCAATTTCAATTGATAGCTTGACAGTGCGATTAAATCCTATTAAGAGTGTCATTCTTGAAGAAAACTTATGTGGTTCATGTGTTCATAAACGTGAGTTTAGTTTGAACATCTTACCTTCAGACTATTACAACGTTCTTCAAAGTATGTGTTTACTGGAAATGAAGGGTAAGACAGGCATTTGGGTCAATCTGTGTGTATTAAGTTCTATCAAACTCATTCACTCTGGATATCACTTTTGTCTTTTTTAAAAAAAATTGTGACAATAATGTTTAACATGAGATTTATTTACCCTCCTAAAAAATTTTAAGTGCAGAATACACTGTCATTAACTATAGGCACAATGTGGGTTTCCTGCCATGGTGCAGCAAGTTAAGGATCCAGTGTTATCTCTGTGGTGGCTAGGGTTGGATCCCCAGCCTGGTGCAGTGGGTTAAGAATCCGTATGCCTCAGGTGCAGCCCTAGAAAAGATAAAAGCAATAGACATAATGTACAGTAGATCACTAAAACTTCTCTATCTTGTGTAACTGAAACTTCATTCTCTTTGAACAATGTTTCACTCCCAGTCCCTGGCAGCCGCCATCCCACTCTGCTTCTATGAGTTTCATCTAGTCTTCTAAGTACCTCATAGAAATAGAATCATTACTTGTCCTTTGGTGACTGCTATTTTAGCTGAACTTTACCTTGTCCTCAAAGCTCATCCATGTTACATCCAAAAGAACTGAAATCAGGATCTTGCAGAGACATGCGCACTCCCACGTTCATTGCAGCAGTATTCATAAAAGCTACAATGTGCAAACATCCGAAGTGTCTTTCAGTGTATAAATGGCTGTGAAAAATTAGCGTATGCAAACAGTGAAATTGTGTTTAGTCTAAAAAAGAAAGAAACACTCCGGATAGCTTCTAAATTTCATGGATTGACTTTGGCTGTCTTCTCTGACTTATGTTGTACCATATGTGTTCTTGTAAACTGTCTCAAAATATTTTTGAACTTGAGGCTGTATATATATAACCACACATATACTTGACCTACAAAGTTCTTGTTAGACCAAGAGTTGTTGTTTTTTTAAAAAAGACAACGCTTCTAAGCAGTAGAAAGGAGTATACTGAAGATTAAAGAAAAGAGCACAAAATTAAAAGTTTATGTTTACATGACATTGATAATGCATTTCTCGATGGTACCATTTCCTAATGCTACTATAAATAACAATGTTATAGCATCAAGAATAACACACAACTTCAAAATTTCCTCCTTAGAAAATTTTTATCAGGGTTGGATTTACCTTTTGCTATCTGCAATTCTAAAAATTATTTTCATATAGTTAATAGGTATACAAGGTAAAAAACTGATGTCACATAAAAGTTATAAAAATGAAGTCCTGTGTTTCTGTCTTGACATCTATCTGAAGTAGCTGTCACCTCCTCGTCTTCTTACTCACTGGCTCCAAGAGAGAAATATCTTCCCCAAACAGCCCCACTAGGGATTCAGATGGTTGCTCAGAACTGACCTATGAGTGCTTCTGCTCCACACCTCGTTCCCCCTTGGAGGTGGGGGTTTAAAGATTGCATGCCTTCTCCTGACTCTGCAGAACCAGCTAGGTGCTGATAGCCTCTTATTAGTGTTCACTGAAATGTCCAATCTGCATGCTTTCTTCCCATACTTCAGAGTGGGGTCAGCTTTACACACAGGCTGGTAAGACATACTCAGAGGCTCGTACTCCCTACCACAGGGCTTTGAATGGGGAGCCAGCCACAGGAGAGGGTGAGGTGCTCGGAGCACTGGGGGTGCCTGCTGGGCCAGCTGGGTGGTTGTGCAGCCCCAGGCATATGGGCTTAGAGGCTATGGCTGGGGGTTTAGGTTTTATTTTAAATTTAGTGGGATGCTGCTGGGAGGTTTTCAAATGGAGAATGACTTGATTCCAGTCATATGTAAGATATACGTGGCAGATGGATGATGAGAGGGCATGGGACAAGGGTGGCAGTGTCAGCTGGTGGTACCCAACAGGCTAAGAAGTATCAGGGCAGAGATGATGTCAGCCTAACCTAAGGTGAAGCCAGTGGCTATAAAGAGAATCAGACAATTAAAATATGTTTAGGGAAGAAAATGTGTAGTGCTTACCGAGGAACTCAACAAAGGAAGGATCAAGGGGAAAAAATACTCGTTTGTATTTTAAGCAACCTCAATCCATCTAGGTAAACAACGCTGCCATTTAGTGAGATGGGCAAAACCTGGCAGGCAGGACAATGGAACATTTTGTTTACTCTCCTGCAAATGAGGGCTTGAACTGGCTCACACGTAAAACAGGGCTTTATGCACTTGGGATTTGCCCACACTCAGTCCTTGACAGAAGGGTGGTGTGTTCCCCTGCCAAAGGGTGCCAGGGCCCTGGAGATCTGTGCAGCCTTTCCTTCCAGCTACAACACTGAAGAACGCAAAATACCGACACTCCGTTACTCTGTGGTAATCTGTTTCTAGTCACCGAAATAGTTTCTGTATTCGCATGGTGTCCAGCTACGTCCATGGATGCCATTTTTCCTTTAGTTTCCTCTCCTTATTAAATCTAATTCTTCTCCTGAGAACAATTTGGGGAAAGCTCTTTGACCTCAACTGGAGAAGATCAGCTGTACAAGCAGGAGAACCAAAAGGCACTTTGTTAGAGCAGAGTGTGAGAAAATTTGGTTCCAGAAACGGGAGAGGGGAGGGACTTAACAGGGTTGCAATTTGGCTGGCCCTGCTCTAAATCTTTATCACCAGACCTGCATGTAAAAAGCAAATCTGTTTTCCTAAAAATGCACAGTACAGAGTTATTATTGCTCCAGATTGTGTATTTGACTCTGCAGCTGGAATCTTAATTGGCTAAGCTATTTTTGTAACAGCTGCTGGAAATTCCACCCTTTCTCCCTCGGCTTTGCCACCTCCATGTCCATAGCACATCAGAGGCAATCTAGGGTTTGTGGTTGACACACAATGTTGATGGGTGCGATGTTCATTGACGATGAAGGCTGCCTCCAGGGTCTACTCAGGGGACCAGGGGGAAATGGGCTGTCTGAGGGAGGAGGCTCTCAAGAGAAGTTGAACAAAACCGCCCTGGAAGCCAGGGAGAGACCTGCGAACGTGGTTCCAGGCTGGGGTTTGCCTAATTGGACACAGGTCTCCCGGGGGCTAATTACTGGGAGACTGAGAGAAGGCTCAGTTTCAGGTGCGCTGGGGTTCTGTGAGATCAGGAGGCATCCTGCACTGGCCGGGGGTGGGAGGCCCCTGCACAGCCCGGTGAACTTGATTGCCTGTCTCACGCTGGGCGTGGGCTCGTGCCCTGGAATCAAATCTACTTAAAGTCCTCATGGGCCCGCGTGGAGGAAGAGGCTAGGCGGACGGGCCGCAGCCCTGGGGCGGCTGCCCAGCTTCATCCTGCTTCTGCAAGTTTCCTTGATGCCAGACTTAGAGGACAAGGAATGTGCCCTGAATCTGCCCCCTCATTGGTCCCGTGACCTTGGGTAGCTTGTTCCCTGCCAGCACCCCAGCTGCCCTCATCGAAAGACATTGGATGAGATGTTCTCCCAGGTTCCACCCAGTCCGTCTGTCCTTAGTCCCCTTGGCTTCTCGGCGTTTTTCTGAATGAGCTTGGAGAGTCAGTACCCCGCACAAGCTGGTATAGAGACAAGGTCTCTGGGCAGACTGAGAGGACCAGTTCGCGGTTCTGCTCGCGGCTGGGAAGGTAAGAGTTTGTGTGTTGACGTGTCTGTGTACTGTAGATCAGCAGTGAGAGGCACTGCTGAGGGCCCCTCAAGCCCTGGGTGCGGGTAACCTGAGAATCCTATTTGTTGGGATGAGCGTGTCTGGAAGCTGGCTTTTTTCCACTAACTAACTGATTAGCGCCCGTCCAGAATTTTTTTAAAATTGACCCTTTCTGTCAATCACAAGATCCCTAACACCTTCATATGTCTTAGAGTTTGAATTATTTTCATGTCCTTAGCAGTTGTTGACTTAATGTTTATCATAATGCACGTTTCTCCTTCTCAGTGAAATGGGTTTTCCCTACTACATTTTCAGGTAGTCTTTCCCCATTTATAAAAGGACCAGCTGTAATCTTTAATTTTAATGTAATCACAAAATCTAGGGGCTTTTATTTAAAAATTATTCAGGCTAACTTATTTTTAGGAAACATTTTATCATTAGCAAAGAGCCGGCCATTTTATACCAGAGAATAGGTAATAGAGAATTGGAGCTAAGATCATGAAATGTGGGAAAAACAGGACGAGACCATGAATTTTCTGTGAGAGTCAACAACAATGGGATGATCCATTCCAGAAAAATGCTTAGGATATTGCCTGGCTCTTGTGAAACAGCCAACAAATGTTACTGCACATGTGTACTTTTTTTTGCCTTTTTTGCCTTATCTAGGGCCACACACGTGTACTTTTAAAACATTGCTTGTTCTACTTTAGGTGGAAAGTGAATTACAAACTATTGGATAGTCAGACACATGAAAGTTGGCTGAAATACTGGATTGAGATAATAATGAAAGGGCAACTCCTGAGCTATACAAAAGGAGGGGAGACAGCTAAGCTCACAGACCCCTTGTCTCTCTAATAAATGTGTGGCTACAAGGGTTGATTTGCCCTCTCTGTGCCTTGGTGTCTCCTTTTAAAATGGGGCATATAACCACAGTGCTTTTTTCTCATGGGGCTGTTTAGATCAACTGTTCAAAAGAGTACTTAAAACAGTACCTAGTGTATATTGCATATTCGACAAGCTACCGCTGGGTTTTGGCAGGAACGGATGTTGAGTATTTTTCAGCTTAAACAAATCCGTGCGTGCTAAAGTGGAATCTGAGGCCAGTGAGTTCATTCACTACTTTATTAGAAGCAACAACCTCTAAGAATCTGTGGTGGCATTTCGGTTACTAAGATGCAGGACTTGCATCCATTTTGTATTTATAAAATGTAATGATGTTCCTGGATGCACATAACAAAGTCTCTGAGGTCACATGAGGAAGTGGCTCTGACTCTGTAATCTTACCTGCTTTTCTCCTGCGTCGGAGGTGAGGATGGGAGGAGGTGGGGCGTGGAAGGGTGGGGCCGGGAGGAGCAGGGAGGGGGGTGGAGGCAGGCGTCCTGTAACAGCGCTGAAACCTTTCCTCCCCTGTATGTACCAATGGCCGGACGTCTGTCCTGTGCCAGGTAGTTGGGAGTAGGGTGAAGACGGGTTTCTATCATCACGAAGTTCGCAGTCTCGGGTGGGATGGGTGCACAGAAGGGAACAACTGCTTGCAATGTGGTCATCTCATAAAACAGGCACGGAGGGGCGGTAGGAAAGAACCCCAGGAGCACCTGAGCTCCTTGGAAGGCGGCCAGGAGAGATCTCCCAAGAGGAAGGGGCTTCCTAAGCCTGGAAGGGCCGGGAAGGGCCGGGAGGACGACTGGCTGGGTCTGGTATTCAGGAAGGGCTCGCTTTCCATTGAGCTGGGCTTCGTGAGTGGAGAGGGCTGGACGGAAGTGAGGGGCTGAGGGGGACTTGATCTTAACATCCTTGTGAGTCGTTTACAGGAAGTTTGAATTTCAGCACTGATATAGGGACGTCACTGATAGGTTTTAACCTGGAATATGACACCTTGAAACTAACATTTTGGAAAGATTCTTCTGCTGGTTGGGTGGAGTTGGACTGGACAGAATATGACCCGGGCAGAGTTTGTTTGATTCTGCTGGTGAGGCTTCTCTGGGTGAGGAATGGCCCTGCAGCGGGATGGATTCACAGATGCTCTGGTGGTTTAACAGACAGGATTTGGTGACAGACTAGACATGAAAGCCTTGAGGAATATGGTGCTGTCATGGGGTACCTCTGGGTTTCCTGCTATCACTAAGAAAGAGAAGGTAGTCTTTGGTGGAAAGAAGATGTGTCTTGTCTTGAGTATATTGCATCTGAGTGGCATCCCCAGTGTAAATGGTAAAACTGATCAGGTGGGGACTACATGACATCCACCTAGGACAGAGGCCGGGTCAGGGAGGTGACTTATCACATACATGGTGTTTGGTGGCACAGGAGGGAGTGAAGTATCCTGGCAGGTCACACTGAAGCCAGCCAGGGCTCGGAGGCTGGCTCAGGATTGGAGGCGGGGTCTCCCCAAGGAGACCCGAGGGTGCAAAATTCAGAGTAAAACCTAAAGACAGACTCGTGAGGAAAGACCCATAATAGTGGGACATGTTTGATGCAGTTTAGAGATTTATGACCCAAAGAGAATGAAAAAATTACCGACACTTGAATGGGTAAGCATTAGGTACCTATGTGGAAAGAAAACCCTGTATGTGGAAGACCTCCTCCCAGTGTTCCTTATTAAGCAGGGAGAATGATGAAACCTATTTATGATTAATACAGCAAATTAACCACATCTGCGAAGTCCAGTGAATTTATTAGGCCCCTTCATGCCTGGAGCTCCATGCAGTGAATTTGATCTACCCTTTTAGAGTCTCCACAATTTCCCTAAATAAAACATAAGCCTCAGACCAATGTAGTTACTTGCTGTTATCCATGTTTCCTGCTACTTTCCTGGGCCTGGAGGTAACGTCTCTTCCAGGTAGCGTTTCTGATTGCATTTGTTATTTCTCTCTGCTTGGAGCCTCAGAGCATCCCCATGCATTTCTCTTACATTCTCACGTTGCTCCTTGGATTAGTGGTTTGTGAAACTCCTCTCAGATGAAAACCCCTTATTGGTCAGGGGTTTCGTGCTTTGTGGCATGAATGATTGTCCCGTTGCAGAATGTCTCTGGCAGATGGGAGTCACTTCATAAGTATGTGTTAAGCTAATATATATGTTCAGCATAAAATCAAGGATGGGATTAAGATTAGAAATCTGAGAAGGAAGAGACTGTAAGTGATTTGGATTAAAAAAACACACACACACACATAAAAGCCCACAGGAAAGAATAAGGCAGAAGAACAGACTGTTCCTGCATAAGTGGGCAGGACCAGGCAGCCAGTGATTTGGGAATTTAGCTGTGCCCTATGAGGTCTTCCTTTTTGAAATGCCAGGCAGGGCATCAGTGGGTGCAGCAGACAGTGATGTCTTTGGGGTCTGGGTTCCAAGTCACTCACTCTGCACCCCTCAATACGGAGCAATGGAGATAAACCCGGAAAGCCTTCATCAAAAGGTGGAAAAATGACCAGAAGATGGAAAGTTCAAGGTCTTACACTGCAGGTCTGGTGAGAGACAACAAACACATATAAGAAAGGCAAAATACTTAGCTTGACTTGGCAGAAGGATAAACTGTAAACTAGAAAAATTGGGGCACATATTTTGGAAGTGAATAAAGAATCTTGTTTGTTTCAAACCAAAAAGGGTCAGTTATTCCAAAATATGTGACAAATCAGAAAAGTGAAAAGCATAACCAGGCTTTGCCTTTCACCTGCTTTTGCTAAAATACTGGATTCTCTTTCTTCTTCCTCTTTTCTTCCTTGGCTGTGTGTCCTGGATCACTGAGAATCTGCAGAAAGAGACAGAATTCTCCCTGGGAAAATGCATTTAAATCTGCAGAGTGTGGACTACTATTCAGGGGCTCCTCTCTGGGAACATTACCGTGACCTTGAAGGCCCACCACCCCCAGACCCACAGTGACAGCTCCAGGCCCTTCCGTGGCTGTAGGCTGCTCCCTGCACAGCCCGGTCCTGGATGCCATGCTGGGTGCCCTTCCAAGCGTCCCTGAGGTTCCCTGGCGTCCAGCCAGTGACATTCACACTGCTCTGCACATTTCCTTTTCAGAGACAGCAGCCAACAAATGCTGAAATGCTTAGGTAGAACCAAGTTCCTTTTTATTTTCTTTTCACACCGGTTTTCAGTGTCATCAGTTAGCAGAGCTCCCTCTTGGAAAATTGTAGGGAACCTCGGCTGAGGATTACCTGGAGGCCAATAAGGACTTGGCATTTTTGGACCCCTGACTTGCCGTCTTGGTTCCATTTGGGCTGAAGGTGCAGAGCCCTCCTGCTTGCCAGGCTTTGGATTTGTTTATTTACAAATGAGGCAGCAGTGATGATTCACTGACCACTTCCTTCCAGGAGCCAGCCTGCCAGGCCAAGCAGGTTAACTTTAAAACACTGAATGCAGTTGGGCGGGAGGAGACATGGCCAGGGCACCCTGCGTTTAACGAGAAGAGAGGGAGTGCTGGAAAAGCAGAGGTGCATGAGGTGTGGGCACCCGCATTAATTGGGCACCACCTGCATGCAGTCAGACTGTATACCAGGCAACTGTGAGCCACCTGTCAGCTCTGTGAGGTAGAAAGAGTTATCCCCATTGTATAGATGAGAATGTAGCCTGACGGAAGATAAGGAGCCTTCCTCAGAAGTTTGATGGTGGTTGGTGGGGTTGAGATTGAGTCTGAGATGGGATTTGGGCACTGGAGAAGTGGGGCCCAGAATTCCCTCTTTGAGGTCAAAGAGACAGGCAGAAGCAGCTTTCCATGGTGGGTTTGGGGTCTGTGCTGCAGCCTGGTGGGAGGGAACTCATTTTTAAATCACTCAGGGAAAAGGTTGTGGTGTTAAGATTCGTCCTGTCTCTCTGGCTGGACCAGTAGCTTATGCTCTTCCGTAGATGTTCTGTAGTAGCCTTGTTGCATCACAACCGTAATCCAGACCATATTTTAGGGCTCCTTGTGAATTTCTGTTTATGGGAAACTGCCCCGCAGTCAGTGCAATATAAATATTTCACCTAGTAATTCTCTAAGAACTGGCCAGAGCAAATGGACTCATAGGAACAATAATTACTCTTGTTTCACTCCTCCATGCCCTGTGTTCACTTGGGCCGTCTGCCCATGTGTCTTGTCATCCTTAGGAATTTCCAAGAGGGCTGAGGGTGTACACGTGGTTCAGCTTCTGTTCTCTCCTTTCCCTCAGATACTGGAACAGGAAAGAGTCTAGATGGATATAGTGATATCTCTATTGACCTGGGTTCTATCTGAGGGAGAATTGGTGTGGGGGGGTCCCAGCTGCTCCACCCAATGTTTAATCTGATGGAGACATGAATTTTAAGTCATCAAGATTTGGGGGGTACTTGTTACTATACTATAACTCGACTGACTGCTACTCTCTCCAGCGCTTGTCTGAAATGAACACCTACTTTGCAACTTATATTTTGCACTCTTATCTCACGTCCCTTAATAAATTACCCACGTGTCTCACAGTGCTGCTTTTCAGCCTGGCCATTTGAATTGATTCTCCACCACCACTCAGTCCCGGAGTGTAAGTGGTTACCTACTTGTCTTTCCTTGTTCTTAATTTCTAGAAAGTCAAGGTTAATATGTATGAGGTGAAACAGTGTATCTTTTTCTTTTACACAGTCTTTTCTTTCCCAGCATGTTGGCTCCACTGGGTGCCGAAGGATGGGTGGGGCAGGGTGAAGTCACAGCGGCCCTGCTGTTCTGGGGTGCTCTGCTCTGACAATCATATTTGCACTAATTGCACTTTATCATCCGTCTTCACTTGGGAAGAATTTGCTTTTAGAATCCTGGTGGTCCCTCTTAGATATTTGTCCTCTAATGCCCCACATAACTGTGGTAGGACTTTTGCTTCCTACACACATGGAGGGTTTGAATTATTTGCCCTGCCTAAACTGGAGGAGGTGAAGAGAGCGGGAGAGCAGAGGTGTCCCTCGCCACTGTGTGCGGGATAATTTATGACTGCTCTAAGAGTGCCACTTGGACCTTTGAAAATTCATTAGTATGAGACAAGCAATTGGATCCAAACAACGGGTTAATGTGTGCTGGTATCAAGGGTTAGCAGCCATTAGTAATCAGCAGATGAACGGACTGTGCTTCTCTGGGGGGAAGACAGGCTTCACATCGATGAACGGTGTGTTTCTGACTTAAAGTCATCCCTAGTCCTGGAGAACACCTACTTCCATCATTAATTTGGTGCTTTTATTTAGGGCAGAACAGACATCTGGCTGAGAAGCGGAGCAGGGCTCCAAGGGGTGAAAAGGATAAAGGTGGGTTCTGGGGACCCAGGCCTTTAACACGAGCTCCCTAAGCTGGTTGGTGGTTTCCCTCTTTCTGCCTCCTTTCTCTTCAGCATCACCAGCCCTGCAACCAAAGCCTTCATTTTAAGCATCCTGGGAAGGTTAGGGGTAAAACTGGGCTAGGAATTTTGGAAAAAATCAGGAGTTCCTGCTGTGGCACAGTAGGATCAGCAGTATCTTGGGAGGACTGGGATGCAAGTTCGATCCCTGGCCTGGCACAGTGGGTTAAGGATCTGGTGATGCTGCAGCTGTGGCTTAGGTCGCAACTGTGGCTTGAATCTGGCTCCTGGCCTGGGATCTCCATAAACCGTGAGGAGGCCAAAAAAGAAAAAAATAATAAAAAAATCAAAATAATAAAAAAATCAAAATGGAAATGAGTTTCCGCCGTGGCTCAGTGGTTAACAAATCCGACTAGGAACCATGAGATTGCGGGTTCGATCCCTGGCCTTGCTCAGTGGGTTAAGGATCCGGTGTTGCCGTGAGCTGTGGTGTAGGTTGCAGACGCGGCTCGGATCCCACGTTGCTGTGACTGTAGCGAAGGCTGGCAGCTACAGCTCCTGTTAGACCCCTAGCCTGGGAACCTCCATATGCTCCAGGTGAGGCTCTAGATAAGGCAAAAAGACAAAAAACAAAAAAACATAAAACAAAAAACAAAACAGTAATGGAAATGAAAACAGCAGCAAGGGGAATCAGAATTATAATATCATAGCTGCTCCTGAGTGAGTATGTGAATCACACGAGACATATATCTTATGTTGATATAATCTTGAATAATTATAGTACCTGGAAATGTTATAAGAAAACTCATTTTACAAATAAGGTAACAGAAAGTCAGAGTGTGACTAACTTGCCAAAGCCCACTCAGTTTTCATGTCTGAGTTAACAACCCAAATGCATTCTCTCTCATGTTTGATTCCCCCCCCCAAACTATTAAGGCACATTCCTCTTAAAATAACTTCATCGTTATTTTTGTTCAGTAAGTCCCAAAGCTGACAGTTGGTTTGCTGCAGCTTTATACTTGTTATCATTAGTGTTGGATCATTCCCATCAGCTTGGATTAGCTTTCAAGATTCTTCTATGATAGAATCTTGCCTGTTTCACTCAAAATAACTTTATTAAGTTTCTCAATAAGCATAGGCATGACTTACCTGTGTTCATCTCCCCCAGGAATCAGAACTAGGGTCTGGTCCTCCCTAGATATTCCCTCCTCTCCCCTTTGCTTCATTTCCACCCAGGTCATGGTTTCCAGGTTCTAAACACTTGCACACTCATCCAATGCAATTTTATTCTTCTTTTACAAGGAGCCAGAGAAGGGATTCCTTTGATGTGCATCCCCAAGGACTCTGACTTAGGCTTGTAAGACTTGCGAGCTTGGAGGTGGCTTACACCTCTGCAGCAACACAATTTCATTCTTCTTTTGTTTCTTGGCTCCTTGCACATCCTTTCTATCTGCCCTTCTGTTCCCATCTGATTCCCTCCCACCTGCTCTGGTATCACTCTGTTTATGGACTAGGTCTTGCAAAGTGTTTAATATCAGGCTCTTTATAAAATTCCTTCCTGGAGTGGTGCTTCATCTTTGGACCAGCAGCATGGGCCACACCTGGTGCCTGTTAATATGTTTATTTAACAGGCTTTCCAGATCATGTGGCTGCATGGTAAGGCTGGAGAACCGCAGCTCCAGGCATTTGCAATTATTGACCATGGACTTCCCATGTGGCTCACAACATACAGTTATCGACCTCGTATTCCTCCTTGCAAATCTCTCCTGTCTTCCTTATACTTTCAACTTATAAGTTTCTATTGTTATAAAGGAACACATTCTATTTTCTAGTTGTACTTTCTTCTATTTTAGTTTTCCTCCTGACTCTGACGTTCTTTCCTCTTTTTCATAAGGACCTCAGCCTTCTTTTGCTATTTGTGGATTTCTCCAAGTCTCCTCTGTTGTTGTTCTTATTATTCTCATTCAGTCTCTGCTATTTTCAATCTCCTCATCTATGCTGTGATTCACACTCAGAAAAATAGTAATCTGGAAAATCCTACTGTATAATTGCCCCAGACCTTGGTGCAAAAAGGGAAAATGGGCTAACAATATAAGATTAAAATAGGCAGGGTGAATTTAGAAGCTCACCATGAGGAGTTCCCGCTGTGGCTCAGTGGCTAACGAATCCAATTAGGAGTCATGAGGTTGCAGGTTTGATCTCTGGCCTTGCTCAGTGGGTTAAGGATCCCGTGTTGCCGTGAGCTGTGGTGTAGGTTGCAGACGCGGCTCGGATCCCGCGTTGCTGTGGCTGTGGCGAAGGCCGGCAGCTGCAGCTCCTGTTAGACCCCTAGCCTGGGAACCTCCATATGCCGCGGGTGCGGCCCTAGATAAGGCAAAAAGACAAAAAAAAGTTCACCATGAATTTTTTTAATTAGGTGTTTCAGATGGAGAAAATGAAGGTTGAGGAATGAGGTTCACATTCATAACCAAATGTCCACACTAAAAGAAAGGGACTAGTGTATAAGAAATATACCTAGGGTAAATGCTAGAGAACCATTGTAAAGAAAGGAATTTAACAAAATCGCAAAAGGCAACTGACCCCAAAAAGCGGAAAACAAATGTGACAATATAGGCAAAAAAAGAAAACCCCATAGTATTTAATATGGTAAAAGAGATAATTTATATTGACAAAATATTCTGCCCCCAAAACAAAAGCCATAAGCCTTTATTAAAGTATCTGTATCTTTAAATTATATAAAACAGAAATGAAATACAAGTCAAAAATGACAGTTACAAAGTATGCTTTACTTTCACTTTAATTTCACTAAAATTTTTTTCGTAAAGTAACCTATAAGTTCACTGTGATGCCAATAAAAATTCAAAATAATTTTTTACAGATTTGATAATCCAATCTTGAATTTGATTTTAAAAAGTACATAATCAGGAGTTCCTGTCATGGCTCAGTTGTTAATGAACCCAACTAGCATCCATGAGGACACTGGTTTGATCCCTGGCCTTGCTCAGTGGGTTAAGGATTCAGTGTTGCCATGAGCTGTGGTGTAGGTTGCAGACGCGGCTCGGATCCTGCGTTGCTGTGGCTCTGGCATAGGCCGGTGGTTACACTTCTGATTGGACTCCTACCCTGGGAACCTCCATATGCTGTGGGTGTGGCCCTTAAAAGACAAAAAATAAAAAATAAAAAGGAAAGAGAATGTTGAAAAATACTTTCAATTTAAATAAAATTATAGCATGTGCTATTGGCACAGGGTCAGACATGTGGAATGATGGACTGGGGGACATAGACTATCTGATGAAATATTCTAAATTTGTGGCAAAATCTGTGCATGTTCATTATCATATTTTAACAGTAAAAAGTAACGTCTACTGTTGATATGAATGTGTTGATATTGGGTATATAACCTGCTTTCATCTTCCTGAAGACCTGGTTGAAAATATCAGTATCTGTGAAAATAAAATACTTAAGTTCCATTTTCACTTTCTGGAAAAGTGTTCTCATACAACTTGCTCATTAATACGATGCAACAGAGAAGTATTGGCGATGATAGATCTACAGTTTCCTCGGTCCCCATCTTGTCGCAGCAAAGCACTGGAACGGCAGCGTTTTACGAATTTATTAAAGCGAAAGTACATTTTCAGAGAGAGAACTTATGCGTGTGCAGGTTAAAAAGAGGGGCCAACTTATTTTACAATTTGTTTTTCTACCCTCCACCCCCCACCCCAAGGCGTACGGAGTGGAGACCTCATTTCTCCTGCCTGGGCCCCCTGTGTCAAGGGCTGAGTGTTGTTTGGTCTTGTATGGGGCATGTTTGATCTTCTGATTGGTTTCTGCAGGGGGAACAGGTTACATAGAAGCAGGGTGAGGAATGAGTCTTATCCTTTCCCCAGTAGGGAGCCAGCAGCCCAGGCTGGTCAAGGTGGGGGGAGGGGCACCACAGTGAGACAGGACCAGAGGCTTTTGGGTTTAGTCTCCTTGAAAGGGGGACTTGAAGCCTATCACAGAGAGAAAATTACTGTCCATCAATAAGGGACTGGTTCATAATACTGGTTAATAACTAAAACAACAAGGTGTAGCCACACTATGATGTACTGTGATCCAAGCCTGAGTACCTGTGGACACACAGACACATGGGTTCCTTCTAATCTCAGAAAAATATAAATATCACCCCAAATGTTAAAATATTCTTGAGGAACAAAATATTTTCAAAATATACTCACATTTATAGGAAAGCAAAATAAAATTAGATATGCATGTCTGCAGATATGCTTCTAAATGCCTACCACCAGGTGTCCCAGAAAAATTTCCCTCAAAGTGGAATGGAATTTGCCTGTAGAGAGGACAGTGGTATTGGTGTGAGAAGTAACAGAAGCAGGTTTTTTTTTTTAAATTTGTGTATTTCTGCATGAATTACTTGAGACTGTAGAAGTGTATTTGTTATATATATATATATTTTTTTTTAAATTCCGGAGTAAAGTGCTGTTCACCTATGTAGTGGTAAAGTTAATATTCCATATGTTAATCAGCACACATGGGATGGGCAAGTTAGAAACCTGGGCTAAGTGAGAAAGTGTTTGTGGATGCAGAGTTTGTGTTTATTGCAATCCACCAATGCTATGTGTGTAAATCAGGACTGTATGACTGCATATTCAGGAGCTCAACATGGAAAGAAATTAAAATCATTAAGTTTTTACATAACCTGCCAAGTTGAATGCAACTACATTTTACTAGTGGGAGATGCCACTGGCCACCGTCTGAATATAGCAGAGCTTAGCTTTATAATAGCATTAAAATATAAAATCTTTTAGTGGTATAAAGAGTGAAATAACTGGTGGAGGTGATCTCCCGTAAGATCCCCATGGGCCCATGGTTCTAGGACTTTCTTAGCAATTGACCTAAACTGGTTGACCTTCAGTCACCATTTGGGATGAGTTGCTCCCAGTCTCAGAAAATAAATCAGTCTTAAACTCCTGCTCAAGTGTGCCCTGTTTCCCAACGTGGAGCAGGGACAAGCTAGCACCTGGAACTCCCTTTCTGCAATAACTTTTCAGGCTATGAATATAGCATGAGGAAGGAGAGGGAAATATTAAACTAGGCTAGTCTTAAAAAGCAAAACCCTATGCTCAGCAATATGCTGGGCTTCTGGGCTTGGTATCAGCAGAGAGTGTGAACTGAAGTTTGGCACTTTCCATCATGCTCTACATGGATTAAATCAGGAGCCACTGAAGCTGCCCTCTGAGCAGAACTCAGGGTGAAAATCAGGAGTGAAGCACTCTGTGCTCTGGGAAAACTGAAGAACTGGTCTTCAAATAGGTATTTTTAGAAGATTTTATGTGCCCAATTCTTGCATCTCCTCATATCTAGAAAAACACTACAATCCTTCATGGTGATGTCTGCTCCTTGTGGCCTTCAGGAGATCAGCAACAAACTTTTGTAAAATGTGTGCATGGCTGCATGCACCTCCCTCTTACCTTTATCATATCCTGATATTCCCCCTTTCCTCTTTGGGGCCATATTTCAGAGCTCTCTGAAATACCAGGGCAACCTCCTGGTCTATAGTTAAGGAAAACAAAGAATGTCAAGGTCATCTGTGAAGGCAGTCACCTCCAAGGATGAGAGCTGGTGAGTCCTGCAGGCTCTGAAAATGCAGGATGCTAGCCCTGATAGCTGATGTGCATATCAAAGGAGTGATTTCCCTGAGCCCAGGTATCTTTTGTTCCTGCTACCAGCCCTTTGTTGTAAAAACCTTGTATCCTAGATCCTCCCTCTCCTCCTTGGAGCAGTTTCTCAGGGCTACCTGAGATGCTGTCTCCTGGGCTTAAGTCCTAATTTTGCCCCAAATAAAATTTAGCTTTCAAGTTTCAGGTTGTGTATTTTTTTAAGTCGACAAGAGAGATAGATCCACTGTATGTTTTGAAGTTCAGGTTTTAATAAGAAGACTTGGGTCTCCTTTCACCTTGTATATTTCAGCATCCATATATGTCAACTCTTACACCTTGAGCACTGAATCTGGCCACTCTTGCTGTAAGCTTCTTCTGTGTTATTCTAGATTAATGGGAACTTCAGGGCAGCAGTTCACCTAATCTTAGCCCTCAGAATACTAGATAATGTCTTATGGCCTTAATCCCATTTATTGTGCGATCCTTGATTACATTTGTGAATGGTCTGTACCACAAGTATTTTTGTTTTCGTTTTTTAAATAAATGTCACAGTGGCTCTAATAAGAAGGGATAATACAACTCGAAACATTTTCTTTAAGCCAGTTCTCAGACCACTGGAGTTGATGGAGTAAATCTGACCATGTGCGATAATAGTGGTTTTCAAAGGCTGGTCCTTGGCATCTGTCAGCTGCAAACTTGCTAAAAATGCAATGATATGGGCTCACTGCAGACCCAATGAACCAGACATTGGGTGGGAGGAGGGTGGGATGTGGAGACTAGTCTGTAGCCTGACGAGCCCTCCTGGCAATTCTCACATGTACTCAAGTCTGAGCATCATAACAGTGAGTATTAGACGACAGGGCGTGTTGAAAGATTGATTGCTCTCATCTATAATCTATTAAGCACACACTATTTTTAATTCCCCAGAAGGTTTTTTATTTACTTCCTTTTTTTTTTGAATCAAAATTTTATTGAAGTAGAGTTGATTTACAAGGTTGTGTTAATTTCTGCTGAACAACAGAGTGATTTAGTTACGTTTAGCCTTTCAGCTCCCGTATTTCTCCTTTCCATTCCATGTCTGTCTTCATATTCATCATCAGTTTAAAAATGTGCAGATTGGCAATCTTCATCTTAAAAAAAAATCCTGTGTTTGTTTCATTATTTACTACAGTTAATTATACTCATTAGCAATGTTCCTCCTGCTTGGTTTTATTCACCCTTGGTCTCAATCAGGAATAGACCAACAATCTTATTTTTCCTATCTCCAAATTGTTTAATCAGTCTTATTCATCCCATCCTAAGGTTCTGCAGCCAGGTTTTCATGCCACGTTTTTCCTCTTCTCTCTCCTGCCAGCCCCCAGGCTCTGCTGACCTTCACAGAGAAACACCACAGTGGACAAGCTTTCTGGTTTCAGCCCAGGTCTCTTTTGCCTTCATACAAAAATGACAGCCTGGCTTCTTTTGATTCCTGGCATTCTTTCAATTCTTCCATTCTTCCTTCAATTCTTTCAATACTTGGCATTCACTATTTTTAAAGGTTTCTTAGAAGATCATACTCTTAGATTGTACTCAGAGATTCTCTTATTAAAATTTTGTAAAACAGAAAACCCAAAATCCAAAGCACCACCTGCTTTGAAGAGAATCTCACTTTGCTCTTTATCACCCTCATCCGCTCTCCGCATCTTGGTCATGCTCATGTCTTTCAATCAAGCCCTCTGTTTCAAAAAGCGGAGAATTCTTTAACCTCAGAATAAAGAACTGAAGAATTTTATCAGTATTTGTCTTGGTGTTGGTTGTATTTGTTAACTTTTACTTGAGGCATGGTTAGCCAGTTTTAGGCTTCTAGACTTGTCAGTTCCTAAAACCTATTCTTCAGGTATACTCTTGATCACCATTTCTATGTTCAGTCTTCATGAGCGGTTATTATTACAGATTTGATCTTTTTTCTCTGTCCTTTAGTTTCCCTACTATTGCTTTAACATTCATTTTTTCCATGATTATAAAAACAGTACATAAAGAAAATAGAAGTAAAAACAGAGGTTAAAAGGATACCAATAGCCATCCTGAAACTCATTAATATTTTGAGATATTTCTAACATTTTATCCTGTTTTCTTTACACAGTATTATACTGTATGTAAACTGTTGTATTGTTCTTTTATTCTGAACATCTTACTACACATAATCACTTCCTCATAGTATTAAAATTTTATTGCATTAGCGTTTTTAGTGGCTGAGTAGTATACCGTCATGAACATTACCCACATTTTGGTAATGAAATTGTGTTAAATTTTCACTGTTGATAATAGCAGTATGATGCATATATTTGTGAATGTTTGCAATTTAAGGATCTTATTTTTATTTTTATTTTTTATTTTTTGTCATGACTACGGCATGCAGAAGTTCCTGGACCACAGATCAGACTGAAGCCACAGCAGTGACAACACCAAGTCCTTTAACTGCTGTGGCTTCCAGGGAACTCCTTAAGGGTGTTTCTCATTGTAGATTCCAAGGAGTTGAAAGTCAGTTATTTAATACTATGACTTTCCCATTCTTAGTTTATATATATGTGGTCAAGTATTTTTTGCAGACTTACATAAGTGGAGTCCTTTCTGAGGCCTTCTTTTGCCTGACAATTATTTTCACATGCATAGAAGATCACTTGACTGTGGAGCAAATGCTTGTATTGTGTCCGTTATGCATCAAAACCCTTCAGATGTGCCTTGGTTGTCTTATTTTTAAACCTGAAGAGAGGTCTGGTGTTTCTGCCTTTATCACGATAGTGATTCTTTTGTTTTTGTTGTTAAGGCCGGTATGTTTATAGAAGTTTTTTCTATATCCTTGAAAAAAAAAGAAAAAAAAACAACTTCCAAGATGTATTTGGGTTTAGCTTTTCAATGACTTTTTCCTGGAACTTGGGGATCTCTTTTGCTCTTTTGTGTATTTAGTTTATTTTCCAGACAAAACAGTTAGCTGACAATTTTAAGTATTGATGTGGGTTAGGGTCTGGTGTCTTCAAAGGTGTCTTGAGGTGGACGCACCTATCAGGTACTCAGGCTAAAGACCTTGGGGTCTCCTGTTCCTTCTCACCCACCCACAGCCGATCATCTGCAAAGCCTTTTTGTTCTTCATCAGTGTGTCGTCCAGAATCCCACTGTCATGGGCTGAGAGTCTGGGCTCCCCTCGGCATTCTTGTTGAAAACTAACCCCCGCCCCGGGTGGGGGTGGGTGAGGGCCTCTGGGAGGTGGTGAGGGCTGGATGCAGGCATGAGGGTGCAGCCCTCCAGAATGAGCTGAGGGCTTGTGTCTCCTCCCAGCTCTCCGCCTCCTGCATTCACATGGAGAAGTTTCCAGTCCACAATCCACAAAAGGGTCCCCACCAGAAAGCAACCCCACAGGCACCCTGGTCGGACTTCCAGGCTCCAGTGCTGAGATCCACCCTTCTGTTTATAAGGCACGCAGGTACATGAGTCTTCGCAGCAGCCCTGCTGACTGAGACCCCTCCTATCTGTCCTCACCCACCATGGCTGCGCTCTGCTTGCTCCTGGAGGAATTCGGTCATCTCCCTGGTCTCCTGCTTCCATTCTTGACTCTGATCTGGTTTTAGCACAGCAGCCAAAGCGACCCCCTGACACCCTCAGCTCATTTCTGTAGTTGCTTTGCTTAAACATCCCAAGGGTTCTTCATCTCACTCGGAGAAACAGCCCGAGCCCCCAGCTGCCTCACCAGGCACTGTGCATTGGTCCCTGAGGCCCATCCCGTCCCCACCGTGTATTTGGTGCTCATGCTGCTCCTGCTGCCCTGATGCACAAACACATCCCTGCATTTGCAGGGGCCCTTCTTCTGCCTGAGTTCACCTCCCACACTGTTTCCTCCCTTCCTTGAGACCTTGTTCCCTCGCCTTCTCCATTAGGCACCCAGGAATCCTTAAATCTCTTTCCTGTTCCATTGTTCCCTTAGGAGATTTTGGCCTCTAACGTACTGTGTTGTACTTCCAAAAGGGTTTTTTTTTTGCCTTTTAGGGCTGTGCACCTGTGGCGTATAGAAGTTCCCAGGCTAGGGGTCGAATCAGAGTTGTGGCTGCGGGCCTACACCACAGTGACACCGGATCCAAGCTGCATCTGCAACCTACACCACAGCCTATGGTAACTCCAGATCCTTAACCCACTGAGCAAGGCCAGGGATTGAACCTGCATCCTCATGGATACTAGCTGGGTTCACAACCTGCTGAGCCACAACAGTGGCTCTTTTTCAGCATTTCATGAGTTGCTTTCTCACGTGTGTGCACATGCATGCATGCTTTGGATGCAAAATCATGATGCTATTTCAAAGGCAGCTGATGGCTGGACTCCTCGAAGCTCCATTTCTGACTGCATGCCTTGGATCGGTGCTGTAGACAGGTGGCCCCCTGGCAGTGCTGCCCAGGCACCACTGGGACGGCTGCCCATGGCAGAGGTGAAGGTCAGGTGAGGCTAGGGGACATCTCCCCCACATTTGAAAGTTTGGTATGTGTTGTCTTTTGGTAGCTGCAAGAAAGGCTTATTGGCAAAGTAACTCTCTTCATCTGCTCTCAGAAGAATGTTATCTTGGAAGAATGTATAAGTGGCTGCAGTTCCCTTTCTTTTTCTCCACATCATGAGTCTTCAAGAGAGAATGACCCAGCTGCACTTTGAGCAGAGAAGGCACTTTCTCATTCTGCTCAGCCCATGCTCCTGGAAGAGTTTTATCCTTGAGGAAAGACCTAACAGTCTGTTGCTGAACTTAAGCCTAACTTGTAGAGGAGAATAAATATACCTACTAAAAGCTGACATACGCATATTTATTTTCATTCATTTTTCTGCAAACATTAGCATTAGTTGGTGGATATTGTGGGGAGTGTGTTCTAAGGGGTAATTGCTGAAACTTCTATCCTCCAAGGAGCTGATGATAATGTTCCTCATTTATCACCTGGAGCAAGTGTTTCCATACCTGCGGGAAAAGAGGGCTGGTTGATGTGTGTACAATCATCCTATCTATGCACTGTATGTGTCTGTATGTGTGGGTTTGCATTTTCTTTAGTCTGTTCAACCCAAGAGTCTTCTAACTCTTTCACACAGGTGACATCTCACCTGAGCCTTCATCAGAAACTGAGACACCTCAGTGATGACGATGCTTCCATTGTTTTACCATCCGATGAGCTCCTTGCTCTGAGATGGTGCTGCCTGGGAGCCGGTGTTAGTAGGTCAAGCTCTGCAAAGTCCCTGGATGGTGGGCATTAGGGCACCATGAGCATTGACGTCAGATGCATATCTGGGCTCCTCCTTAATTCCAATCAGAATAAATTCCTTAGCTTCCCAAGAGTGAAGAGCTGGAACATAACCTACCTCCTACCATTCTGTGTCAGGACGGTTCCTCAGAAGATGGTGCTGTTTTAGGGACTCATGGTCTGTGCTAGTGGAAGATGAGACACATGATGGGATTCATGGCTTTGGTAGCCTTAGTGCAAGGGGGCCTCTGCTCTTAGGCTCATAAATAGCTTCTGTATCTGCCACCAAAGGTCACTGAGCTCATGGGCTTATTGCCCTGGCACTGTGGCTGCTCAGGAAAGGGATCAATACCTGTGAGCGATCAATACCTGTGAGCCAAGTCACCCCTCCCACCGGTGTCTAAAAATGTCTTTGTAGTGAATAATTAAAAAATAATAGGAAGGAAGAAGAAAAAAGAAACTTACACTACTCCACATTTCTGTTGACCACCAAGCCCTCAAATTTTCTGACAGCTCTAAACTATATTAAACGGTGCACCCTTGGAAAAAAAATGTCTTTGTAGTGAAAGCTCAGAGGTGGCCATGAACCTGAGGATCTGAGGAACATCTGCCACCTGCACCTTCATCCTATGGGTTCATTAATGCTTACCAGGCTACCTCTGTCCCCAGTCTCCCTGTGGTTCCCCTGCTCTGCCCCTGACTGGCATGTCACGCCTGTAGCCTCTGTCTTTGAGGCCACCCCGTCTGCAGCTGGTTCTCCTGGCACTTGAGTGCATCTACACTCCCCTCACCGAAAGGGCTCTTTCACTACTGCCCTTGAGAGCTGCTCCTGAAAGTGGCCACGATGGGACAGCCTCTCATGGTCTGGTAGCAACAACACCTTGTGCAGACTCATGTAGGAATTCAGCACACGTTCATTCTTCTTTCCTCAATTGGTCATTAAAACAAACAAACAAAAAAAACCTACATTACTTAAGGAAGTGTTGGTGTGACATGCCTCAATTTACTTGTATCTTCAGGACCCGGATAGATTCTGTCTGTCCAAATGATGCCTCTTGCAGAACAGTGGGTTGCCTGTGGACCAAGGAGAGACAGGGCCTCAGTGGCACCCTCTAATGGGCAGGTAAGGGCCACCTGTGTCCCCTGGTCCAGGCACAGGGGTGTGTGGCTGGTCTTCTTTTAGGGATTGCCTCCTGAGATATCTCCACTGGTCTGAAGGGATCTGTGCCCCTGTGTCTTGCACTGAAGCTTGGACCTGCTGAAAATCTTTTGCTCTAAATGTTCTTAAATGTGGAGCTTTCCAGGTTACCCAATAAGTAGGTCAGAGTGGTATTTCCAAGTGTCATGTATGCTGTCTGCAAAATCCAGAGAGGCAGTTGCATTCCTTAGTATATACCCAAATGAGTTGAAAACTTAGATTCCCCACAAAAACCTACACACAGATGTTTATATCATCTTTATTCATAATTGGCAAAAATTAAAAGTAATCAGTGTTCAGTTTTTTCAAATTTCATATAGAGAGGCAATGTGAATCCATACAAATATCTCAGTAATTTTTTTTCATGGAGACTGATAACAGAATTATAAAATTTAGATGAAAAATGGTCAGGAATGTCTAGGACATGTCTGAATGTCCATCCATACAATGAGGTATCATTCAGCAATAAAAAGACATGTCATCAAGCTTAGGAAATGGTCCATCCAGACAATGGAATGTTGTTCAGCTCTAAAAAGATAAGCTCTCAAACTATGAAGAGGCACGGATTTTCAGTCCGTGAAAGATGCATTGAAAAGTCAGTGCATCTTTTACCAAGTGAAAGAAGCCAGTCCGAAAGGGCTGCATATGCTGCGATTCCAACTCTATGATATTTTTGAAAAGACAAGACTGTGGAGGCAGTAAAGATCAGTGATGACCAGGGCAGTGGTGAATGGGTGGAGCACAGGGGATTTTTAGCACAAGGGAACTATCCTTTCTAAAACTGAGATGACAGATACATGTCATTGTGCATTTGTCAAAACCCCATAGTGTGTACAACACGAAGAGTCAACCCTGGTTTTAACTGTGGACTTAGCTGTCAATAATAAACCACACTGGATCATCAATTGTGAACATTAATAATAGGAGAAACTGGGGGAGGAGAGGGGCTATATTGTTTTTACTTACTGTGTACATTTCTTTGTAAACCTGAAAGTGCCGTAAAAACAAAAGTCTATTAAAATTCCCAAATAGGTCCATCAGATGCCATTCTTTTATAGTAGTTAGATTTAGGAGATAGATTGCCCTGGATCTTGAAGGGGATATTCTGGTCTGTCCTAGAGCACTAGACCCTTAAACCTGTATCACGAAACTTAAGTTCCTAAAACCTGGGGGCACCCTCTGGCCCTCAGGCACCTATCACTTTTTCTCCAGGTGCAGGCATGCCTTCATCAATATAGTAGATCAAAATGATGTTCAGAAGCCTGCTAAGATGGATGGGGTCCTCTGAGCTACATTAGAACAGAGAATAGGAATTGGCATAGATTGAGTGCAAAGCGGCAAATATGCTTTTATGATGTGAAGACAAAGTGCTTTGTTTTTTCCTGTTGAATGAAGAGTGTTTGTACCAAATCCTCAGCTGCCACATCAAGTGCCAGGGTCTGTGTTGATGGCTTGTGGCCATGACACCATTCCTGGTCCAGTAGCTTCTGCTGGGCTTTATTTGGTTACTTTTAGGGCTGTGAACTATCATCCACCACAAGCCAGCTGACCTGCAGAAACCTCATTGGATGTGGACACGATAGGGAACCATATCCTGCATGCAGGATGAGAGAACCCATCATGTGGCATATTTTCCAGTAGGACACTCTCAGATCTCAAACCATTGAACACCAAGTGGTAGGAAACTGTAAGGATTCAGGATGTTGGGAACTGGGTGGCATATTATCTTCAAGGTCATAGGTTTTATTTAGGTGGAGTGTTTGTAAATAGCACCTCATCACAAAGGGCTAATTAAATTAAAGGGTCATTTATGGATCAATGATAAATGCATGTCATGAATAAGTATTAGGAATAATTCAGTTCTGTGCTCTGAGGTGCAAATGGGGAAAACACAGAGTAACTATCTTTTTGTATACATGTCATATATGTGCAACCATATGTGCAACTATGAACCATTCCTAAAGTAAACATTTTAGCCAAAGGGTATTTGGATTTTAAATGTTGAGAGATACTGCCCAATAGTCTGCAGAGGTTGAGCTTCTTTATTCTTTCTCCAGCAATAAATGAGCATACCTATTAACTCATGCTTCTGTTAATACAGAATATTATCATTTATTTGGATTTCTTCAGAGTGGTACATGAAACATACCTTTTTGAAGTTACTGAGAATTTCTTATTGCTAAAAATTATAATATTTAAATAAAAGTTTATTTTATGGCTGCACCCATGGCATATGGAAGTTCCTGGGCTAGGGACTGAATCCTAGTCACAGCTGTGTCCTACACTGCAGTCACTGCAAACCTGAATCCTTTTAACCCACTGTGCCAGGTAGGGGCCAGGGATCGAATCTGTGCCTCCACAGAGACCTTAGCTGCTGCAGTTGGATTCTTAACCCACTGAACCATAGTGGGAACTCCTTATACTCTTTTATTTAAGATCCATTTGTATTTCCTTCTCTAAAATGTTTACAGCTTTAGTCAGTTTTATATTTTTTGTCCGGTTTTGGGGGTTTATTTCTTACTGTTTGTTATATAATAAGGACAATAACCTTTACTGTATGGAAATATTACAAATCATTTTCCTCATTTTTTTTGTCTTTTCACGTTGAGTTGTTTTTAGCCTTGAAGGAATTATTTATGTTTGTAGTCAGATTTGTCAATCTTTACTTTCATGACACCTGAATTGTGTGCCTTACTCATAAATTACTTCTCTCAGAGAATATAAAAAGTGTTATTTGCTCCCTTTTAATACTTTTTGTCTTATTCTAAAGTTTAAAAACCTTACCCTGCTGGTATTTCTTAGGTTTTGGTGAGAGACATACTACTTTGTCTCCAAATACCTGTCAGTGTTATTTTTAACGTTACTGAAACATTTCCCACTGACTCGAGATGCCATCTTTATTATTTGCTACAAGTCTCCATATATGTGCTTCTTTCAATTTTCCATCTTCTTTCATTGATCTGTTCATCTAATCAGCAGCACTATACTGTTTTCGACATGACTGTGTGACAAGGAGTAGACTATATTGTTATCTATGTTTTGTATATTTTATAGAGTATTTGTCTAATAAGTTTTATTATTTTCACCTTATTTCCCATCCTTTTTCCTTTTAAGGGGCACCTAATTTCTGTTCCCATTTACTTGCAAATTAGCCATTTGACTTGCTTTGACCCGCAGAGCTTGAGTGGACACTGGCTGTCCTGTGTCCAGTCAATGATTCCAGAGACATCCAGTCCTGAGGAGGGCACACCTCAGTTAGGGACAGAAGCTGAGGTTTTCTCTTCTCAGCAAAACTCACTAGTACAGTCCAGTTCATCTTCACAACCGCATGGTAACTTGACAGGTCCTTCTTGTCTCTTTGTATGGATTCCTTTTCTCTGAACATAATTCTCTTTCCTAATACACTTCTAAACTATATAGCCTACTTTTATACTGCATATTTTTTCCACGTGTTTTCATCATGTGCCTTTATCTGTAGTTCTTTTCTATGCCAGTCTTCAGTTATAAATGATCACTTCTAAAGGTTCAGAATAACTGGTTCATTTCCTCTAGCTTTTTATAACGTGCTGATCATGTAAGTGGATGTGACTTGGGTTCCGTCCCTGATTCTCCGGGCAGGTGCAGGTGTCCTCCACGTGGATGTCAAGATGGTCAGGTGTGCAGGGCAGGGGGTGAGTGGTGCAGTGTGGGTGAGGGAACAAGTGGCTGGCCTGGTGTTTTCTCTCTGCCTCCCCAGAGTGCAAGTCCACTCACCAATTAGCACTGTCATAAAGAACATCTCTTAGTTCACTTCATAGTTCCATCACTTATTTTCTCTAAGTGAAATGCATGTTTCCTTGCCCCCAATAAATAGATACTGAAATTAATGTCCTAAACAATAATAGAAATATCCCACTGGTTTCCAGCCCAGTCCCCAGTAAATTCCATCATAGTCTCAATCGGCTCTGGGTTCCCCAGCTTGTACTTCCCATGAGCTTGCAGAAGTTTGTAAAAGCTGCCATCCTGGCCACTGCAGAGTTGGAGGGCACCAGAGCTTTCTTGCTCTCCCACTTTGGTCCACAGCTTCACCTCTCCTGGCACCACCGACTCTTGTACACACTTATGCTGTTTTCCTGCTCTCAGTGTAAACCAACCCAGCTCACTGCTCAGGGTACCTGTCTGTTTCATGTCCCCACCTTCATTGTAGGAAAGTCAGGCTACTTCCTCATTTCTGTCCCTTCCATCGTTTAGCCTTTGAGGCTCCACTGTGGTGTCAGACTTTCAACTCATTCCTGAGTGGAAAGAGAAGGAGCTCTTTTTGTTGTTTTTCCTATTTGCTCTTTTTCAGTTTTCTCTGGTATCTCTAGCAGGAGGCCCTAGGGTTTGACATGGGGACAGTCAGAGGGACAGCCTTGTATTTTGTTCTGAACAAGCCCCTCCCCTCCAGCAGTGAGCATTCTTTGACATGCAGCCATTCTCTCTACCCTTGGCATCAGGGTTCTGCCCACCTGTCTCCCAGGCATGCCAGGCATGTGTGGCCCCTATGGTACACAGGGTTTTATTCTGATCGACTATAGTATAAACTTAATTTTCTTCAAATTGATGGAGATGACATGAAACAAAGTCGGGATGCTCTGTCTTACTGGAAACAAATGTGCATGCTACTAAAATTTTCTGGATCCTTTTTTGGTTAGTTTGAATGACCTTGGGTCTATTGGCTGTCCCAAATATTATTGATTTCAGGCTCCTCTGTCTGTCCCTGATTAGGTGATGACTTCATAAAGGAAAACAAAGGCATACACCTTTTCCCTCCAATGCCAGAGCATTGCGGAGACAATCTGCAGCTTCTGTTGATACAGTACTTTCAGAGAGCACATTATTCATCTTTTTGGTACCCAGTTTTGGAATGGCACTGTGGTAAGATTTTCTAGCTGCCAACGTTTCATATCTGAGTGCTCTTTAGAGCAATGCAGGCAGCTGGTTCCGCTACTTGTTTAAACTTCCTCCAGGTGTGAGCCATGGGAAGGACACATTGAAAGAACTGGAGCTCTACCACAAGGATAAAATCCTCCTGCCACTTGGAATATGTCATCCTGTGTGGTGTGTGTGCATATATGTTTATGCAAGTGTGTAGTGCGTTACTTCTCTTACAGTTTTATCAAAGCAATTTTGAAAACCCTACACTGTGCTAAGGGAAATCTTATGTGTGTGTGTGTGTGTGTGTGTGTGTGTGTATTTTTCTTTTTATAGTTATACCTGCAGCATATGGAAGTTCCTGGGTTAGGGAATCAGAGTTGCAGCTGCAGGCCTACTCCTCAGCCATAACAACACCCAGAACTGAGCCACATCTTAACCAATGCTGCAGCTTGCGGCAACGCTGGCTCCTTAACCCACTGAGTGAGGCCAGGGATCAAACCCACATCCTCACCGAAATGACATCACGTCCTTAACCTGCTGAACCACAGTGGGAACTCCTATGTACACTATATGTATGTATATTATTTTAAATGTATATTTTTGGTTTATTTGATACTCTTGCCTTGTGCCAACCTGTTTTGGAAAGGATTTTGTCTGTTTAAAAGGAGATTTTCATGACTGCTTCCAGAAATTTCTTAGTCTTTGCGTACGCCTGTGTTCAAAGGCTGAATTTTTAATTAAAGTCCTTATCAACACTAATTAAAGGAGGTGCTGTTCATTAATGAGCACTGGAACCTTCCTCACAGTTATTGCTTTGGAAATCACTCCTTCTCTAGATCATGGTCCTGGGCCTTGGCTGTGGTCGGCATGTCTGCTCAGAGGTCTCTGTGTCCTTGGATGTCTACCTTTAGAAGCACTGAAACAATTTAGAAGTCCCCAGCTTTTCAGCTGGAGGATAATTTCAGATTTCGTTAAAGCAGAAGTTGGCAGAATAATGGGTTTCACCATATGTCCACTGTAAAACCCCCCGAGCATCTCCTCTGACTGCAGTAGCCTGGAGTTGCGCAGGGTGATGGCTATGGATTTGCTCACGATTCCCCTTCAATAAGTGGTTATGTTTGTGGACACATGGCTGCGGCTGCATCTCAGGCTCTAATCGTATGTACACGTGTGTGTAAGGGATATTGTTATTCATGATATGAGAGCCCAAGGCAGATGATGTAATAGGTTTAAAAGGAAAATCAAAATGCACCTAAGCAAATTTTTTAAATTGAAGTATAGTTGATTTATAATATCATGTTAGTTTCAGTGTACAACATGGTGATTCTCTTATATATATTTTCTTTTTTCATACTCTTTCCCTTTATAGGTTGTTACAAAATGTTGAGTATAGTTCCCTGTGCTTTACAGTAGGTCCTTGCTGGTTTTATATTTAGTACAGTGTGACTGTTAATCCCAACCTCCTAGTTTATCCCCCCTTCCCCTTTGGTAACCGTGTTTGTTTTCTATGTCTGTGTGACTGTTTCTGTTTAACAGATAAGTTCATTCATATCCTTTTTTTTTTTTTTTAAGATTCTACGTGTAAGTGATATCATAGGACATCTGTCTTTCTCTTTCTGACTTAGTTCACTTAGTATGCGAATTTCTAGTTGCATCCATGTAGCTGCAAATGGCATTATTTCATTTGTCTTATGCCTGAGTAACATTCCATTTTATATATATATACCACATCTTCTTTATCTATTCATCTGTTGATGACACTGGGATGCCTTTTTTTTTCTTTTTTCTTTTTTCTTTTTAGGGCCATAGCTGTGGCATTATGGAAGTACCCAGGCTAGCGGCTGAATCAGAGCTACAGCTGCTAGCCCATGCCATAGCCATAGCAATGCATGATCAGAGCTGTACCTGCAATCAACACCACAGCTCACAGCCATGCCAGATACTTAACCCCCTGAGCAAGACCAGGGATGGAACCTGCATCCTCATGGTTACTAGTTGGGTTCATTACTGCTATGCCATGATGGGAACTATGCATATATCTTTTTGAATTACAATTTTCTCCAGATATATGCCCAGGAGGAGAATGGCAGTATCACATGGTAACTCTGTTTTTAGTTTTATAAGGAGCCTTGATAGTGTTTTATTTTGATACCAGTTTATACTTTGGCCTTATTTAAAGGCTTCGTTCTATACCTAGGGCATAGTCTTCTTTCACTTTTGTCATTGGGGATTCTCTGGAATATATTCTACCCAAAGACCTTCAAAGAAGCATTTTTTCCCCGTGTGAGAACATCAGTCATCATGTAAAGTAAGTTGTCTTAGCTCAGGCTGTTATGACAAAAGTATCGTAGACTGGGTGGCTAAAACAACAGCCATTTACTTCTCACAGTTCTGGAAATAGAAATCTAAGGTCAAGACGTTGGCTGATTCCGTGTCTGTGAGAGTCTTCCTCCTTGTTCCTGGAAGCCAGCTTTTTGCTGTGTCCTCACATGGCAGAAGGGGTGAAGGAGCTCTCTTTTTTTTTCTTCCCTTTTTTTGTTTTTGGCCATGTCCACAACACATGGAAATTCCAGGGCCAGGGACTGAACCCGAGCCACAGCAGTGACCCTACTGCTAGAGTGACAGTGCTGGATCCTTAACCTGCAGTGCCACAAGGAAATTCTGTTTAGGGACTCTTTTCCTCCCTCCCTTCCCTCCTCCCTCCCTTTTCTTTCTTCCCTCCTTCCTCCCTCCCTCCCGCCTTCTCTTCTGTTTTTGCTGACCCTGCAGCATATGGGAGCTTCTGGGCCAGGGATTAAATCTGAGTTGCAGCTGGGGCAATGCAGGATCCTTTAACCTACTGTGCCAGGTCATGGATTGAACTCAAACCTTTGTAGCAACCCAAGCAACTGCAGTCAGGTTCTTAACCTACCATGCCACAGTAGGAACTCCTTGAGGTCTCTTTGAAAGGCATTAATCCCACTTATGAAAGTTCCACTATCATGATCTAATGACCTCCCAAAAGCCCCACCCCCAATACCATTACATTTAGGGTTGTGTTTCAACAAATGAATTTTACGGGGGGCACAAATATTCAGTCTAAGCATAAGTTTTTTCATGAAGCACATATTGATAGGGCTTAAAATTTTTGCTATTTATTAGATTAATACGCTTCTTCACTATATCTTCCGATGCTTAATGGGAGATATAACTAAGAATCATGAAGAATTTAAAAATATTCCAGTGGAGGAGAATATTTCAGAATATGTGGTGTTTTGTGTATTCTGTGTATACTCTAGAAGTTTATGTTTGTTGCATTGCAAAAGAAAACACCACCGACCTAACGAACACTTTTATTTTTTCAATTTTATTTTATTTTTATTTTTTCCCCCATTGCTTAATGAATTTTATTACAATTATAGGTGTACAAAAATCATCACAACTCAAATTTTATAGCATTTCCATCCCAAACCCTCAGTGCATCCCTCCACCCCCCAAATTGTCTCATTTGGAAACCATAGGTTTTCCAAAGTCTGTGAGTCATCTGTTCTGCAAAGTTCATTGTGTCCTTTTTTCTAGTTTTCACATGTAAGTGGTAGCATTTGATGTTGGTGTCTAATTGACTGGTTTCACTTCGCACGATAATTTCTAGGTAGGTCCATCCATGTTGCTATAAATGTTATTTTGTTCCTTTTAATGGCTATTCCATGAAATATCCAGTAATATTCCATTGTGTATATGTACTAGATCTTCCCTATCCACTCCTCTGTTGAAAGGCATTTAGGTTGTTTCCATGACTTGGCTATTTGGCTATTGTATAGAGTGCTTCAATGAACATTGGAGTACATGTGTCTTTTTGAGTCATGGTTTCCTCTAGATAGATGCCCAGGAATGGGATTGCTGGATCAAATAGTAATTCTATTTTTAGCTTTCTAAGGAATCTCCATACTGTTTTCCACATTGGCAAACACTTACTTCTTTGTTGCTTGTGTCTAGCCTATGCACGTGTGTGGGAGTAGGGTTGCGGGGTTGCTCTCCTCCTGGATGTTACACTGACATCCAGGCACCTTTTATGATGCTGATGCCTGAAAAGTTTTATCGAAAGTCCAGGCTCTTGTCAAACTCCTCTAAAAAGAATTTAGGCAAGGAACACAGAGGCAAAAAAACCCACCAAGGCTGAGGAGCTAAGAGAACAGAGACACAGTTTATCGAGGCAGGAGCAAAAGAACACCCTCAGAGAAAAGGATTGTGAGTGTCCTTGCAAGTGAGGGTGTGCTGTGGCGTTTTTAAAATCCTTCTTGCATCTTAGTTTTACCCCTTTGAATGGCTTGGGTCTTTTGATGAGGGCTGGAATATTCCCTGAGGGGAGGACTGAGGTATGACCTGGATTGCACCAGGCTGCATCAGCTCCATGTCCTGCACATTCATCTGAAGACACCATGCATACCCTCTAAGAGCTGTTTTCCCTTAAATCTTCCCTCACTAGTTGAGCACCACATGTGGGACGTCATCACAACCTGTGCTTTTTTTAAATTATTTTATTAGAGTATAGTTAACTTACAATATTGTGTTAGTTTCATGTGTATAGCAAAGTGAATCAGTTATACATATAAGTATATTCATTCCTTTTCAGATTCTTTTCCCATATAGGTTACTACAGAATATTAAGTAGATTTCCCTGTGCTCTACAGTAGGTCCTTGTTACTTATCTATGTTGTATGTAGTAGTGTGTATATGTCAATCCGAATCCCCTAATTTGTCCCTTCCTCCAACATTTCCCCTTTGATAACTGTACATTTTGTTTTTAAATTTTTGAGTCTGTTTCTTTTTTATGAATAAGCTCTTCTGTATCATTTTTATTAGATTCTATATGTGATGATCTTATATGATTATTTGTCTTTCTCTGACTTAATTTACTAGTACGATAATTTCCATGTCCATATATATTGCTGCAAATGGCATTATTTTGTTCTTTTTTATGGCTGAGTTATATTCTATTGTATATATGTACCACATCTTCTTAATGTACTCATCTCTCGATGGACATTTAAGTTGCTTCCATGTCTTGGCTATTGTGAACAGTGCTGTGTTTTTATTGCACATGCTCCATGGCTTTTTGGTAAGAGATTCTTGTCCAGATGCTACAAAGTTTCTGTTTTAGATGTAGTTCCTCTATGCATCCTGGCCTCATTAAGTGCAAAACAGGAAGGTGGCTTTGACTTCTGCCTAATGCCTGTACATGAGGAGGCCGTCCTTGGGCTGGTCCTGCCTTTCCTGCTTCAATGCTGTCACTAAAACAAAAGTCATCAATGTCGCAGTAGATAGAGGAGAGAGAGCTGGGACAATCCAATATGTTTGATGGCCTGGCCTGAATTGGAACCCCTCACTTCCACCCATTGGAGCAGAGTCCAGTTCTGTGCCCCAGTCAACTGCAAAGGAAGCAGGCAGAGGAAACAGGGTTGGTTACTTATCCAGTTAGTCGCTGCTACATCCTTCTTACAGGTTGATTTATGTACCCCCTCCCCCACAAATTCATGTGTTGAAGCCCTGACTCCCAGTAACTTACAGGTGACTGTATTTGTAAGTGGGACCTTAAGAGGACAGCTAACGTTAAGTGAGGTCATCAGGGTGGGATGTAACCCAGTATGACTGGCGTCCTAACAATAAGGGGAGACTTGGAACACCAGAGATGCTTGTGCAGAGGAAAGACCAGGTGAGGCCATAGCAAGGAGGCAGCTGTTTGCAGGCAAAGGAGAGAGGTCTCAGAAAGAACTACACCTGCCACCACCTTCATTTTGGACTTCCGTTCTGTTTAAGCCCCAGTGCATTGTATTTTGTTATGACATACCTATCAAACTAACAAGACTCTTTAGAAGAAATAACATAAAATTTATAAATTAATTTGGAAAAAAATTGTTTCATCATATTGATTCTTTGCCATTTAGAGACTTTCTATTTATTTAAACCATCTTCTAGGACATTCTATATGATTCTCTAGTTTTCTTCCTGTAGTAGTCATGCACATATATTTTAAAGTTATTTCCTAAGCAATGTTTTGGTAACTTTTTGTGAACAGGTTATTTTTCATTATGTTTTTCCTGATGATTACTTCTGGTATAAAGGGAAGCTATTGATTTTGGTATAATATATCCCACTGAATTATTAGTTCAAATGCATTTTTATTTGTTTTTCTCGAATGTTGCAGGTAAAAAAAACATCCTGTTCATATGATCTATTAAAGCATAGGTTTTCTTTCTTGTTTGTTTAAAATGCTGGAGTGAAAAGGCAGATGAGGTTTCCCTTTATGCCTGTTATTTCTCCTTTTTAAAAAAATCAGTTCCCACTGTGACACAGTGGGTTAAGAATCCAACTGCAGCAGCACCAATCACTCAGAGGTGCAGGTTTGATCCCTGGCCCAGTGCAGTGGGTTAAAAGATCTGGTGTTACTGAAGCTATGGTGTAGGTTGCAGCTGCAGCTCAGATTCAGTCCCGGGCCTAGGAACTTCCATATGTCTCAGATGTGGCCATAAAAAAATGCAGTCTTTGCATTATGTGTTATATATTTCTATGATGAATATGTGTACATATATATATATATATATATATTGCATTATATATTTCTATGGAATGTTGTGGAGGATACATATTCCTATTACATGTTCATAACGGATGATACCCACTTATGTGTGAAATTTCTTTCTCACTTTGAACTTCTATTTTGTTATTCATACAGTAATTGTTCTTTTCTTTTGGTTATCATGGCTTGACATAACTTTTGCATATCTTATTTTAATTTTTGGAAGTTTCCGTGATGCTTTAATTTAACTCATGGACTTGGAGAACAGACTTGTGGTTGCCAAGGGTGTGGGGGGAAGGAGTGGGATGGACTGGGAATCTAGGGTTAACAGATGCAAACTATTGCATTTGGAGTGAATAAGCAATAAGATCCTGCTGTATAGCACTGGGAACTATATCTAGTCACTTGTGATGGAGCATGATGGAAGATGATGTGAGAAAAATAATGTACATATATGTGTGTGTGTGTGTGTGTGTGTGTGTATGTGACTGGGTTACTTTGCTGTAGAAAACTGACAGAACATTGTAAACCAACTATAATGGAAAAAATAAAAATCGTTTTAAAAAGAGAACTTAAAATTAAAAAACAAACAAAAAAAGAATTCAATCCAAGAGTCCTGCCCTTGAAAGAGAAGGTTTTCCCTGTTTTCTCCATAGTCTTAACTGAGGCTTTCATGTCATCTTTCTTACTCTCTCATTTCCTTTAATCATGTACTAGTTTTTCTGTTTATAATGTAGAGACCATGCATATGGTTTGTTATGGACTGAAGGCTGGTTCCCTCCACATTCACACGTTGAAACTATACCCATGTGTGGTCTGAATGGCTGTGTTTAGAGTAAGGATGAGTCACTGAGTTTGAACGAAGTTGTAGGTGGGGCCCTGGTGTGAAAGGATTCAAGTCCTTATAGGAAGAGACACCAGGATTCCTTCTCTTCCTCCACAAGCTTGCACCAGGGAAAGGCCCTGTGAGGACATAGCAGGAAGAACCAGGAAGAATCTTCTCACCAGAAACCAGTTGTGCAGAACGCCATCTTGGACTCCAGCCTCTAGAATTGTGAGAGCATAAATGTCTAAGTTACTCAGTCTGTGGCAGTTTGTTATAACAGCCCAAGCATACTATTGCATTGTTTTTACATGACTTTCAGTTAATATTACTAATTCAAGAAACATTTTTAAAGCTGTATCTTCTAATGAGCAGGAAAAAACCCTCAGAAATAACAACAAAAAACTGTGGACATCTTCATGAAATATGCAATTATTACATCTATTTCTTTTAAACTGGTATTGGATTTTATTAACTATTCTGAAATTTTATATAAATGTCTTTATTTTAGATGAGATATCTTTTGATGCATATTAAGATATTACATTCTTGTTTATAACTGTATTATAAAAATTATTTGGAAAAGTGATAAGTTGCAATGATATTTTGTGCTGTTTATCAATCCTTCTATACTTTCACTCAAAGGCAAAACTTAACCTGTGCTGATAATGCTATATCTGTGGTTATCAACTGTGGTAGTCATGTGCAGCTTTGCCTGGCTTCACAGAGGCTTGTCAACCGATGGTCAGTGTGCAGAGCTTCCTCCTGGATTAAGTCCTAAAGCAGCCTGTTCTTTCTCTAATGCACCCATGGCTTCTGAGGATGGAAACTTTACAAACACAGAAGAAGTGTGAGAAGGAACCCAGTGGCAGAAGCATCCAAAATGAAGCTTCTTTCTAGGAGGCCATGATCCGTCTTAGGATCCAGGACACTGGACTGTCCATGAGCCGAGGTCCTGGACTCTGGAGAAGAAACCTCAGTTATGTTCTTTTCTGAGAAAATGTTGGATCCTCCAGGGTAAGATCCAACCTGAAGCAAATGTGTTATTGCAGAAGCCAGGAGCTCACTGACTCTGCTGTAGCAGAGTCCTACCTGTCATTTAGGAAAACAGAACTCTTTTTTCCCTGGCTTCTTCCCCCACTTCCAGTCTTAGCAAAATTTATGGACTGACACACATGGGTTTCCTACCTGGAGGGTGGGGAAAGGGGGTCTTGGGCCACAGCCTCTACCTAGATGACGTGGGCAATAGACACATCTAATCTGTTACTGTCCAGTTACACACTGTTGCAACTTGTCCTCTTTGGGGTTCCCTGGTGGCTTTGATCTCTTGGCAGGCTATAGTGCTTGCGAAGGCCACCCAACAAAGGCATGAACTTAGTGAGCATAGCCATCCCGTGTTTGGTACAAAACTGGTCCTTAATCAATATCTGTTGAATGAATTAATATAGGATTTTAAGGCATAAAATTTTCCACTCTTAAGTCTGGCAATTTTTTTGATGTTGGAAAGAGTGCAACTGAGTTCAATCTAATTTTTCTTTCTGATTTGATCTAATGTTTTTCAATTTAATGTCTGTAGTTCTTTTCCTTCCCTTCAAGGGTAGCACTTTCATTGGATGAGATATAAATATTCCTTTAAAAATAATTTGGCTGCTATTCAGAATGCTCCTCAACTCAGAGAGTCAAGTCTTCAGGAATTATTTTTCTATTATGTATTTAGCATTGCTTCTATTTGTGATGCTCTGTGTCTTTTCTAAGAATGAAAATTATATGCAATTTCATGCCTCTTATACTTATTTTGTACCTTCTTTCAAATTATGTTTAACTCTTTGTTTTTCTTAGTCATGAAAACTGGCAGGTTTCTCAAGCTTGTCATCCATGCTACTAATTCAATTTTTCACAGCATTGCTTCTGTTCATTACCAGTTCTAATGCAGGTTAAATTTCTATAATCAAACTTTCTCTTCTATTAAGTACAAACCATTCTTTTTTTCATCTGACTCACCTTTAACTTGTTTTGCTTGGTCATATTTCTTTTAGGATCTGTCTCTGGTCTAACAATCTGGTATTCCATAGATCATTTTCAACATAATTGTACTTTCTATTGGAATTAAAAAGCATACCCTTCTGAAATGTCTTTCTGCTTTCAGCAGTAAAATAATTTCTTTTGCTGTGGCCTCTTCTGTTTTGCCTTATGTTATGCAATCTTCTATTAGAACTATTGTTTTTCCTGTTTATTTTTATTTATTTATTTTTGCTTTTTTAGGGCCACACCTGTGGCATATGGAAATTCCTAGGCTAAGGGTCAAATTGAAGCTGCAGCTGCCAGCCTCCACCACAGCCACAGCAATGAGGGATCCAAGCTGTGTCTGCGACCTACACCACGGCTTGTGGCAACACCAGATCCCTGATCCACTGAGCGAGGCCGGAGATCGAACCATGCATCCTTATGGATACTAGTCAGATTCATTTCCACTGCATCACAGTGGGAACTCTGTTAAGTTATATTTAAATCGTGATATTTTATCCAAATCTGGTATTTCCCCTATGATGAGAGCAGATCAATTCTTACAGTATCTCTTTCATTATTACATGTTATCAGTGACCTACTCTTTGACTTCAAAAATATGTTTAAAACTACCAGGAGGAGAATTTCCATCTAGTCCTGGGCCTTTTAAGGTCTACTGGGTGCCTAGATGCTACGCCCTAGCTGAAAACGAATAACATATTTGTTGTCTTTTCCTTGTGATTAGGGGATTAAATAAAAGAGCTCCATATCATTAAAATAAAATGAGATTCTGAAAAATACTTGGATTCCTGTGTTGAATACCTAATTGACCAACTGGTCCAAAAAGCACTTTGTGAGTTCAGGTTGTGTAGAAAGAGAGTTAATTTTGAAGAAGTTGCCCCAAGATTATTCAGGGTCACTCTTCAGCATGAATGTTAATATAACAGAATAACCTTCATGATAAATAATTAAAATCCTCTGGTATAGCTTTCCAGAATATAGACACCCTCAAGTCAAGAAAGTATGGTCTTGCCTTAAACTGAATAAAATATCAGTATCTAATTCTTTATTTATTAATAAAAATGATATCTGGGAGTATTATAATTTTATACCATAATAAAGGAAAATCTGTATAGAATTGATATCTATATTTTATCTGTTTATTATTATCTACATCTGTATTCTCAAAGGCTGACCTAATATCAGTCTGGAATTTTGCGACTTCTAAACTCACCACTTTCTGTAATATTTTATTAGAACAGTGTTGCCAGCTAAAATAGAGGGCCACTTTTTAAACCTGAATTTCATATAAGTAATGGATAATTTTATTATAAGTATACCCCAAATGTCACATGGGATATACTTACACTAAAAAAATATTTATTGCTTATCTGAAACTCAGACTAAACTATATACCCTATATCTTTATTTGCCAGGTACAGCAAATAATTTTCAAAACTGACCATTTGAAATGCAGCTTATAAAATATATTTATTTATAATGGAATTAGAACAATGAGATTTTATTTTTTCAAATCTCACCTTGAAAAAGGAAAATAGGATTTCTAATGGAGAAATCCATTGAACTTTGAATTCAAACAAGAGATCTTGAATGGTCGATAATCTTCTATGATGGCATTCTCAATGAGATGCGTTTTATGAGATAAAAATTGTATTAACCAAGGTTAATCTCCATCTGCACTTACCTTCATTTTCTTTGAAATACTTAATGTGTTATATATTTTTTGTTTCTGTTCTATTTCTATATGATTTTAATAGGCTAGCTTCTCTTTGCTAATACCAATTTTATGAGTATACTTAAACTATAGAAACAGGAGGTTAGTGATGTTTAAAGCCTCTATTGATGCACTCAAGAGCATTTATTAGGCCCCACTGAGTGCCAGTCGTTGTGTCAGCTGCTTAGGATATACCTGTGGACAATTACTTCTCTCTGTTCTCGAGGAACTGATGGTCTGGTAGGGAGAAGTGACGTGGACAAGTTATTTTCCATATGGTTAGGTATTAAAAGGGTGTGAGCAGAGCGATGGAGGCCAAGCCAGAGGGAGGAGCCATGGGACACTTTAATGATGGGACAATTGAAAACACTCAATATATGGTTGATAGGGATGGGAAATTACAAAAGATGTGAGAAAATGAGGTGTGAGAAGGTGCAAAATGGGCAAATACTGGGGAGGCACATGGAGGAACCCTGTCTGTCTGCCAAGGTTAGAGCAGAGCATGCAAGATGTGAGGGAGGGGCAGTGGAGAGGGGACTGTCCTCAGATGGGGATGAGGGAGGCTGGTTGTGATTGTGGAAGACAGTGCCAAGCTAAGGAGTTTGGGATTTTATGCTGTAGGCTGTTAGGAAGGCACAGAAATATTTTAGATAAGGGAGGTCATAACCAGTGTGGGTTTTCATCATTTGTCTCTGCCTGTGGGGGTGCATGGATTAGAAGGAGCCGTGGATAGAGGCAGTTCTGGTAACTGCTCACCCTAGAGGCAAACAACTGTACCCAAAGCAGTAGGAGCGAGCATGGAGATAAGGCAGTTGGTGGCGGGGCTTGGTGGGGGAGGATGTATGGACCACTGGGTTTAGAGACATGGTGGAGTCAGTTTTTTGGTGTGGATTACTAGGGGGAGTGTGAGGGCCCCTGCATCACACACTCTAGGGGAATCACGAACCCTGCATGTTATGGGAGTGGCACCCACTACAGTTTGAAGAGCCCTCTACAGCTGCCCAGTGGCCCTGAATTTGAATGACACAATTTAGAATAAGGAAATTGTGAGAAAACGTTTTGGCAGAAGGTCATAAATTCAGGTTTTGAACTTTATAGCTTATGTGTCAATCATACATGTCCAATACCATTTTGGGAGTACATCATTGTACTTTATACCTTATGTTCTTGCAAACCTTGCTTTGGGTCTCCCTGGTAGGTCTACCTAGCATTGCCCTGGTGGCAGATGGTTATAAGGGTCTGAATAGGAGAAATGGATTTTGGAAACAGTCTAAACATACAGAATGACAAATGTGGGTCTGTGTAGCTTGCATCTTCCTGTGCCCATGGAAGGTCTCATGAGTTGATCATAGCCTTGACCAAATCCAGAGTTCATTTTGGAATCATTCTTAACTCAGTTATAGGAAGCCTATTTTTTTATAACTAAGTAAAAAAATTATGTATGTGTGTAACTCGGCCACTTTGATGTACAACAGAAATTAGAAAAACATTATAAGTCAACTATACTTAGAAAAAGAAAATATTTCAGTTAAATTTTGCAGTATACTGATATATGATTATCTGTCTTTAAAAGCAGTGTATTTCTAAGTTTCTTCTTACTGCATATTGTCAAAAAGGTTCAATTCCACTATCTGTTTTGAATAAAGGAAAATTTACTGTCCACCCTATGACTGCTTTTGTCAGCATATTATGAGTAATAGTTATTATTTAGACAATGTGCTCAGAATTCTGTGGATGAATTTTGAGCCATCTTTTTAAAAAGTAACACATTTCTCCATTCTTTTTTTTTTAAGAATTTTCAAGGGCAATATTTACATAGATTCAGAAGTTTAGGAACATTTGAATTTCCATCTGGTAAGACTATGATAGTATCATAAAAACGTGCTTCCAAATGATCCCTTAGAATTCTCCAGGAAGTACTCTTTGTAAAGTGCTTGTCTGGGACAATGTAAGGGGAAGATGGTGATTCCAGAGCTATTTTCCAGTTTCACCAAGGTGTCTGTGAGATAAGGTGTTAAATCCCTAACTGGGCAAGAAAAGAAAGGAGAGTCCTTGTTTCACGGGAAGTAAAGTCCCCTGATTCTCTGAACCAGACCTGTGTCTGGTCCCTGTGTCTCTTAAGAACAGAGAAGCATGCACTTATGTAACAAGAGCATGGCCATGCAGGAGTTACGTTGTGGCTTAGTGGTAGCAAACCCAACTAGTAGCCATGAGGATGCAGGTTCAATCCCTGGCTTCCCTCAGTGGGTTAAGGATCCAGTGTTGCTGTGAGGTATGGTGTAGGTTGGAGACCCAGCTTGGATTCCTCGTTACTGTGGCTGTGGTGTAGGCCATCAGCTGCAGCTCTGATTCAACCCCTAGCCTGGGAACTTCCATAAGCCCGGGTGCACACTAAAAAGCAAAAAAAAAAAAAAAAAAAAAGGCATTGCAAGACAGTTCTTAACTAGATCATACTTGACCCAAGGTCAAAATTTATTTTGTGACAAGCATAAGAACAGGGCAGTGTACACTGAATTTAATCATAGAACTAAAGAACTTCTAGTGTTTCCAAAAAATGGCATCATAATATTGGCTGGCCTCTGGAGAATGCTTTACACGTTTGACAGTACTTTCACTTGAGTCATACAGCTAAGCAATGAGATATTATTTTTATTTATTTATTTTTTTTGGTCTTTTTGCCTTTGGTCTTTTTGCAGCATATGGAGTTTCCCAGGCTAGGGGTCTAACAGGAGCTGTAGCTGCCGGCCTTCGCCACAGCCACAGCAATGTGGGATCTGAGCCGCGTCTGCAACCTTACACCACAGCTCAGGGCAACGCCAGATCCTTAACCCACTGAACAAGGCCAGGGATCGAACCCACAACCTCATGGTTCTTAGTCAGATTCGCTAACCACTGAGCCACGAAGGGAACTCCAGCAATGAGATATTATTAATATCTACCTTGTACAAAGGTTTGAAAAAGGTGACTACTCACTTAGTGATGGAGGGATTTTAGTCAAAGGATTTGATGTACAATATTTTCCTTTAATGACTTTATCACTTGTAATTCAAATACACACATATCCACACACACATGCACACACATACATATGCATGGATACAGGTGGGTGGTTGGATAGGTGTATGGATGGGTAGGTAAGTGGTTAGGTGGATAAACTATGCTACAAACTACAAGAAGTTGCTTTTTTTGCACTGGCTTTTTCATTGACACATATAGAATGAGGGAGAAGGTGGTGTGTGATTTGCTTTTTCACTCTCTTAATGTGTTCTTGATGAAGAGAATTTTTTATATTGATGTTGTCAATTTTTACTTTTATTTGTGTTTGTGTATTTTGATGAAGTAAATTTTGGTATTCACCAGATTGTTTTATTTCTACATTTAAGTCTAGAATTCCCCTGGAAATTATTTTTTGTATGATATTAGGTACAGAAGTCAAAGTTATTTTATTTCTTTTTTCTATATGTGCTTGCTCCAGAATCATTTATTGAAAACATCACTCTTTCCCCACTCTACTTCCTTAGAAATATGTCAAAAAATAGAAGGATTTATATGTGTGGTCCAGCTAGGAAATTATTTATTATAGTCATTAGCCATATTTTCCTGACTTTTCTCCACTACCATGGTGTTTTAGTTACAAGTGCTTTAGAATCATTTTGATATTTTGTATTGCAAACTTTCTAGTCTTGATTTTCTTCAAGATTACCTTGGTTTTTCTTGACTCTTTGCACTTTCATATAAAATTTAGAATCATCTTTTCAATTTACTCTTCCCCCCAAATTCTGTTCAGATTTTACTGGGATTGTATTGAATATGTACATCAATTTGGAGGGAATGAATATTATTACAATAGTAAATCTTCAAAAATATAAACTCGGTATATCCTTTAGTTCTTCTTAAATATTCTGATTTTTATTTTATAATCTTTTTGTTTGTAGAGATCACGCATATCTTCTGAAATTTGATAATTTCAGATGCTGCTATAGTGAATATATTTCTTATTTTTCAGTTTGTTCATTATGCTGCAATGCCACTGATTTGTTTTTTTAAAAAATAGCATTTAGAAACCTTGCTAAATTTGTTAACTGATTCTAATACTTTGTTTCTAGCTTCTTTTGGATTTTTCTATAATAATGTCCTGTGGGGAAAATGACTATTTTTTTTTCTATTTCCAATCTTCAAACTTTTCATTTTCTTGCCTTATTGCATTGGCTATATCCTCGGTAAGTGTTCAGTAGTAATGATGATGAGTGTCATGATTCATTCTCAACAAGAAAGTTTTCTGTAATTCATCATTGAGTATACTGTAGTCTGTAGGAATTTTTGTGGATTTTTTTTTACAAATTAAATAAATTGCCTTTTATCCCTTATTTGCTAATATTTTAAACCATAACGGGGGTTTGAGTTTCATCAAATGATTTTTCATGACAAATTTGAGGAAGTCCTTTTTTTTCCCAAGCAGTTTACTGAATGACTTTAATTAGATTGACATTATTTTTAGTTATTGGAAGAATTTACTGGTGAAACACCTGGATTTTTGTTTTTGAAAATATTTTTAATTGCAAATTAATTTTTAAATAGCATTATAAGCATCCATATCTCCTATTTCTTTTATGTCTTATTTTAGAAATAATATTTTTCTTTGAATTTAGTTTTTTCAAGTAAAATTTCAAAATCTATGTGTAAGGTTGTTTCTAGTGTAATTGTTAGAGTTTAGTGTTTATATTACTTTTAGTGATACTGTCCTTATTCATTCCTAACTTTGTAACTTGTGTTTTCTTGACTTTTCTTTAATTCCTGTTATTTGTTCATTGGTATTATTATTATTTTTTAATGTTATAGAACTAAGCTTTATCTTTCTTGACTGCCTAATCTCTAGTGAGCTTTTCCAAAGTTTCATTGTTTTTCTCCATTAAACACTCATCATGTTCCTTTTAAATCTTTTAAGTTCCGTATCTGGGTGAAATGCAGATCTATTTCTGTTATTTTGATTGTTGGTTTGGTTTCATGCTATCTTCTCTTGGTATGCTTATTCATTTGTATTGGATGAGAAAGATCGTATGGGTAGCACAGAGGATCCCTAGTAGATTTGCTTTCTCCTCTTCTTGAGAGAAAGAGTGGATCAAAATTAGGAACTGGCCTGAATGGCCATGGGACTACATTTTGATCAGGGTGGCCTGTCTCTCACTCTTGGCTGCTGTGATGTAGAAGGCATGTCATTCAGGAGCTGAGAGCTTGTCTTGTTTGCAGGGCTTCTCTTGAGCTCTATTTTTTTTTTTTTTTTTTGTCTCCTCCACACGGTAGAAACTGGAAAACTCCTCTTGCTTTTCAGAAGCTATTCCCTTAGAGTTTTGCTTCCTGTTTGTGTAGCTCCAAGATCCAGTAGATGCCTTAGAGGAGAAGTGCCTACGTCCTCTAGTCCCTCAAGCACTCATTTTTGTCGTTCTAGCCCTAGAAGATGTCCAAAAACTCTTGTTTCACACATTTGCAGCAACTCCCCTAGATTCTCATCCTTTTGCTCTGTACCTGAAACCAGCAATACCCAGAGATAATGTGACTGTAGAATATTGGTCAGGATTTGAAACTCACTAGTTCTCACTTTTCAGTGTTTTTTTTTTTGTATGCCTTTAAATTGAGATTTTTTTTTTGGAGGGGAATAGTTCATATAATTTTCTAGTAACTTTGGGTTTACCACAATTTACCCTACTCTCCCCAGAAGCAGAAATGCATTCTTTCAATGAATCTCTAAATTTTATTACTATTTTTTTTTCTTTTTATGGACATACCTGCAGCATATGGAAGTTCCTGGACTAGGGGCTGAGTTGGAGCTGCAGCTGCAGGCCTATCCCACAGCCATGGCAACACCAGATCTGAGCTGCATCTGTGACCTGTGCCACATTTTGTGCCAACACCAGATCCTAACCCACTGAGTGAGGCCAGGGATCAAAACCACATCCTCACAGAAACAATGTTGAGTCTTTAACCCCTTGAGCCACAGTGTGGACTCCTGTTACTAATGTTTGGTTGAGGACATCTGCATTCATGTTCGTGAGAAAAATATGGTCTTCAGTTTTCCTTTATCATGCCCTTATCAGATTTTAGCAATGAAGTCTAGCCTTATACAAATTAATAATCGAAATTATTCCATCCCTTTTCTTTTTCTTTTCATGGCTGCAAATGTTTGACTTTCTTTCTTCCTTGAAGGTTTGGAAGAATTCCCTAATGAAGCCCTTATGGCAAAGAGTTTTTAGTTCCACATTAATTTTTTTAATACATAGAGGAAAATCTCATTTATAATTCTAAAAATACTTCGTTTGGTTATTTGTGTTTTTCTAAAACTAATTGTCAGTTTAATTAAATGTTTTATTTATTGGCAAAGGGTTCATAAATATTCTTATAAAAGGTTATTATAATTGTAGGATCTTTTTTCCCCTCTTTTTCTGATATTAGTACTGTATACTTTCTATTTTAATTTTGTACTAGTCTTACTGAGGGTTTATTGATTTTATTAGCTTTTCAAAAAACAATCAGTTGAGCATTGCTGCCATTCTCTGTGCTGTATTTTTTTCCTATTTCATTAAACTTGGTTATTTATTATTTCCTTCATCAGGCTTGCTTTGGTTGGAAACCCAGGCTAGGGAGGGAAGGGAATTTTGTATCAGGTGGGCAAGAGGACCACTGATGAGGTGGGCATCCAGACAGCTCGCTGGGCAGTATGGGAAGCCTCTTACACTTGTTGACTGACATATATGTTAAAAAGAGGTTCCAGCATTTCTCTGCATCACTTATTTCATGGGAGAAGGGGTGGTGCTTGCAGCTATCTGGAAATTCAGTTTCCTTCTCCTTCTCCCACACCTCTGGCTTTGCTGTCTGATCCAGGAACAATAGGCAAAAACCCTTAAGGGCTTAGGAAAGAGAAATTAAACTTCCAGTAACTTTCTATTTGGACTGCTACAGAAAAAAAAAAACATATTATTTTGTGCAATTCTTTCTCAACTGCATTATTCCTGAGGGTGTTTAAAATGAAATGTAGTTTCTCTTCATTGATTTGAGTACGAAGATAGAAGACTCTGAGTGACAGGTGGTCCCATACCTCAATTCCCTCTAGGAAAATCAACTGCTTGTGTATGATTTGGTCAACACAGAGACCTAATATTATTGAACTTACTTGATCACATAAATTTGTGTGACTAATCACAGAATTAAAATTTAGAAACCCTGCAGAAGAAATTGTGGAAGGTGTCTCCTGATAAGATTCACAGTGCACTTAACTGTGGGTGACTGTAATAAATACCTTTCCTTTAAAAACAAAACAAAACAACACACTTCTTTATAAATTATGTTTTAGGACTACCAATAACTATGTAAAGAAAGATGCTTAGAAATAAAAGGCATCAACTTAAGTTTCTTCTTCAGGCATTTGGATGAACTGTAGTCAGGGAAGTTCCTGGTCTAGGGGCTAGTTGGAGCTACATTTTCAGTAAATCCACTTTGGCATCCACATGCCTAAGTCGTTCTCAGAAGAGTCAGCAAAGCGTTCCACCATTGTCTAGTGTTTGGCTTATTTATTTTCTCTGGATTAGGAGTGACAGATCATTTAAGTACGTAACTTTTCTGTTAAATATCTATGATATCCTCAATTAAAATAATAAGAATAGGAGTTCACATTGTGGCTCAGTGGGCTGCAAATCTATAAGGACATGGGTTCAATCCCTGGACTTGCTTAGGGAGTTAAGGATCCAGCGTTGCCATGAGCTGTGGTGTAGGTCACAGATGTGGCTTGCATCATATGTTGCAATGGTTATGGTGTAAGCCTGTAGCTGCAGCTCCGATTTGTCCCCTAGACTGAGAACTTCCATATGCTGCAGGTATGGCCCTTTAAAAAAAGGGAAAAGAAGAAAATAAAATAGAAAATAAAAAGAATATTGAGGACAAATTTTATTTGATCAAATAAAGACATGTATGGTCTATTTTTAAGCACTAATGTGTGCACGTATGCGATTTCAGTTGATATGAATTCTCCAATGTAAACATTGATGAGAACAAAGCTATTGTACCTTTCATAATAAATTTATAACTGTTTTTGTGAGGCCATTTAAGCTCTATTCCCTTAGCAAACTTCCATTATCCAATATGATATTATCAACTGTAGTCACCATGTTTTACATTGTATCCTCAGATACACTCATCTTAGAGCTGAAAATTTGTACTCTTTTACCAGCCTCTCCCTATTTCCCCTTTTTAGCCCCTGTTTACCACTTCTCTACTGTTTCTGTGAGTTTGATTTTATTTTTTTAGATTCCACATGTAAGTGATGCTATGCAATGTTTGTTTTTCTCTGTGCAATTTATGTCACTTAGTATAATGCCCTTAGGGTAATTGTTGAAAGGCAAAAAAAAAATTGCTATGCACCTGCTATGTGTTAGACCTTATTTTAGGTCCCATAAATATATAAATAAACAACTGCTATTACCACAATATACTCCTTTCCTTCTACTGCTCTATTTTAGTGTTATAAAAAGCTGGATTAAAAAATCTCTCTGAAGAGAAATTCTTCTAAATATTTAAGTCTATTTGGTAAATATTGCAATTCTGAAACGAATATGCTGTTTAATATGCACTATTCCTTTTGAGGTTGAAGAATTCATGCAGTAAATAGGTGAATTAGATCATTTTTATATGGAAACGTGACCCGTGGATTTGAAAATCTTGCTTGTGGGGTGATAAATAGAAGCTCCAAAATAAAACTGGTCTCATTTCTTTCCAGTGAGAGGAAGTCTCTCTCTTCTGTTCTAAGTAATTGTATTTATTTTGTGAGTAGAAATATTGCCAAGAATTTTTGGCCTCTTTTTAGGGTTCATACTCTTATAGTTGGTTTTATGATACTATAATAACATTTTTCCTTCTGTTTTAGTTAAAGGCTTGTCAGATTCTCATTATACTCAGATTCTCATGTCTGGATTGGGTCTGCTCATCTTGGCAAATCAGCAAGTACACAATCACTTTATGAATAAATGTTGGTTAAAATATTCTGCCTCACAAAATATGGCCTGGGGTTCTTGGCTTCTGACTCTTGACTTAACTTAATGCCAGCTCTGTGTAGTTTGGCTTGTAGAGGGTTGTGTTGTTGGCTGTGTGTGTGTGTGTGTGTGTGTTTGAATGAGAAGCAGGGTGGGAAAGAAGACTTTAGAAGATTAGGAAGACGTTGCATTCCAGATCAGTGATTGACAGTTCATGTGCTACAATGGAAATCAATTTAAACAGAAGCACACAGGGGATAATTAATAAAGTATTTGGAGAGCTAGCAAAATTCTGTTGCCTCTGTTAACAATCCAAATTACTTTTTTCCTATGAATTCTCATTTTGAAGGTTGAAATAGCATACATAAGTGTTAATATTATTATAGGCATAAATTAAATTTCAGTATTAGATTATAAGGGTGCTGTTTTCCTTCTGAATTCTCAAAATGCTGGTTCAGTATTGTGAAGCAGTATCCTCTTCCTTTTGTGTCTTGTGTACCGTATTGAAAACATGTCATGCCTGAATCCCTTTCACCTCTTTAGGAAGGATTAGTTGTATTCAAGATGCTATTTTGACAGGTATTGTCAAGGGACTGTAGCTGATTAATTTAAAAAAATTATAGGGTGTTAGAAGATGATATAAAGAATGAACAAGAGAGAAGGGACCCCAGGGGGCATCTCTAGCATCTGCCCGCATCTCTTGGGACTAAGCAAAGAGCAACAGTGAAAAATCCTGGACCACTTTCAAAGAGTTCCAAACTGCATAGAACCATACTCTAGGGGACTTTAACTACCTAGACATCTGTTGGGTCACAAATACAGCTATCAGAGGGTTCCTTAAATTATGTGGCCAACAGCTTTATGAGGCCATAGGTGGAAACCTAACATGAGTTGAAGCTGGTATGACTTGACTTGAGAAACACAGGGAGAGGGTGCACCCAAGGATCCGGTCACTGGGAGAGCGGGATGTGTGCTGGCTCGAGAGATGAGGCTGACAAAACTGCTGGAACAAGGTGTGTTTCAAGCAAATGTGCTCAGAGAAAACAATTTCCTTGACATTTCTAGAAAAAAATTGCATCTGTGGGAAGTCTTGATGAGTGACAGAATCTACTGCCTTTTCTCATGGGAAAGGAGTGTGACTATTCACAAGTCAAGTTTTTGAGCAAATATCTGAAGATTGAGGGAAGGCATTGGACAATTGAAAGGCAAAATAGTTATCTCTGATAGTGTACAGTGCTGTTTTCATAAATGAATCCCCATGTGTCGATGAGGATTTGGCCAAAGGAATATTAGACCTCTTCAATGACAGAGACATTAAAATATACAGAAGAACAGGCAGGTCCTTTATGTGTCTGTGACTGTCTACCTTGTCCACCAGACTGCCTTTCTTTCTAGTCATATGGTTATTTTCAGACTCCCATCTCCAGTGTGGTTATCATAGAGCTGATTTCCAGCCAGCAAAATGGGGTAGAAGTGATCAGCATACTCTTACCAACCACTGGCTGAATGCAAGGGTCCTGAACCTTAGAGGAGGTCAGAGCCCTGATACGGAAGGAGCCTGGGCCTTTTCATGACCAGATGGAGGGCTCCCTGACAAGCACACACACCCCTCTTGAATTTCTTGCTGGCAAGAAAGAAACCTATTGTGTTAAGCCTCTGAGATTTTGAAGGACTACACGTTGTAGTGGTTAGCATGTTTCTGACACATGATCAGAACTTGCCATGGGAAGGTTAATTAAGTATTAAAAATCATCTGTTAATTCAAGGACATAAAGTCCGTTTCATGACCAATTTTATCTCTAGAGTAGTCATACCCAAAGCCAATTTAAATAAGCAATCAGTAAACATTTAAGAGCTTTTTACTCTCCTTGGTGTTGGGTAAATTACTTTGGAGGGGCTATAAAGTAGGAAATTAGGACTTCTGAGAGCTCAGTGAGAAGAAATGAGTAAAGGAACTGCCACCTGTGCCTGTCCTCTGTGATTATGGTAAAAACAGAATAAAGCAGTTATATAAATGGGGCATCCTGTTCTAGGACTTCCTCCTTGGATATTTTTTTCTATCCAGTGTTTGTTTTATATACACTGCCTTGAAATATGTGCTTTGTGATGCTGTTTCTTTCTTGCCTTTTGAATTTAAAAATTGTATTTTTCTATGAAACATCTGTAAACCATAGACATTATGATTCCATTGTCTTGAATAGACAATCGGAATCTCATTGAATGAGAACTATTTACAAATTTTTCAGACAACCATGACAGTATAGCCACCAACTACCTTATTATGACAAGATAACCTAAAGGAGGATAGACTAAAAATACCTTAGTGTCTGGGCGAGCTGACCTACAGGTGCAAAGGCAAGGCTGTATTTTGACTCTCAAAATGTAAGAGACTGTCTTTTATTAGCTTATTTAATGAATACCTAATGAATATCCATTGCATGTAATGCATGGTGTTAAGTATTATGGAGGATACAAACTAAATCAGAAAAAGGATCTAAATTTATAAATCTCAAATGTAAAATTTGAGATGTTACTTTCCTCTACAAGCAGAAATTGACAGAACATTGTAAATCAACTATACTTTAATAAAATTTTTTAAAAAGATTCAAGATGATAAATATAATATTGACAAGCAATTCTCTAGATATTAAAAGAAAACAAACTTAACTCCATCACTAATATAAGAAAAGCCTCAGGCTGGAGGAGCTGTTTCTCCAGCCAAGTCATGAAATACATTTCACTTAAACACCAGTATAGATGGTCATCCTGTTAAACAGCCTTGTTTTCAATGGTTTAGATTTATTTTTTAAAATAGAATCCATCCTAATCAGATGTTCCTGTGCAACTCTTCCGGGAACTCAATCTGATTTCCTCAAGGAGTCTGTCTGTGTCATCTCTCCAAACAAGACACTCATTCCTGCATGGACCTTCCTTTCTATCTGGAACATGCTTTCCTGAGGAGATCAGAGTCTGCCACACAGCATCTGGAAGAACACGGTAGTGTAATCAATTTCACCTTTTATTTGTTTTTCAGGTGACTCAGCACCAGTCTTGAACACCGTAATGCACTTTGACATTCCTTGACAGGAGGCTGTATGGGAAGAAAACACTTAGAGGCTAGGGCCTTTGTAGACACGGCAACAGGTTGGCTTTTGTTGACACTGGGGAAGGCATTTGTCACAGTCAATTTCGTGATTTACTGCAGAAATGAAATTATCTCCTGTAAGAATTTCACCACGAACATTGTTAGATGATGTGGGTACCTCAGAGCTCAGGAAGCAAATGAGTTATTGTATGCTAATTAAGTTCCATCAATGACATTAAAAAGCAGTATTAAAAAAAAACAAAAGGCAGAGTTCCCTTCCTGGCTCAGTGGTTAACGAATCCGACTAGGAACCTTGAGGTTGTGGATTCGATCCCTGGCCTTGCTCAGTGGGTTAAGGATCCGGCGTTGCCATGAGCTGTGGCGTGGGTTGCAGACGCGGCTCGGATCCTGCGCTGCTGTGGCTGTGGTGTAGGTCCGCAGCTACAGCTCCTGTTAGACCCCTAGCTTGGGAACCTCCATATATGCTGAGTGTGCGGCTCTAGATAAAAGGCAAAAAGACAAAAAAAAAAAAGGCAAGAGGATACTCTTTATAAGTTAAACATTTTGTGTGGAATATCTTCATTTATTAATCAGGTTAAAGCTGCTTCACAAACTAGAAATATCCCTGTTGTAAGATACTTAAAATTTTTTACAGTTTTCATTAGAATCAAATTAGGAGGCAAATAGTTTATATCTTGCCAAAAAGAAGTCATTTATTCTAGATGCGGTAGACATTTGGAGGAAGGTATCTTCAAAAATAGGGCACTGCGTATAAATTTCATTCAAGGAATTAATACATGTAACTATTTTCCCTATCTTGTTTCAACAAAGCTGTGTCTTTAAGGAGGAAAATGTTCTTTGAATACATTGCTTACCCTTTTAGCATCAGTTAATTTGATCTATTATTTCTATTTCATCTCCTCATAATCTTTTTCTTTTGATAAATACAGTTATACGTAGTATAATGGAAATCAAAGTTGGATTTCTATGATAACTTATTCAACATCAGTACTCTTGTGAATTTCAAGTCAATGTGACAAATTATCTACATAAAGCAATCACCCTTTTCAAAAGTATGCTGTTTTGCATCTTTTGTTATCAGCTAATGTGCTTGTTAAATTTGTATTTGTTATTTAAATTTATCATATGAGCTGTCAACATGTTGCTTGATGAAGCAAGTGTTTTTTGTCCAGAGAAAATGAATGTCTATCCTTTGATGAGCTGTTATTTTAAAATGTGCTGATAAAAGCAAGTTAGTTATTCTTCAATTGGCTAATCTGCAAGTAACTAACTTTTAAAAGAAAATTAAACTGTATGTACATATTTACAAATGTGAATAAGACTCGATATCTAATTCAAGGCATCCTCTAAAAATCAGTGGGTGGGAGTTTTTTAGACTGATAAACATAACTGAAATTCAAATCTCTTAAGCAAATTTAAGGACATATTAATATGAGGTCCTAAAAATTCTCAATTTTTAGTATTGAAAATTCTCTGGCTTGGGACATCTTTTGGGTTTTATATGTTAACCCGTAAATAAGATTAATGAAGTTTTATTCTTTCATTTGAACTTGTACTTACATTTCAGTGCTTCTGTTCAGTTGAACCTCATCTTGGGGGGAATCTTTTTTTCTGGCCGATGACTTTTAGCATTACTACAAAGACTGGTACTTATAATTTAGATATAGTGATCTGTGAATTTTTAAAAATATTTTTTGAAGTACAGTTGATTTACAGTGTTGTGTTTTAGGTGTATATCACAGTGATTAAGTTAAATGTATATTATATTTATTATATCAATTACTTATGTTAATTAACTATGTTAATATATTAATATATAATTGATTATATATCAAATCATTGATTATTAATATATTATTTTCCAAATTCTTTTCCATTGTAGGTAATTAGGAGATATGGAATATTGTTCCCTATGCTATAGGGTATGTCCTTGGTGTTCATTCTGTGAATTTTTTAAAAATTTGTCATTAGCAAATCAAAAGTACATTTTAAGTGACACATTTTCCTAAAATTCTTGATTCAGCTAATATTATATTGAAATGCCAGCTGACACCAATGAGAATAGCCACTGACAAGTAAATATACCCTCTAAGCTGACATGATGTCCTTAGGATGAGCCATGATAGGAACTGCTCCATATAATTAAGGCTATTGAGGTCATATTTGGGGTTCCTGGACATGAACATGTCAGCAGAGTGAAAGACAGCATGAGTACAGTGTAGAAACTGAAACTCAAGGAAGAAAATCAGCACAAGGAGGAGAACACAGTGTGAGGTCTTGAAGGGGTGTGGAGACGAATGCCAGGTTCCCAGTTTGGGAGTCCAAGGACAGATGATGGAATGAATATGGACCACTGTCCCATTCTTAAGTGCTGTAGCCTTTCCACTGGCTCTGGTTCCTACGTGGTCCCAGCTGGGCCAGGCACTTGTCACGATTATAAAGCTGCCCTTCTGTTCACTCAAATAGATGCTGGCAGTGGGACAGGACAGAGGGTACAGCTTTGGGTGTGGTTATGGATGTGATCAAACAAGAAGTGTGTGCATGTAGTTTAGGCTAGGGATAGGGAGGGAGGGTGTGTTAGGTGCCATAGAGGGAAATAGGCAGGTAGTTAGACATGAGCAGAGTATTCAAAGGGGCCAAAGACTTGGCCCTCAAGAAAAGGCGGGGGGGGGGGATGTAGGACTTCAAGCTCCCTCCAAGGAGATAAAGCTCAAAGCCTCTGGCCAAGACAAGAATGACCAGACCTTATCGCCCCACCCATCTTACTGTAATGCCCCCTCCCCACCTTGAGCAACCGGGCCTACTCCTTCCTGCCCCTACTAATAAAAGTATGTGGCCCACTCTTAATCCCTCCCATATAGGGCCCTTATACGCCCCCAACCAACGAGCAAGTGTGTTGTAAGAGCCCTCTTTCCCTAACCAGTCAGTAGGTCAGCAGGTGTATTGATAAGACTTTTCCTCTCTCTGGGCTATAAAGACAGACATGGCTGTTTGCTCAGGTAGGCTCTCCCTGATTATCAGGAAGTCATCCACTGTGATAGCAGTGTTTCTTACCTCAATAAACTCTTCTATCTCTTCGCCTCGTTCTGCTGGAAAATTATTTTTCTAACCGAGGCCCAGACCACGACACTAAGGTTCTCCAGAGAAACAGGACTAATAGGGTGTGTTTATAAAGGCCAATTCCTAATAATAAGTCATATGTATATATGTGATTATATAATATGTAATCATCTATACCTTTTACATGTAAAATCATCTTGTGATATAAATCATATTTATATCTATATATCTATGTTAAAAATATTATTACAGGAGATGCTGCTATGGCACAGTGGGTTAAGAATCTGACTGCAGAGGGTTGGGTCACTTCGGAGTCTCAGGTTTGAACCCCAGCCTGGGGATTTATTTGCTGTTATTTCCCAGCATCTGCTATTCCTTTCCTCATGTGCTGACATTTAAGCAATCTAGCCTTTGATGTCACATGAGATCTTGATGCCACCGTTCCTGCTTTCTGGCCCTAATTCTCTCAACTAGGATGTATATAAAAACTTTCATGACTGAAACTTACAGATTCTATATTTTTAACCAGGGATGTACTACCCACTTCATAAGATAATTGTGATGATACAGTAAGATAAAAAAGGTATTTTTAACTGTGAAGCACTCTGCAAAGATAAAGTATTAATAGTTGCAGATAGTCCTCTGGTACTGCAGTGTCATCCCACTGAGCTGTAGGAATGAGGTACTTCAATGATTTAAATGTAATTTAAATTCATCCCACATCTAGAGAAACACACTGTGATTTCAAAATCTTCCTAGAACACAACCTTAACTATGTTATTTCTTTGATTAGAAATCTTCCATGTTCAGTCATTAAAGTCTGCACTAATGAAATGAAATATTCTGTTTCTAAGAATGTGCGTCAGCATAGTACAGTAATAAATGTTCTGCAGGTAAAGGGTGATTTTTTTTTTTTTTGGCAAACTCAGGATGTATGTACATCCTGAAGCCTAGAAGAGTAAGTAAACATGAAACACGCACCAGTTTAATAAAGTGAAAAGCAGCCAAGGAAGGAGAGAGAAATCTTCGTACACAGGGACCATCATATTAACACTGTGAGTCAAGAAGGATGTTGTCGTTGGTATTATCTATTTCCTATTAGCACTATTTGCCAATTTTTTTTCCCTCTCAGCAGCATATAAATGTGAGGAAAGGAAGATGCTTTCATTTTCATACTTCTTACTAATGATGACATTTATTTGAATGTGCATTCTTTTGTTTTTGTAAATTTAATGTGAGCTTCTTTTCTTCTATTCTTCTGTAGCTATGGATTCATTCATGTTGTAATTAACACAATATTTAGTGTTTGTGGGAAGAGAGTCTCAAAGGCTCTTCTTCAGGGGTTAAGAAGATGGCAAACAAAGGGATAATGCTGAGTTTAGCTGCTTTGCAAATGTTTTCACGTGGTCCCCTAAGGTAAAGCCTTGGTGTGGAGGAAAACGGCTACAGTATTGTGGTGTAATGCGGGCTTTCTACTCTGAGTGCATAAAGAGGAGGCTGCAGTCAGCTTTCCAAAGGTTCCAGAGAAGTCAGGAAGGGGAGGGGGATAGAAGGAGGAAGACAGGATGGGGGTGGACTGTATAAAAAAGTGCATGTATGTGTGAGTGAATGCACGAATGACTGAATGAGTAGGTGACTATGTAAGTGAATGAATGGACAAATCATAGAATGAATGACAGCCAGACAAATAGGAGCTGAAATACCAAGTGACTAAAATAGTTTGAAGGACATGGGTTTATAGAAGGAAAGTAGTTCAACTTTTGATTGCTTTAAAACTCTGAAGCACACAAAAAGTCAGAGGTAGATGAACACAGTTGTTAATTGTTTCTAGATAGTAGCCATGACAGCATTTACCTCCATTAATTTCAGTATTTCTTCATATTGTACTTCAATATTTTTTAAGTTTTCAGTCACCAGTCTTTATTCATTTAATCATCAATATTAAGCATCAGCTCTGTGCTGGCTTCCTGGGAACCTCAGCTGATATCACATGAACACATCAGAACTGAGTGACTCAAAACATGTTATTTAATAATGACTATGGAATCACCATAAACTCCACTACTCTGGGCATTATACATTTAGGAAGAAGGCAAAATGTATTGATTTGTGACCTTCACCCCAGCTTTCATAGATCAATACCTTATCGTCTCTTTGTGCCAATCATTGCTCTTTTGCTCCCGTTGAGTTTCCTAAATCATACACATGGCAGGTGATGGATCAACAGGCAGAACTTGCCTAGCAAGTCATGCTGTTTTCCCTATTAATACATCTCTTAACCCTTTTATGATATCAAATCTTCCTGCTGTTGGTGTTGTAAGTCATTTCTCTTTTGTACAGGCCCTTCATATTTTTCAGGGACAGCCCAATACATTTTTAGTTCTTACCTCCAAAAAAAAAAAAAAACCAGCCTCCCCCGCCCCTTCCAGGATCTGTGTCTGAGCCCCTGGAGGTGCTGCGTTAATGACTAAAAGTGGTCAAGGCTACTCTTGTAGGTCACGGTAAATATCAACTCTAAAATATGCAGCTTAGGTACCAGGAATTCCAGCCATGTCTCAGCCGCTCTCACTCCCCAATTCATCATTTTTGTGAGAAAGTCTAAAGCAAGTCAGAGATTCCACCATTTATCAGCACTTTGACTTACAGATGCATGTGAATGAGGAGTGCACATGTTCAGACCATTTTTCTTGTGGCATTTCTCTGGAGACATTTTCAGATAAGTTTTTTAAGGAACAGTCTAATTTAACTTCACCCCAACTTCTTGGACGGCCTGATAGACTCGAGGGTGGAAGTTATACTGACTTGTTGATTTTCTTATTCACTGTTTTATTGCTTATCCTTTTTTTTTCTTTCCCAGACTAATTTCTTCACCCATAAGAACAGTGGTTGTGTAATATAATCAATTTAGACTTTCTGCTTTTACTTCCCTTTCATATATTTTATACATTTTTGTGGGATATGTTTGCTCTTAATTTTCTTCTCATTTCATCTAGTTGTCCAAAAGATATTCATTAAGCAGCTATGAAATGCCAAACGTGGTACTACGTGATGGAGATGAGCATGGCGCCTGGGCTAGGGATTTCTGCTTTAGTGGGACAGTGTCTCATTTTCAGTGATAGAGCTATGGATGTTATTTTGTGAATTAAAAAATTGCACTTTGAAACTTCATCAACTTTGCTCTGAAGAATGTCCTCTCAAGGCTTGTGGGGAATTTTTCAACTGTGACTTCTTTTGAATGCACATATGTATCATTTGCTATAATTGGAAACCTATTTTTGTCTCAACTGCTGAAGCCTTAGCAGGAGACCAGGGCTGCCATTAGCCCTGTGATTTTTCATCTGTGTCAGGGCTCTGGGGGTTTTCCTGAGTGCTTTGCTCTAGAAGGGCTTCCAGAATTCCTTCTGGTAAAATAGTAAGAAATATATATGTCTCTGCCCCCAGTTTCTGCTAATATTTGGTCTTTGACTCTAGTTCTTGAGATGGAGCTCCTAAAACCTTTGTGATTTTCTGAGCAGAGGGGGTTCCAGGGTCATCTTGCAAGAGCTTCTGATTCCCTTGGAATTTCCTGGGTGGGTAGAAGCATCCTTTGTTCTAAAGAGCTGACTCTTGGTGGGTCCCTGCATGGGGACTGTTACAGGAAAGGTCAAGTGTAATCAGAAGTTTAGAACATGTCATCTCACCACTATCCTTTGGAGAGTGGAAAGGGGCTGGAGATTGAGTTAATCATTAATCACACCGATGTGATGAATCCTTCCAAAAATTGGATGCAGAGTTCCAGGAGCTTCTGGGTTGGTGAACATATCCGCGTCCTGGGAAGACGGTGCACCACACATCCAAGGGAACAGGAGCTCGCGCACCCTGGACCCTTCCAGACCTTACCCTGTAACGCTTCATCCCTCTACTATCTGTAGCCTTTGGCATAGCCTTTATTATACAATAAACTGGTAAGCCTGAGTAGTATTTCCCTTAGTTCTGTGAGCCATCCTAGCAAATTATTGAAGCCAAGGAAGGGGTTGTAAGATTTATAGTTAGTCAGAAGTACATGATAACCTTACGATGGGCTTCTGAATTGGGGGGACCCATGCTCCTATCCGGTGGGGTCTGTTATCAAGCCCGGGTAGATAGTGACAGAACTGAGTGTAGTGTGGGATGCCCAGTTTGTGTCTGAAAGGCTGGAGAATTGGTTGGTGTGGGAAAAGCCACACATCCAGTCACAGAAGTGTTCTGGGTGAGCAGTAGAGAAGAAGAGAGCTTTTTATTTTCACCTCTGAATAACCCAGCTATTAGGTGTTTATATATTTCTGTTCTGTGTAGTACATTTCTGAACAACAAAAAATTACACTACGAAAAAAAATGGCTTTGGGAACTACTTACCTGATATAATACCATTGCTTTGGACATGTTGAAAGGAGGTTGCAAAGACAGAGGGACTCAGTGGTGACTGAGCCAGGGCTGGCGGACATGCCCTGATGCTCTGTCACCTGCTGTTTTCATCCACTCACACAATCTCTCTTCAACCCACAGACTTGGCGAGTGTTGCTTCTCTTATATATGACACTGTGCGAGTCAAAATCAGAATCCCCAGGTGGCCCTCAAAGAATTTTGAATGATCGCTGCGGGTGATTTGCACACAGAAGTTTGAAAGCTGTGGACAGAGATTGGTTTTGAAGATAAAGGTTTTTGTAAATGTACTCCCCACCCTCTCGGGACCACCTTTCATCACTTCTCAGGTTGGGCTGGATGTGTGATAGTCCTCTGAAGTGTCAGGTCAGTTCTTTCTCACTCCTAGAGCTCCTCTGTGGGTGGCACTTTTTCCGTTTGTCCTGTCCCTGGGGAATGTGGCCCTGGCCTCCCAGAGTGGGCCCTAGCCACCCTGTCCACTGCCCTACCAGCTCACCCAGGAGCACTGCACCCGAGGAATTTGTGCTTCCCAGGTCCCTGCTTGCGTTTCTCTCATTGCATGTGACATCTGACTTAGTCCACTGCTGCAATTTGAGCTCCCTCAAATTGCACAAGCACAGGGTGGAGACTGTGCTTGTCTTTGGTTTTCCCAGAAAAAACAGAAGTGCTTGATACTTGGCTCTTGAATGAATGAGTAATGAATGAATGAATACGTACGTATGTACATACATACAGAAATGAATGAACGGACTAAATTCTCTTTTCACTATTCGCCGTATTATAGTGAACACATCATTTAACTATTTGGTCCTGCTCCCTTAGCTTAAAAATAAATGTTTTATGGAGTTCCTGTTGTGGTGCAGCAGAGGCGAATCTAACTAGGAACCATGGGGTTGCGGGTTGGATCCCTAAGGATCCGGCGTTGCCGTGAGCTGTAGTGTAGTTCACGGATGCTGTTAGGATCTGGCGTTGCTGTAGTTGCGGTGTAGGCTGGCAGCTGTAGCTCCAACTGGATCCCTAGCCTGGAAACCTCCGTATGCCGGGTGCGACCCTAAAAAAAGCAAATAATAATAATAATAATAATGTTTTTTTCCTGTAAAGAAGTCATATAGTTCAATTGCAAAAATCCCCCAAATAACCTCATTTTAAAATGAGCAAAGGATGACCTAAATAGACATTTCTCCAAAGAAGACATAGGAAAGACCAACGAGTAGGTAAAAAGATGCTCAACATCACTAGTCATCAGGGGAATGCAAAATAAAACCACCATGAGATATCACCTCTTGCCTGTGAGAATGGCCCTCATCAACAAGACAAGAGAAGGAGTGTTGGTGAGCACTTGGGGAGAAGGGCACTGACTGTGGGAACAGAAATTGGTGCAGCAACTGTGGACAAGAGCATGAGTTTCCTCAAAAAAACTAAAACTAGAGCTACAATATGATCCAGCACTTTCACTTCTGGGAATAGAGCCAAAGGAAACAAAAACACTAACCTGAAAAAATATGTGCACGCAACACGATGCAATATTATTCAGTCATAAACAAACAAAGAAATCCTGCCATTTGCAACAAAATGGATGGGCCTTGAAAGCATCATGCTAAGTGAATTAAGTCAGAAAAGAAAAACAACTATTGTAGCATTTCTCTTAAGTGTGGAATCTTATAAAAATTAAACTGAATTATTCCTCAGGAAAACTGGAATAAAAAGAATGTTTAAAATTTGTTACAATGACTAAATGAGGAAAATATTATGTTAATATACTTTTTTCTCATTTGGTCAATGTGACAAAGTTAATGAATTTGTATATAAGTATCTATTTAATGTATGTTTATATTATAAGTATATAAGACATATATTTTTTATATTTTATAAATATATAAGATGTATATATTTTTATATTTTGTCTATTTTTATAGAGCATATATTTTATATATTTATAAATACATATATAAATATTGTATGAATTTTTTTACAAAGCAGTGTCACATAATATTCTCATTTTGTCATTATAATATATATTGCATATATATTATACATATATCATTATATACATATGTGTGTGTGTATTTCTTTTTAGGGTCCATTTCTATACCATAACATATTCAAAGCAGAAAAAGCAAAAAAATAGTAAACCACCAATCTGTTAACCAAGCAAGCAAAAGGAAAGAAAGCATCCATGACAGCAATCTCTCAAATATTTCTCTTCTTTCCATGCCAACAACTGACTAGGTTAATTCATTTCTTTCTCATTGGCCTCCTCACCTTCTGGATGAATTTAACCTTTCTCCAGAAACTGTAGTTTTCAAAGTAAATCAGCCTGACTTGTCAGTGTCTTTGGTTTTTCCTCTGTATTTGCTGTGCCAGTTTTTCATACCAGGCAGCGAAGGCAGTTCTCTGCAGCAGGCAGGGGGAGGGAGGCTGAGATGATGTAGCCTGGTTTATACCAACACACCTCATCCAGACACAGGCAGGAAGCCATCCCTGTGTTTATTATTACTTATCTCCTACTGTTCTCTAAGCCTTGCTAGGTCTATGGCTGGAAAATTTAAATTTAGTCTTGTGTTCATGATTCATGTTGGAATGTGAAGAATGGGGCACTGACAAAGCAAATGCAATGATTTAGGGAGGTGTACATTTTAACTGGGAACTTGTGTGTGTGTGAAAGAAATCTGTTGTTTTGAATAGGGAGTGCACACACGTTTAAAAATTGAAATGATATAACAAGGTGTAGTATCATTTCCCCATTTCATGCCTAAAAGACACTGTACTATAACCACAATTCTGCCCTTTTTGTTATCTCACTACATGAAGACTTTCTTCATTCCTTTTTTAACAGCATAGTGTTGCCTTTTTAGTTAGTTTTCGTGTGTCTTCTCATGCATTGTATCCAATCTTCTGCTATTATGCCCAGCTCTGCCCTGCACAGCATATTCAGTATCTGAAAATGCCTTTTTCTAACCTGCAACTTTGAACAAGAAATGATTTCCTTATAATTTTATTCTCTCCCTGTCCCATTTTTCTTCTTTTTCCATCTTGTTCGGCAAACTCTAGTGATACAATTTAATCAAGACCTAAAAATGCCCTAACGTTCAGGTTTTCTGAGAGCATTTAACACTTCAATTGTGCTTTTATCTCACCACAGGTGTTTCTGTCTGTCTGCCTCTCTTTTCTCTGTCTCTCTCTCCCCTTCCACTGTACTCTTTTATTGAATGAATCCTTACTGCTCTACATTGTATCCAGACTAATGGGAATGACAAGATTCTTATTTCCTTGGATACTCTTTGAGTCATCATTTTGACTCCCTCCCTGATTCTTGTAAACTCATCAGGAATAAGAACATTTAATCATAAGAGTGCTTTGTTTTTTTCTGCATTTTATTGACCAGTATCTACCCATAAAAAATCAGCCCGTAAACTTTGACTAGTGTTAGTCAATTTTCTTTCAGTTCACTTATAAAATTTTACTGTATGTATAGCCTTATGCTGGGTACCCAGGGGAGAGAGGGGTGAAAAGAAAAAGCAAATAAAAAACTCTTGTTTGGAGTTCCTGTTGTGGCTCAGTGGTAAAAATCCTGTCTGGATCCATGAGGACTCAGGTTTGATCCTTAGCTTTGCTCAGTGGGTTAAGGGTCAAGGATCCAGCTTTGCTGTGAGCAGTGGTGTAGGTCACAGATGCAGTTTGGATCTGGCGTTGCTGTGGCTGTGGTGCAGGCTGGCAGCTGCAGCTCTAATTTGACCCCTAGCCTGGGAGCCTCCATATGCCATGGGTGAAGTGCCAAAAAAAAAAAAAATTGTTTGCCACCATTAATTAATCATGTAGAAAGGAAGAGTATGTTTCCCCATGTGGTACATTAAAAGTAATTTCCCTATTAGTTATGACCTCTCTGTTAAGGGATTAGATGGAATTAATGTTTGCATGTATCCAGCAATACTGAAGTATTTCACTCACATTAACTTTCCATATTGTTACAATTTGCCCTTAAAACCTGTTTACTCTTTTCAATGCCATTTGTAGCAACATGGATGAATCTAGAAACTATCATATTAAATAAAGTTAGTCAGACAGTGGAAGACAAACATATGATATCACCTATATGTGGAATCTTAAAAAAGATGTAAATGAACTTATTTTCAGAACTCACAGACTTTGAAAAATGTGTGGTTACCAAAGCAGACAGGTGTGTGGGGGTAGGGATGGACTGGGGATTTGGAATTGGCATATGAACACTGAGATATATGGAATGATTGGCCAGTGGGGACCTGCTGTACAACACAGATAACTCTACCCAGTATCTGGTGATAATCTTTGTGGGAAAAGAATCTGAGAGAGAATCGATATCTGTATATTACTGGGTCCCTTTGTTGTACAGCCAAAATTATCACAGCCTTGTAAGTTAACTATACGTCAATAAAATTTTTAAAAAGTGCTCAAATATTTTGGATAAAAATAAATTTTTGGATAATAAAAATTTATTATGAATGTTTCTACCTTTTAAAGAACATCATGTGACCTTTGCCTTACTCTCAAAATATTGAGAAGAGTTGTCTAAGACCCTCCCTAAGGCTCTTTCATATTCAACTTTTCACAGTTAATATAAGATTATTTCATTAATATATTGATGTGTGATAGAGCCCTGGCTCACATACTGGGTGAAAATTCACCTCTAAAAAAACCACAAAAAGTTTACCAAAGATACACCATTTTCATTCCTGCCAGCAGCACGTAAGTGTTCCTGTATCCTCTCCATCACTTGTTGTTGGTCTTTTAAATTTTAGCTATTTTAGTGAGTGTGTACTCCTATCTCATTTTGTTTTATTTCCATTTCCCTTATGTGTAATTATGGTGAACATTTTTATGTGCTTATTACCATTCACGTAGTTTATTTTTTTCCATTGTTTAATGAATTTTATTACAATTATAGGTGTACAGAAATCATCACAACTCAATTTGATAGCATTTCCGTCCCAAACCCTCAGTGCATCCCTCCACCCCCCAGATTGTCTTATTTGGAAACCATAGGTTTTCCAAAGTCTGTGAGTCATTATCTGTTCTGCAAAGAAGTTCATTGTGTCCTTTTTTTAGTTTCCACATGTAAGCAGTAGCTTTGGATGTTGGTGTCTAATTGTCTGACTGGTTTCACTTTGCATGATAATTTCTAGGTTCATCCATGTTGCTATAAATGTTATTTCGTTCCTTTTAATGGCTAATATTCCATTGTGTGTATGTACCACATCTTCCCTATTCACTTCTCTGTTGATGGACATTTAGTTTGTTTCCATGACCTGGCTATTGTAGAGAGTGCTGCAATGAACAATGGAATACATGTGTCTTTTCGGGTCATGGTTTCCTCTGGATAGATGCCCAGGAGTGGAATTGCTGGATCAAATGGTAATTCTGTTTTTAGTTTTCTGAGGAATCGCCATACTGTTTTCCACAGTGGTTACACCAATTTGCATTCATACCAACAGTGTAATAGGGTTCCTTTTTCTCCACACCCTCTCCAGCACTTATTGTTTGTAGACTTTTTGATGATGGCCATTCTGGCTGGCGTAAGGTGGTACCTCATAGTGGTTTTGATTTGCATTTCTCTAATAACGAGTGATGTTGAACATCTTTTTCATGTGTTTTTTGGCCATCTGTATGTCTTCTTTGGAGAATTGTCCATTTGGATCTTCTGCCCATTTTTGGATGGGGTTGTTTGTTTTTTTAGTATTGAGCTGTAGGAGGTATTATAAATTTTGGAGATTAATCCCTTGTCAGTCGATTCATTTGCAAATATTTTCTCCCATTCTGTGGGTTCTCTTTTCATTGTGTTTAGGGTTTCCTTTGCTGTGCAGAAACTTTTAAGTTTAAATGACTCATTTGTTTATTTTTCTTTTTATTGTCCTTACTCTGCAGGTGAATCTGAGAAGATGTTGCTATCATTTTTGACAGAGAGTGTTTGGCCTATGTTTTCCTCTGAGTTTTATAGCATCTGGTCTTATATCTAGATCTTTAATCCATTTTGAGTTTATTTTGGTGCATGGTGTTAGGAAGTGTTCTAGTTTCATTTTTTACATGTGGCTGTCCAATTTTCCCAGCACCACTTACTGAAGAGGCTGTCTTTTCTTCAATGTATATTCTTGGCTCCTTTATCATAGATTAGTTGACTATATATGCGTGGGTTTAATTCTGGGGTTTCTATCCTGTTCCACTGATCTATATTTCTGTCTTTGTGCCAGTACCATACGGTGTTGATGACTGTAGCTTTGTAGTATAGTCTGAAGCCAGGGAGCCTGATTCCTGCAGCTCCATTTTTCTTTTTCAGGATGTCTTTGGCTATTCTGTGTTTTTTGTGCTTCCAAACAAACTTTCAAATATTTTGTTCTAGTTCTGTGGAAGATGTCCTTGGTAATTTGATAGGGATTGCATTGAATGTGTAGATTGCCTTAGGTAATGTAGTCATTTTGATAATATTGACTCTTCCAATCCAAGAGCATGGTATGTCTTTCTGTCTGTTCACGTCACCCTTGATTTCTTTCATCAGCGTTTTATAGTTTTCAGAGTACAAGTCTTTTGTCTCTTTAGGTAGGTTTATTCCTAAGTACTTGATTCTTTTTGATGTGATGGTAAACGGGATTGCTTCCCTACTTAATCTTTCTGATCTTTCATTGTTAGTATATAGAAATGCAGTTGATTTCTGTGTATTGATTTTGTATCCTGCGACTTTACCATAGTCATTGATGAGCTCTAACAGTTTTCTGGTGGTCTTTAGGATTCTTTAGGTATAGTATCATGTCATCTGCAAACAGTGATAGTTTTACTTCTTCCTTTCCAATTTGGATTCCTTTTATTTCTTTTACTTCTCTGATTGCTATGACTATGACTTCCAAAACTATGTTGAATAGTAGTGGCGAGAGTGGACATCCTTGTCTTGTTCCTGATCTCAGTGGGAATTCTTTCAGCTTTTCACCATTGAGAATGATGTTAGCTCTGGGTTTTTCGTCATAGATGGCCTTTATTATGTTGATGTAGGTTCCCCCTATGCACACTTTCTGAAGGGTTTTTATCAGAAATGGGTGTTGGATTTTGTCAAAGGCTTTTTCTGCATCTATTGAGAGGATCATATGGTTTTTATTCTTCAGTTTGTTAACATGCTGTATCACCCTGATTGATTTGTGGATATTGAAGAATCCTTGCATTCCTGGGATAAATCCCACTTGATCAATGTGTACAGTCCTTTTAATATATTACTGGATTTGGTTGGCTAGTATTTTGTTGAGGATTTTTGCATCTATGTTCATCAGTGAGTTTGGCCTGTAATTTTCTTTTTTGTGGAATCTTTGTTTGGTTTTGGTATCAGGGTGATGGTTGCCTCATAGAATGAGTTTGGGAGTGTCCCTTCCTCTGCAGTTTTCTGGAAGAGTTTCAGAAGGACAGGTGTTAGCTCGTCTCTAAATGTTTGATAGAATTCACCTGTGAAGCCATCTGGTCCTGGACTTTTGTTTGTTGGAAGTTTTTTAATCACAGTCTCAATTTCAGAACTTGTGATTAGTCTATTCGTATTTTCTATTTCATCTTGGTTTATTCTTGGGAGATTGTACTTTTCTAAGAATTTGTCCATTTCTTCTAGGTTTTCCATTTTATTGCCCTATAGTTGCATATAGTAGTCTCTTATGATCCTTTGTATTTCTGTGATGTCTGTTGTGACTTCTCCTTTTTCATTTCTAATTTTATTGATTTGTGTCCTCTCTTTTTCTTGATAAGTCTGGCTAAGTGTTTATCAATTTTTTTTGATTATTTCAAAGAACCAGCTTTTAGTTTCATTGATCTTTTCTATGGTTTTCTTTGTTTCTATTTCATTGATTTCTGCCCTGATCTTTATGATGTCTTTTCTCCTACTAACTTTAGGTCTTGCCTGTTCTTCCCTCTCTAGCTGCTTTAGATGTAAGGTTAGGTTGTTTATTTGAGCTTTTTCTTGTTTCCTGAGGTAGGCTTGTATTGCTATGAACTTTGCTCTTAGAACTGCTTTTGCTGAATCCCAGAGGTTTTGGAGTGTCGTATTTTTGCTATCATTTGCTTCTAGGTATTTTTAATTTCCTCTTTGATTTCTTCAGTGATCCACTGGTTGTTTAGTAGCATGTTGTTTAGTCTCCATGTGTTTGTATTTTTTTGCCATTTTTTTCTTGTTGTTCATTTCCAGTTGTATAGCATTGTGGTCAGAAAAGATGCTTGATGTGATTTCAATTTTCTTAAAGTTACTGAGGCTTGCTTTGTAACCCAGGATGTCATCAATCTTAGAGAATGTTCTGTGTGCACTTGAGAAGAATGTGTATTCTGTTGCTTTTGGATGGAATGCCCTATAAATATATATTAAGTTCATCTGATCTAATGCTTCATTTAAGGCCTGTGTTTCTTTATTGATTTTCTGTCTGGATGCTCTATCCATTGCTGTAAGTGGGGTGTTAAAGTCCCCCATTATGATGGTGTTATTGTTGATTTCTCCTTTTAAGGTTGTTAGCAGTTGCCTTATATATTATGGTGATCCTATGTTGGGTGCGTAGATATTTAAAATTGTTCTATCTTCTTCTTGGATTGATCCTTTGATCATTATGTAGTGCCCTTCCTTGTCTCTTAAAATGTTCTTCATTTTAAAGTCTATTTTGTCTGATAGGAGTATTGCTACTCTGGATTTCTTTTGAGTCCCATTTGCATGGAATATTTTCTTCCATCCTCTCACTTCCAATTTGTATGTGTCTCCAGAAGTGAAGTGGGTCTCTTGAAGACAGCATATATATGGATCTTGTTTTTTGTATCCATTCAGCTAGTCTATGTCTTCTGGTTGGGCATTTTGTCCATTAACATTTAAGGTAATTATTGATATGTACGTTCTTATTGCCATTTTATTAATTGTTTTTGTTTTTTGTTGCTCTTTTTTTCTTTCCTTATTCTCCTGTTGTCTCCTTTCACAAGATGACTATCTTTAATGTTGTATTTGAGGTGATTTTTCTTATTTGTTTGTGTATCAATTGTAGATTTTTGGTTTATAGTTACCCTGAAACTGTGATATAGGAGTCTATATATAAATGAGATTGTTTTAAGTTGTTGTTTCTTAATTGCAAGTGCATCTCCAGTGACCTGCATTTGTGCTCTCTTCTCACGATTTCTGATTTTGGTAGAATAATTGTGCATGGATGATTTGATATCTTTGTATATGACTTTACTGGTGAGCCTTGTCATTTGTTTCTTGCTGTGGCCTTGTCTTTTCTGCCTAGAGAAGTTCCTTTAGGATTTGTTGTAAAGCTGGTTTAGTGCTGCAGAACTCTCTTAGCTTTTGCTTATCTGTAAATGTTTTGATCTCTGCTTCAAATCTGAATGAGAGTCTTGCTGGGTAAAGTAATCTTGGTTGGAGGTTTTATCCTTTCATCACATTAAGTGTATCATGCCACTCCCTTCTGGCCTGCAGAGTTTTACCTGAAAAATCTGCTGATACCCTTATTGGGGTTCCCTTGTATGTCATTTTTTTCTTTTCCCTAGCTTCTTAGAATATTTTCTCTTTGTCTTTAATTTTGGTCATTTTGATTAATATGTGTCTAGGGGTGTTCCTCCTTGGGTTTATTTTATATATCAATCATTGCACTTCCTGGATTTGACTGCCATATTAGGGAAGTTTTCAGCTATTACCTCTTTGAATATTTTTTCTGTCCCCTTCTCTCTCTCTTCTCCCTCTGACACCCATATAATATGGATGTTGGTGCATTTAACATTATCCCAGAGTTCTCTAAGGTTCTCCCCACTTCCTTTCAATCTTTTATCTCTTTTCTCTTCCTCATTAGTGATTTCCACTAATCTGTCCTCCACTTCCCTGATTCGTTCTTCTGCTTCCTGTATTCTGGGCAATATTAGACTGTGTGCCTGAGGGGCCTTTAGGCAGCCTGTTTACTGATGGGTGGAGCTGTGATCCCACCTGGATTATTGTTTGGCCTCGGGCATCTCAGCACTGATGGGAGGGACCAGATTTTCCCAAAAATGGCAACCTCCAGAGAAATGCAGGCTGATGAATGTTCCTGAGAGCTTCACCTCCAATGCCCTTCCCCCACAGCAAGCCACAGTCACCCCTGTTTTCCCAGGAGCTCCTCCAAGAATTGCAGTCAGGTTTCACCTGGATTCCTATGGAGACTTTGCTTTGCCCTGGGACCCAGTGCACACGAATGTCTGTGTGTGACTTTCAAGAATGTGGTCTCCTCTTTTCCCCCAGTCCTGTGGAGCTCCTGCACACAAGCCCCGCTGGCCTTCAAAGCCAGATGCTCTGGGTGCTCTTTCTCCCTGTGCCAGATCCCCAAGTGTGGGGCTCAGAACTCTCAGTCCTGTAGCTGAGTATCTGTGATGCAGTTACTTTCCAGTCTTTGGGGCTTCCCACCCAGGAGGTATGGGATTGCTTCTATTGTGTAATCGCCCCTCCTACCTCTTGATGTGGTCTCCTCTTTGTCTTCTGGAGTAGAATATCTTTTCTGAAATTTTACAGTCCATTTGGTTGGAGGTTGCTCGGCATTTGGTTGTACTTTTTTTGTTTTTGGGAGAGAAGTTGAGCTCCAGTCCTTCTATTCTGCCATATTAATCCAATCTCTTCACATAATTTATATTTTTAGTACCTGTTCAACTATTTTGCCCGTTTTGTTGGATTGCCTATAGTCTTTTTTCCTTTTTTTGTGTGTGTGTTTTGTCTTTTTAGGGCTACCCTAGTGGCACATGAGGTTCCCATGCTAGGGGTCAAATCAGCTATAGCCACCACAACCACAGCATTGCCAGTTCTGAGCCACATTTGAAAACTATGCTACAGCTCACAGCAACACCAGATCCTTAACCCACTGAGCAAGGCCAGGGATCCAACTTGCTTTTTCATGGATACTAGTCAGATTCACTTCTGCTAAGCCACGATGGGAACTCTGGATTGTCTATATTTTTTCATTGAATTATAAAAGTATGTTCTCCCATTCTGTAGCTTGCTTTTTCATAATTCTATAGAATCTTTTAGAAACAAAATGTATTTTTTATTTTGATGCAGGTCAGAGTGTCAATATTTTAAGATTTATGCTTTTACTAGTCATTTAAGAAATTTGCTCTTACCCTACGATCACAAAAATATTATTTTATGCTTTCTCCTAGATGTTTTGTATTTATAGGTTTTATATTTAGATATGGTTCATTTTTAGTTAATTTCACTTTTCTCTTTTTAGGGCTAAATCCATGGCCTGTGGAAGTTCCTGGGCTAGGGGTCCAATCACAGCTGCAGCTGCCTACCTACACCACAGCCACAGAAACTCCATATCCAAGCTGTACCTGTGATCTATGTTGCAGCTTGAAGCAATGCCAGATACTTTATCCAATGAGCAAGGCCAGGGATTGAACCCACATGCTCATGGATACTAGTTGGTTTCATCATCCACTGAACCACAATGGGAACTCCTAGTAATTTTTTGATTATATATGCTCAATGTATGGATCTAAGTTTGAGTTTTTTTTTTTTTACATATGAGTACAAAAGTTCCAGCATCATTTCTTTTTCTATCCTTTGTACTTGTGTCAAAAGTCAATGGACCATCTATGGATCTAGTTTTAGACCCTCTCATCTGTTTTGTTCATCTATTTTGCTTTTTCAGCACCAATGGTCTTCAGTCTTTTTATGTGGATTTATAATAATACTTGGGAGTCAGATAATGTATATTCTCCAACTTGGTTTTTACTTAATATTTTTTCTCATCTGTGTCATTTGCATTTTATGTGAATTTATTTTGAAACAAAGACTGTTGGAGATTTTGATGCTGATTAAACATTTAAACATATTTGAGAAAAAATGATGTCTTAGTATTATTGAGTTTTTTGAATCATGGTATGCTATATATCTCCATTTATTTAGGTTTTCTTTAATTTATCTCAGCAGTGTTTTTGTAGTTTCCAGTGCATAGTTTTTTGGTCAGGATTATCCTTAATATATATTTGATACTATTATGAATTTTATTGATGTTTAAATTTCAGTTTCTAAGTGGTTGTTACTATGTAGAAATTCAATTGATTTTACATATTACTCGTATACCCTGTAAACTTGATGAAAGTATTAGTTCTGGTAGTTCCTTTTTTTTAGAATCAATAATATTTATTTCTTGAGTATTTGGTGGAATTAGCAAACCTGTGTTTTGCTTTGTGAGATATCTCAAAAATAAATTTCTTTATTACATGTAGAACAATATGATATATTTTTTTCTTCTTGAAATGTTTGGTTTCCAAGCATTTGAATGTTTTCTAGATAGTTTTCTACTATTGATTTATAATTTTATTGTGTTTAAATAACAAAACTTGTTTGATTTTGATTCTTTTAGTTTTATTAGAATTTTTTTTTCTGTGCAGCCATTCGTAAATGCTCTATTTTTATTTCAAGCATTGTATATTCTGCTATTTTTATGGATTGTTTTTTAAATATATATACAATCCATCCATAATCTTCACATCTTCAAAAGCCTTATTAATTTAATGTTCATTGTCAGTTACTGGTATTGAATTCTTTGACTATTCCTTGTTCTCTTTCATGTAAGAACTCTCTTATTTGGTTCATAAACATTTAGGATTGCTATGTCTTCTTGATGAATTAATTGAAATTGATTGCTCTGCCATTTAGAAATGACCTACATTGTCCCTAGTAATATTCCTTGTTCTGAAATATATTTTGCTGATACTCATAGCTACTCCATATAAGAAATTTGTTTTATCATGGGACATCTTTTTCTTTTTTTTTATATATTAACAATGAATTTTATTTCAGTTATAGGTGTACAAAGATCGTCAGAAGTTAATGTGATAGATTTTGTGTGCCAAACCCACAGTGCATCCCCCCACCCCCCAGATTGTCTCACTTGAAAAACCAAGCTTTTCCAAAATCTGTGAGTCATTGTCTATTCTTCAAAGAAGTTCATTGTATCTCTTTAGTTTCCACATGTAGGCGGTAGCATTGGGTGTTGCTGTCTAATTGTCTGACTGGTTCCACTTTGAATGATAATTTCTAGGTCCATCCATGTTGCTATAAATGTTATTCCGTTCCTTTTAATGGCTGAGTAATATTCCATTATGTGTATGTACCATATCTTCCCTATCCACTCCTCTGTTGATGGGCATTTAGGTTGTTTCCATGACCTGGCTTCTTCCCTCTCTAGATGCTTTAGATGTAAAGTTAGGTTGTTTATTTGAGCTTTTTCTTGTTTCCTGAGGTTGGCTTGAATTGCTAAATACTTTCCTCTTAGAACTGCTTTTGCTGAATCCCAGAGGTTTTGGAGTGTCATGTCTTTGTTGTCTTTTGCTTCTAGGTATTTTTTAATTTCCTCTTTGATTTCTTCAGTGATCCAGTGGTTGTTTTCTTGTTTTTGTATCCATTTGGCTAGTCCATGTCTTTTGGTTGGGGCATTCAGTCCATTAACATTTAAGGTAATTACTGATATATATGTTCTTATTGCCATTGTATTAACTGTTTGTTTTTTTTTTTCCCTGAAGTTTTGATATAGGAGTCTATATGCAAATGAGATTGTTTTAAATTGTTGGTTCCTTAATTGCACGTGTGTCTCCAGTGACCTGCATTTGTGTTCTCACGATTTCTGATTTTGGTAGCATAGTTGTGCATGGATGATTTAGTATCTATAATGTATATATGCCTTTACTGGTGAGCCTTGTCATTTGTAGTGTTTTTGTTTGTGGTTGTGGCCTTTTCTTTTCTGCCTAGAGAAGTTCCTTTAAGATTTGTTGTAAAGCTGGTTTAGTGTTGCAGAAATCTCTTAGCTTTTGCTTATCTGTAAAGGTTTTGATCTCTCCTTCAAATCTGAATGTGAGCCTTACAGGGTAAAGCAATCTTGGTTGGAAGTTTTTCCCTTTCATCACATTAAGTGTATCATGCCACCCCCTTCTGGCCTGTAAAGTTTCAGATGAGAAATCTGCTGATAACCTTGTTGGGGTTCCCTTGTATGTCATTTGTTTCTTTCCCCTAGCTGCTTTCAATATTTTCTCTTTGTCTTTAATTTTGGTCATTTTGATTAATATGTGTCTCAGGGTGTTCCTCCTTGGGTTTATTTTATATGGTACACGTTGCGCTTCCTGAATTTGAGTGAGTGGTTCCTTTCCCATATTAGGGAAGTTTTCGGCTATTATCTCCTCGGATGTTTTTTCTGTCCCCTTCTCTCTCTCTTCTCCCTCTGGCACCCCTATAATACGGATATTGGTGCGTTTAACAGTATCCCAGAGTTCTCTGAGATTCAGCTCATTTCCTTTCAATCTTTTATGTCTTTTCTCTTCCGCATTAGTGATTTCCACTAATCTGTCCTCCACCTCGCTGATTCGTTCTTCTGCCTACTGTATTCTATTGTTGGCTGCTTTTAAGGAATTTTTTATTTCAGTTACTGTATTTTGCATCTCTTCTTGTTTAATTTTTACAGCTTGTATTTCTCTGCTCAGTGTTTCCTATAAATGATCAATCTTTGCCTCTGGTTTATTTCCAATGCCTTGCATCATCTTCAGCATCAACACTCTAAAGTCTCTTTCTGAGAGGCTGGTAATCTCCTCATCCCTGAGCTGTTTTTCTGGGCTTTTCTCTTTCTCCCTTATCTGGATTATAGTTTTCTGTCTTTTCATTTTTATAGGTTTTTGGCATGGTGACCTTTTTGCCAACAATAGAGTTATAGCCTCTCTTAGTTCTGGCCTTTGCCTCCCCTGTGACTAAAGCTGGTATGGGCGGGGCTTGCTGTAGGCTTCCTGATGGGAGGGAGTGACCCCTGCCCACTGGTAGGTGTGGTTGTTTCCTCGCCCTCTGATGGATGGGGCTCTGTCTCTGGATGAGATTAGAGGCTGGCTGTGTGCCTGAGGGGTCTTTAGGCAGCCTGTTTACTGATGGGTGAGGCTGAGATCCCACCTGGATTATTGTTTTGCCTGGGGCTTCTCAGCACTGATGGGAGGGACCAGATTTTCCCAGAAATGGCCCCCTCCAGAGAAATGCAGGCTAATGAATGTTCCCGAGAGCTTCACCTCCAATGTCCTTCCCCCACAACAAGGCACAGTCACCCCTGTTTTCCCAGGAGATCCTCCAGGAATTGCAGTCAGGTTCCACCCGGATTCCTATGGAGACTGCTTTGCCCTGTGACCCAGTGCACATGAAAGTATGTGTGTGCCTTTCAAGGATGGGGTCTCTGTTTCCCCTAGTCCTGTGGAGCTCCTGCACACAAGCCCCGCTAGCCTTCAATGCCAGATGCTCCTGGGGCTCTTTCTCCCTGTGCCCAATCCCCAGGCGTGGGGTTTTGACGTGGGGCTCAGAACTCTCAGTCCTGTAGCTAAGTCTCTGTGATGCAGTTACTTTCCAGTCTGTGGGGCTTCCTACCCGGGAGGTATGGGGTTGCTTCTATCACGTAATCGCCCCTCCTACCTCCTGATGTGGTCTCCTCTTTGTCTTCTGTAGTAGAATATCTTTTTTGGAAGTTTACAGTCCATTTGGTTGGAGGTTGCTCAGCATTTGGTTGTAGTTTTGCTGTTTTTTGGGAGAGAAGTTGAGCTCTAGTCCTTCTATTCCGCCATCTTAATCCAATCTCAGACTGGGACATCTTTTTCTTATTTTTTGTTTTAACTTTGAACTAGATGTATCATTATATTTAAATTGTGTTTGTTGCAGGCAATAAATAGTTGGGTCTTGCATTTTATTCAGTCTTATAATCTGCCTTTAATTAGATGTTTAGAACATTTACATATTGTGTCACATGATTACTGATATGGCAGTGTCTAAATTAACCATTTTGCTATTTGATTTCTATTTGTTACATTATTCTTTTCTTTTCTCCCCTCTACTTATTTTACTGCCTTATTTTGAGCTGAAAGTTTCCAATAATTTTTTTTATCTAGTTTGTTGGATTATTAGCTATGATCTCGCTGGTATCATTTTAATGGTTTATTTATAGTATATAGCATATTAGTCTTTATAGTTTATACATATATATACATATATATGTATGTATGTACATATATATATATATACACACATTTTTTTTTGTCTTTTTGCCTTTCCTGGGCCATACTCATGGCATGTGGAGGTTCCCAGGCTAGGGGTCTAACAGGATCTGTAGCTGCCGGCCTTCACCACAGCCACAGCAACGCGGGATCCGAGCTGTGTCTGCAACCTACACCACAGCCCATGGCAATGCTGGATCCTTAACCCACTGAGCAAGGCCAGGGATCAAACCCACAACCTCATGGTTCCTAGTTGGATTCGTTCACCACTGAGCCACTATGGGAACTCCTATACTTATATATTTTTGTGTATGCTATATATACTTATAAATTTAGCATTTATCATTGAATAAATATGTACTAGAATATATAGTATATGCATACACTGTAAATATCTACTTGTATGTACATAGTACATTACATAGTACATATATAGTGTATATTCTATACATATGCTATTTTATATATTATAAATATATGTATTTATTAAAGCATGTCATCAAATGATAATGGACCACGACTCATAATGCATATTAGAACCTAAAATAGAATACAAGGATACCTTTCAGGTGTAGTCCCAGACCACTGCAATAAAGTGGATATTAAAGTAAAGCACACAATTTTTTAATTTCCCAGTGCATATAAGTTATGTTTACACTATGCAATATAGTCCATTAAATGTGCAAGAGCATTCTGTCAAAAAGCAATGTGCATACTTTAATTAAAATTACTTTATTGCTTAAAAATACTAACCATCATCTGGGACTTCAGCAAGTCATAACAGTGACATTAAAGGTCACTGGTCACAGATCAACATGACAAATATAATAAATAATGAAAATGCTTGAAATATTGTTAAAATTTGACACAGAGACACAAAATGAGCGAATGCTGTTGGAAAAATGGCACCAATAAACTTTCTCCATTCAGGGTTGCTATAAATTTTCAATTTGTAAAAAAGCTGTATCTGAGAAGTTCAGTAAAGTGAAGGTCTGCCTGTACTTTCTTCTCTTCCTGCTGATGTAGTTGGCGGTATGACTATTACTCCTATGCTTTCTGTAAACTTTATACTACATTTTTTGCTGTAATAGTTACACATATTTTAATATATGTATATATTATAAATGTAATAAGTTCTTTGTTATCTTTTAAGGGGTTTATTTGATAAGAAAAAAATCTCTACATTTATCCTCATTGCTGTTTGTGAACTTTGTTTTTGCCTCGATGAGGGTTTTCAATACGTTTCTATCATTTTTCTTCCATGTTAACGTGGGCTAGTAATGAAATTTTTTGATTTTTTTTATGTCTGAAAAAGTCTCTCTCTTGTTTTATTTTATTTTTATTTTATTTATTTTATTTTATTTTTGCTTTTTAGGACTGTACCTGAAGTATATGGAGGTTCCCAGGCTAGGGGTCGAATTGGAGCTACAGCTACCAGCCTATGCCGCACCCACAGCAATGCGGAATCTGAGCTGCATCTGCAACTTGTACTGAAGCTCACAGCAACACCAGATGACCAACCCACTGAGCGAGGCCAGGGATTGAACCTGCATACTCGTGGATATAGTTGGATCCATTTCCATTGTGCCACAAGGGGACTCTGAAAAAGTCTTTTTCGCTTCATCTATGAAGCATATTTTTTGGTCGGTACAGAATCCTAGGTGACATCTTTCTCTCAACACATTAAAGATACTGATCCACTGTTTTCTAACTTACATTATTTCTGATGAGAAATCTGATGTCATCTTTTTTTTTGTTTTCTTTAGTGTGCCTTTTTTCCTTGATGACCTTTAAGAATTTTTTATCCCCATTTTTAAATAATTTGCTTTTAATATAGATATATTCATATTTTCTATGTGTGGGGTGCCTTGAATTCATTTAATTTGAAAGTGAATAGTTTTCATTAAATTTGGAAGATTTTCAGCCATTTGTCCAAATGTTTTTCTGTCATCACTCTCTCTCCTTCTAGAATTTCAAGTAAATGTATATTAAGCTATTTAAAGTTGCCCTATGTATCACTGGTGGTTTTTTGTTTCTTTTTTTTTTTTTTTGGTCTTTTTAGGACCACACCTATGGCATATGGAGGTTCCCAGGCTAGGTGTCAAATCAGAGCTGTAGTTTCCAGCTTATGCCACAGCCACAGCAATGCAGGATCCAAGCCAGGTCTGTGAACTACACCACAGCTCAAGGCCACACTGGATCCTTAATCCACTGAGTGAGACAAGGGATAGAACCTGCAACCTCATGGATTCTAGGCATAGTCGTTTGCACTGAGCCGTGATAGGAACTCCAGTGCTTTTTTTTTTTTTTTAATCTCTTTTCTCTCTGTTTAGTTTTATGTCCTTTTTATCATGATGTTTATAAGTTCATTAATCTTTTATTTTGTACTCTAATCTGTAATTAATCACATTCCATGTATTTGTCATCATTTGACATTAGAACTCCCTTCTAATAATTTGATTTAATTAAAAAATCTCCCTATCTCTTCTTATCTTGTTCAACCAATCCTCTAGCTTCTTGGACATATGGAATGCAGTTTTAAGAACTGCTTAATGTGCTGTTTCTGAGTTGATTTTAATTTATTGACTTATTATCAGTCATGTTTTTCTGCTTTTATGCATTCCTGATAGTTTCTTATTTGTATGCTAGCCATTGTGCTTTTTAATTTTTAGGTCTTAGAGTCTTAGGCGCCCTTAAATATTCCTTGAACTTTGTTCTTGGGTTACAATTAAATTATTTGGAAAATTCTTAATCATTTTGGGTATTGCTTTAAGCTTTGCTGGGAGGCAGCGGAGCAGTATTTACTCTAGGGCTAATGTCCCTGATGACCTAGGTAAAGCTATTCTGGTTACCTTGTGCTCTGTGAATTATGATGTATATGGCTCTGGCTGTGGGAATAGGAATTGTTATTATTATTATTATTATTACTATTATTCCTGGGTCTAACTGAGTTGAGGGAATTGTTTTCTCTAACCCTCCCAGGAGACCACCAGGCTTCACCTGACTTCCCCTATCTCTGCCACATCCTTAAGTCTAACTTCAGGCGAGGCAGTAAGCTAGTAATCACTGGCTTTTATTGGACTCCTTCTAATCTCCAAGATCATCGTTCTTTGTTACCTGATTTCCAGTGTCTTGCAAATCATGGTTTCATATATTTTGCTCTTTTGTATTAGTTGCTTTTAGGTTGTAGTGCAAATACATTCCTTTATTATTTTATATTAACCAGCAGGAATGTCTTGCTTTTTTTTTTTTTTTTTTTTGATGGATGGTTTTGCTGTAGGTGAACCTCTTGTTGACAATTTTTGTTTTGTCTTTTTAGGGCCACACCCATAGCACATGGAGGTTCCCCAGCTAGGGGTCCAATCAGAGCTATGGCCACCAGCCTACATCCCAGCCACAGCAAGGCGTGATCAAAGCCATGTGTGCAGCATACACCATTGGATCCTTAGCTCCTAGAGCAAGTCCAGGGATCAAACCCATGACCTCATAGATACTAGTTAGGTTCATTAACCTCATAGATACTAATCGGGTTCATTCATGGATGAGGGGAACTCCTTTGTTCACAATGTTTGTACTCAGTACTTCGTCATTCCACTGCTTTCTTACCTATGTTACTTCTAAGATAAGTCAGCTGTTAATCACACTTTTGTTCCCTGTATGTGCTGAGTCCTTTTCTCTTGCTGCTTTCAAGATTTTCTCTTTGCCATTGGCTTTTAGCACTTTGACTATGATGTGTCTAGGTGCAGTCTCTTTGTGATTATGCTACTTGGAGTTGGTTTAGTTTCTTAGGTAGCAATTTTCTGATTTGGGAAGAAAATTTCTGAGCCTGTAGTGATATTGTTTTTGTCTATTTTAAAATTTTTATTTTTGTATGTATATGTGAAGGACATTCATGAACCTCTTCTTGCTGCCATAGCTGGAGGTCTTTTTTATTTTTCATTTTTAAAAGTTTATTTGAAGTATAGTTGATTTATATTGTTGTTATAATTTCTGCTGTATAACCAAGTGATTCAGTTATACCTATACACACATCTATTCTTTTTTAGATTCTTTTCCCATATATATCACAGAATTATCACAGAATATTGAGTAGAGTTCTCTGTGCTATACAGAAGGTCCCTGTTAGCCAGTCGTTCCATATACCACAGTGCATACATGCCAATCCCAAATCCCAGTCCATCCCTCCCCACACATGTCCCCCTTGGTAACCATAAGTTTGTTTTCAAAGTCTGTGAGTCTGTTTCTGTTCTGCATATACATTCATTTGTATCTTTTTTAACTTTTATTTTAAAGGTATGAAAAGACTGTTATATAGAGATATGTGTTGTGTGATATATTTATACATATGTATCACATATATATATATAACATACCATTAATATATACAAAGCATTGTGTAGATGCACACCATTACATGTGTGTGAGATATATGTATAGATGTGCGAATATATATATATATATATATATATATATATATATATATAAAACTTATGCCACTTTATTTTTTGTTTATATCCAAATTTTCAACTGGTATAATTTTTCTCTTGTCTGAGGAACTTCATTTAATTTTTATTTCAGGGAATATATACTGGCTACTAAATCTCTCTCTCTCTTTTTTTTTTGCCTGCAAATGTAAAGAACTCTAGATTGGCAATTTTTTTTCACTCACCCTTGACTTCTGCTTATGGTATTTAATAAATGATATCTCATTCCTTTGTCTTTTGTGTGTAATGTGCAGTGAGCCCACCACCCCTAGCCTCTATCCCCTAGTACACGCCTGTAGGATTTTTCTCTTTATCATTTGTTCTCAGCAGTATGATGGTGATTGCCTTGGAGTTGTTTTGATTATCTTTATTCTATTTACAATTTGAGTTTTTTGAATCTTTGTATTTACAGATTATACAAATCTTGGAAAAATTCGGCATTATTTCTTAAAGTAAGTTTAATATTTTTTCACCTCAGTTATATGTGTATTGGTCTATGTACTATTGCCCACTAACCTACTGATGATATATTTACTATTTTTTAATCCCTTTTCCTTTCTATGCTTTATTTTGATTATTTCCTATTCCTATGTCTTCAAGTTTACTATTATTTCCCTCTGGAATATATGATCTGTTGTTCATCCTAGCCAGTAAGTTTTCTATTCCTGTAATCATATTTTTAGTATCTAGATGTCCTATGTTATTCTTTTCTCTACTTAGCACACTCATATTTTTCTCAACCTTCTTGAAAACGTGAAGCCTATTTCTAATTCCTGTGTTTTCTCTGTCATTTATGAGCCTCTTTCTATAGATTGACTTTACTATTATTTATGTTATGTTTTTCTTCATCTTCTCATGCTTCATAAATTTTGATTAGATGCCTGACATGCAAAATTTTATGTTGTTTGTTGCTGTATTTTGTTTCAGTAATATACAGTTAGGTTTTGTTCCAGTGTGCACTTAAATCGTTGGAATCCTTTCAAGACTTCCTTTTCACCTTTCTTAGGGTGGATCCAGATAAGCCTACAGTGCAGGGTGAATTTACCCCTCTAGAAAGACAATATTTTTATGAAGACTCTATGCTCTGTATTACAGAGATTTTTCCACTGTAGTCGGAACCCTACGTAAGCTCCAGGAATTATAAATCCAATCCTTTCTTATTGTTATTTCTATACGTTAGATATTTTCTTCTTAAATGTGTGTATCAAAATTCAGGCAGAGACCCAAGAACACATACCCAGACAACTCTGTACACATACCCAGAGTTGTCTCTGAGGGCATCTTTCTGCATTTTTTTACTTTGCTCTACATAATTTTCACCTGACTCTGTTTCCCCTCTGTTCACTATAACCTGGAAATTGCCTCCCCAACAGTAAATTGGTATAAGTATATGACTTGTTTATTTTCCTTCCCTGTTAGTGACTGCAGTCTTATACTATCTTTTGTCAATATGTGCGATATTTTGTGCACTTTTCTAGTTGATCATGGCTGATGGGTAAATCCAGCATTTCCCTGATGATTGTTGATGTGGAGCATTTCCTGACATACCTGTTGGCCATTTGGGTGTCTTCTTTGGGAAAAAATGTCTATACTATTTTATTCCTCTATTGTTCAATCAAATGTTTTTGTTGTTGTTGTTACTGACTTATATGAGTTATTTATATACTTTAGATTTTAAACCCTCATCAGATATATGGTTGGCAAATATTTTCTCTCATTCCATAGGTTGTCTTTTCATTCTGTTGATTTTTTCTTTTGCTCTGAAGAAGTTCTTTAGTTTGACATAGTCTCAGCTTAGAATTTTTGTTGCTTGTTTTTTTGGTGTCAAATCTAAAATGTCACTGCCTAGGGAACTGCTGTCATGGCTCAGCAGTTAACAAAACTGACGAGCATCCATGAGGACACAGGTTCAGTCCCTGGCCTTGTTCAGTGGGTTAAGGATCTGGCATTGCCATGAGCTATGGTGCAGGTTGTAGACACCTTGGATCCCGAGTTGCTGTGGCATAGGCCTGTGGCTACAGCTCTGATTGGACCCTTAGCCTGGGAACCTCTATACACCATGGGTGTGGCCCTAAAAAGACAAAAAAATAAGAAAAAAAGATAAAATATCACTGCCACGACCAATGCCAAGGAGCTTCTTTTCCATGTTGTCAGGTAGGAGTTTTACAGTGTCTGGTCTTATGTTTAAACCCCTAATCCATTTTGAGTTAATTTTTGTGAATTGTGTATTTATTCCTTGAATGTTCAATAGACTTCACCAATAAAGAGATCATCAAGGATTGATGTTTCTTAAATGGAAATATTTTTATAATGAATTCAGTTTCTTTAGGAGATTTTGTTGATGCCAGTTTTTCTAAGTTGTGTATTTCAAGGAATTTATCCATTTCATCTAAGATGTTGAACTTGTTGGCATACAACAGCTGTAATAATAGTTTCTTGCTTTACTTTTAATTTCTATATGATCTATAGTGATCTATAGTGAGAAAACCTCTGTTTTTGTGTTCCTGATATTTTATTTTTATTCCTCAGTTTTAGATTATTTTATATAGCTAGATAGTGATATTATTTTCTCTTTTGTCTATTTTTTAGTTACTTTATTTCTGCTCTTTGTATCCTTTCCCCTACTTTCTTTGCATTTACTTATCTTCTTGAGATAGAAATTTAGGATATTGATTTATGACTTCTCTTACTATCTAATAAAATAGTTTTTAATTATTAATTGTCCTATAATCACTGCTTTAGTTTTACAGAAATATTCATGCAAATGTGAATATCTATTATTATCATTTAGTTTTAAATCTTTTCAATTTCCTTGGTAATTTTTCCTTTGGCCAATGGATTATTTTAGAATATACTAATTTCCAAAGTTATGGATTTTCCTATATATTTTATTTATATTAGTTTCTATTTTAATTCTAATGTTACCTGAGAACATACTCTGTATAATACAATTTCAGTTTTTAAAATTTTTCAAGACATACTTTATGGCTCATCTATATGTGCCTGTCTTCATGAATGTACTATGAACACTTGAAAATACTGTTTATTCTGTAGTTCTTAGGCATAGAATCTCATGCATGGAAACTGGGTTAAGATAATTAATAGTGTTTTTCATATATTCTACCTCTTTACTGTTTTATCAAATTTTTTAATTGCTGAAAGGTTGTTAAAATCTCTGATTATGATTGTGAAATCCAGTAACTTTGTTTTTCTCAGTTTATTCTTTACATACTTTGAAATTGGCTTATATTGTGCAAACTCAATTATGGTTGTTATGTTATCCTGATAAATTGGCAACTTTATAGTTATGAACTTGTCTAGTTATATTATGTAATACTGCTTTTTTATAGTCTATTTTACTCAATATTAATAAAATCACTCGGCCTCCTTATTCTTAGTATTTTTGTGGTGTATTTTTTTCATTTACTTTCAGCCAATGTATCTTTCTATTTAAAGTGCACTTTATATAAGCACCATGTAGTTGGTTCTTGTTTTTTATATCCAGTTTGATTGTCTTTGTTCTTTAGTTGAAATAGAGTATACACTCTGTGTACACATATTTATATACTAATTTGGATTTAATGAAGTCATTTATATGCATTGATATAAATGTGCCTTTACATGGCTTGTTTTCTGCTTGTCGTATTTTTTGGTATGTTGTCCCATTCAACAAAATTTCCCATTATTTTTATGCTATATCTTTAATATCTATTACACTTGTAGACATTAAAGCCTCATAACAAGATTGTACTTCTGGCTTTAAAAAGGTATATGTATTTGAAAGTATAAAATAATCTTTATATTTTACAACATATATTTATGCATTAGTAAATCACCTTTAAATAAGTTGTATTAACAAACAGTATATGCATATTAATATGTTTATAATATATTCTGTATAATATCTATTTTAAATTTATATATGTATATTTTTTTTGGCTTTTTAATGCCTTTTTTAGGGCTGCACCTGTGGCATATGGAGGTTCCCAGGCTAGGGGTCTAATTGGAGCTGTTGCTGCTGGCCTATGCCAGAGCCACAGCAATGCCAGATCTGAGCCACATCTGCAGCCTACACCACAGCTCATGGCAATGCCGGATCCTTAACCCACTGAGCAATGCCAGGGATTGAACCTGCAACCTCATGGTTCCTAGCTGGATTCATTTCCACTGCGCCACGATGGAAACTCCTGTCAATTTTTATATTTTTATCCATTAACTTCTCAGTGATATTCTATTCATTGTAAAGATTTCCATTTCCATCCTTATCCTTTTTATTCAACTTAAATAACTTCCTTTAGTTTTTCTTGGATGACAAATCTGTTGGGATAGTTTTCAGTTTTCTAATCACCACAGTTTCTGAGGGAAATTCCCAGCCATTTTGCATCATGTTTTCCTGTAAATAATATGCTATTTACCTCTGGCTGCCTTAAAAAATTATCTTTGGGAGTTTCCATTGTGGCACAGTAGAAACGAATCTGACTAGGAACAATGAGGTTGTGGGTTTGACACCTGGCCTTGCTCATTGGGTTAAGGATCTGGCGTTGCTGTGAGCTGTGGTGTAGGGTGCAGATGCGGATCAGATCCCGTGTTGCATGGCTGTGGTGCAGGCCAGCAGCTGTAGCTCCAATTAGATTCCTAGCCTAGGAACCTCCATATGCCGCGGGTATGGCCCTAAAATGACAAGACAAAAAAAAAATTATCCTTATCTTTCATCTTCAGTAGTTTGACACTTAGGGGCTTTGGGCAGGGGCTATTTGTATTTGTCTTGTTTGAGGTTTGCTGATATGATAAAATCTGTAAATATAGGCAACCAAATTTGAAATTTGACAATGATTACGTGAAATTTTTTTCTGTCCCCTTTTCTCTCTCCTCTCCTCTAAGACTCCAGTTACACTTGTGCTGGAATTTCTGTTATTGTCCTGCCAATTTTTGAGGCTCTTTTATTATGTTTCTGGGATATTTTTTTCACTTCTTTAGATTGTACTACCACATCTCTCTCTCTATATATACATATCTATATCTACACACACACACACATATATATAGATAGACAGATAGATCTGTCTTCAAGTTCACTGACTTTTACGTTTTTATCTCCATTCACTCCTTAGCCCATACAATGATGTTACCAAGTCAGTCTTGTGTCTGCTCACCTGATACACAGCAAAGCCAGTCTGTTGACACCGGGTTGTGGTGTAGGAAAGTTCAGTGTTTACTGCAGGCACCAAGGCAGGCCCAGCAAGAGGAGTAGGTAGCTCATAATCAAAATGCCCAAACTACCTGTTGGGTTTCAGGGAAGCGATGGCATTAGAAGTGCAGGTTGCCAGGTGCATAATCTGCTCATGGGCATTCTTCTTATTGGTTGGTGGTGTGGTCACTGGGAGTCAGCATCATCAACCTTCTGGGTCAACTGGTCTAGGGCCTATGTTCTTGTGATCAGCATGCAGTTTACTTCTTCTACCTGGTCGGGTTTTCCTATCTGAAAAAGAGCTCAAGGATATGGCTCAGGATATTATCTATAGCCCTTGGGGAGGAAATAAAGTCCTTCACTTTCTTTTATAGCTAAACTATTATTATTTTGTTTTGCTTGCTTCTTTTCCTTTGTTTTTGCATTTTCCCACTTCTTAGATTAAATTCGTTCTTTGGAGCTTAGAGAAGGTCTAGGAGGCTAAAGCTTTTCTCCAAACCAGATGTGGGGCACCTGGTGTGTGTGTGGGGAGTCTGTCTGCTAGTCAGTCCTGAAGGGTCTCAATTTAGTATTTTTTAAAAATTCAGATACCTATGTATTCTTATTCTAGATGTATACTTGTGTGTATTTATATATTATTCTCTTTGTTGAGATTTCCTATTTTTCATTTATATAAATATATACTTTTCCCTTTGCCCCACTAAATGCAATTATAATAGCTATTTTAATGTCCTTGCCTGATAATTCCAACATACAGGTGATTGCAGAGTTGATTGTTTTCTTCTCTGACAGTATATTGAATATATTTTCCTGGCCCTTTGTATCTTGAATAGTTGTGGATTGTATCCTCAGCATTGTGAATGTTATGTTGTAGATATGGATTCTGTGATATCCTTTGCAAGAATATGGAAGATTTGCCTTAAAAGGCAATAAAACTGGCTGTACTCAAATCATAGGTTCTGTCCTGAATGCAGCAGGTGGCTCATCTTGGTTTGCTGTTTCAGTGTGCACTGCACAGAGGTTCATGGTTAATCTGGGAACAGAAGGAGAGTTTATACACAGAACTTGGGCTTCTGCTTTTTGATTCTCTCCTTTCTGCAGCCCTGTTTGCCTCCCACTCTTTCCTTCAATAAGAAATAAAGGAGTTCCTGTTGTGGCTCAGTGGATTAACAACCTGACTAGTACCCTTGAGGATGCAGGTTCGTTCCCCTGGCCTCATTCAGTGGGTTAAGGATCTGGCATTGTTGTGAGCTGTGGTGAAGGTGCCCGATGCAGCTGGGGTCCTGCATTGCTGTTACTGTGGTGTAGGCTGACAGCTGCAGCTTTGATTCAACCCTCCAGCCTGGGAACTTCCATATCCCATAGGTGCGGCCCTAAAAACATAAGAAACATAATATGACAGAATTTTTAGTAGAATCTTTCTCATCCTGCTGCCTTCATGGTTGGAGCTGTGGTCGGGGAAAAGCTGCAAAAATGGGGCCCTTACCTGTATCTGGCTGCTTCCTTTAAGTTTCAACTCCCCTAAAAATCTGCCTACTTTTGTGCAAGCTCCAGAGTGCTCAGAAAGGTTTTTGTTGTTGCTGTTGTTTTGTTTTGTTTTTACTTTTGCCGGGAGTTCATAGTTGTTGTCTGCAGGCTGGAGGTTTTCTTGGCAACTCCCTACTTGTTATTAGAAGCAGAATTTGTCTCCTGATTTTAAAGTGAATTTCTCCAGAAAAGGTTTGTTTCTGCTAACTGCTTGATAGCATGTCACTTTGAGATACCCATAAAACTATGTCTTCCTGTACATGTATTTATAATTTAGGCTAACCTTTGTAATCAAGTCTGTTAACTTGTTAGACTGGCATGTGTAATTTTCAGACAGTATTGTGAGGAGAAGAGTGGGGGTAATGGTGCCTGATAAAATTGCTTGATAGCACTGATCTCAAATTCATATGGTAAAGATAAAGATTTAGGTCCTGTCTTCTGAATATTCTGCCTTCTAGGATATCAGATGAGAGTCTAAATGAAGACTTCCTCAGTCAGCAAAGTATATGAATTTTAGTACATAGAGTTTTGTGTAACAGTTGTAATTATTCAGAAGTTTTTCTTTTTTTTCATGTTTTTGGTCTTTATTGTGACCCATATAGAGATGAATGGACATTTAATTCACTTATGGGTTATTATTGTGTACAACATCTACACATGAATGTTTTATCTCATTGATATTTAAAAATTCTGCTATAGCAGATACATTAGTGATATGGACCTTGTATAGGCTCTAAACTGCTGTAAATATGCTGAGGCCCAGAAGGGTAATGGTGAGCTATTAAATTTAGTAGGTAAATTCAGAATCAATTCCAATATCAGGCAGAATTATAAATTACTGTCCTATTTTCTAATTATTCTATAGCATTCCTTTTATTCCTTTTGACAGAGATTAGAGACTCACAAAACATGATTATAACTTCGTTATGTCTAGGACACAATTTAAGATTATTTTTCATGGCCATCGGGCAAATGTAATTGCTTCATTTTGGAGCAGTGTCCATTCGGAAACAGGCAAGGGAACTATACTTGGAGGAGAATAATCTAACCCCTTGAATGAGTACTGAGGGTGTGACTGCTATATCACTGCAATTTCAAGAGCTGATTGAACCTGTGTTTAGATTAATTAGTTTACCATTTCCTTGAACTTTCTAGGATCTACAAAAAAATTCATAGCAATGCTGCTTTATGCTTGAATCTAGAAGGTTTCAGGTGCTTAGCCATGAAACATGGTTGCTTTAAAGCAGCAAAACGTAGCAGGAACAAAATCCATGTGTCTGCAAAACACAAACGCACAGCTGATCTTTTATCTTTTTTTTATCATCCTGCTAATTAATTTCTCTTGAAATGTACAAGAGAAGGTCCATCAGTTTCTACAAACAAACATCCAAAGTCAACTCCATTCATATAAAAGGGGAAGCAGCAAATAAAACAAATCATGAAGGTTAATTAAAACTTGGAAACTTTTGCCAATAATTTACACAAAGAATGCAAGAAGCCTGCCCTAGCCATTACACAATAACCACCAAGGGGAAGCCTTGTGAAGAAGAGCTAGTTAAACTTGGGCCACACTATCTTCCTTGTTTAGAAGTGGGTCATAACACAAGGAAAAGTAATTAAAGAACACAGAAGGCTCTTGGGCATTTCAGGCATCTTAAATATCTAAGCTAAGTATGTTGGGGAATGACGTTAAAAACTGAGAAACTTCTCTGCATTAATTAGAAGGCTTAATACCAATGAAAGACATCAATATTTAGCTAGTGGGTCTGAACAAAGAGGGACTTCTTATCTCAAGGCACATTTACCTTAATTGCATCTCTCAATGCTTAGAAGCCTTTTCCCATTGAAATTATATGGGCTTTTATCAGAAATGAGGTCAGCTTATTCATGACGTTCATTAAAATTGTCTCTTCTGACATAGACCTTCTGCTATTTTGACATAGGAAGTATCATGAACATTTATATGTGTTTTCTTTCTCTTAGCTTGAACTTTGATGGAATTTGTTCTTAAAATACCTGTAGTGGTGGCAGAGAATAAATTAAAGACTGTGTAATTAATACTAATGCAACGGATAAGGAAACAATTTGTTCTTAGAAAAGAAGCAGTTAATTCAAAACTGAATAACTATGGAGACATGTGCAGTGGAAATGGCTCTACTGCCCACCACCAGCAGAAGAAGCTAATGTGATCTGGAGATGCAGGACTGGACCCACATAGCAAATGGACTTTTACTGTATATTTTGTTTAATCTTTATTTAAATGCATTTAGTTCCCCAAATTTTGTTGGGACTAGAGTCACAGACAGAACTGAAAGGTCTGAATGGCACCCAGGTCAAATCTCTCACAGCTTGTTTGGCATAATTGTGACCAGATAAGAGTTAGTTTTCTCAGGTGACCACCAAGTCACAGTGGGGGCCAGGTTTACCAAGTCCTTGTCTGGTGACTTTATGAAATCTCTATGTGAGCTAAATATTCTGGTGCTCTTTAAAGTTTGACTAGAACTGGATTGAGTCCTTCATCCTTCAGCATTGAGTTTATCCAAGGCCTCCCGAAGGGCTCCCTGAGTTTCTAAGGTTTACAGTCTCATGAGGATATTACATTCTCATTTCCTAACCTGGCAAACTCTCAGCCTGACCCAGGTCCTCTGTCTGGTATATGTCCTTACCTCTCTGTCTCTCACAACCGTAGGTGTAGAAACAGTTCCTTGCTCAATTTCCTACCTAATGTCACTTTCACGGTGCAATGATTTTACCTTAATCGACCTGTGATGTTGTTATTTATCATAAGAAATACCTAAGTGATCTTCATCTCTGTTTCTTTATCTATTGGAATTTACTTTGTTACTTTAACGGGTGACTTTTGGAAAGCCCATAGGTAACCTAAGAATGGGGCTGGTTGCCAGAGGAACCAGTCTCTCTAGAGAGTTGAAACTTTCAATTCCATTCTCGATCACTGGGGAGGAAAGAGAGGCTGGAGGTTGAATCAGTCACCAGTGGCCAGTTATTTACTCAGTCATGCCTGTGTACTGAAGCCTCCTAAAAGGACAGTGTTCAGAGAGCTTCCAGGTTGGGGAGCCAGAATGATTCCACGTGCCCCCTTGCCAAACCCCAAGCTCCACAAGTAGAGAAATTCCTTTGTTCTGGACCTAACCCTTTTGATACTATTCAGTGGGGGTAATGAAAAACAGTTTGTCTTTATATGACAAGGAGAGGAGTACAACTTCTATTCAGTTCCAGAGAATCTGATCAACTTGTTGATCTGTAGAGCATCTTGCTGGTTCACTATATGGGTGACATCTTCCCAGTTGGATCTTATGAATAGCAGATGCCCAGCTGCCTTAGCTTGGGCTTGTTACAATGAAATATCATAGACTGTGTGGCTTAAGCAACAGACAGTTCTTAAGGCTAGAATTCTAAAATCAAGGTTCTAGCATGGTCTAGTTCTGATGAGAGTTTTTTCTTGCCTAGCAGATGGCCACCTTCTTACTGTATCCTCATATGGGGAGGAGAGAGAAAGAGTGAGTGGGGAGAGGGGGAAGGGAAAGGAGAGAGAGAGAGAGAGATGGAGGAGGGGAGGGGAGGGGAGAGGAGAAGAGAGTTGAGAGAGAGGAAAGAGAGGGAGGATTTTTTTCATCTTTTATAAGGGCACTAACCCTGCTGTGAGGGCCCCACCCTTGTGACCTCATCTAAACCAAATTACCTTCCAAAGGCCCCACCTCCAGTACCATCATACTAGGGGGTAGGACTTTAACATGTGAATTTAGGGTGGATGGGGCACAAACATTCTGTAATAAGTACATAGATACCCTAGGAAGAAACATGTGTGCCAGAGAGTGGAAGGTAAATTTTGTGGAGTCAGTCTGGCCACACCGGGGATATTTTTGGGGGCAGAGGTCTGGGACATGCCAGCATATTCCTAAGAGGTGTCTGTAATTCTACCTAACCTATTCTGATACTGAGAGTTAGTGCCAGGATTTGTGTCTTTGAATTTCGCTGGCAGCATGCCTGTCATATTTGAGGATATAGCTCTTATCCATTTATCAGCTGACTTAAAAGTCTCCCAGACTCTAGGACACAAAGCAGTAGAGAACCCTGCCACTGAAACTGGTGGTGATTTGTGTCACCTGCCATGTTAGCCATAGCATCATGCATGCCTCCTAATGCTGAAGCCAATTGTGGTGGGTAAGGCTGTTGGCTGGAGTCTTTCTCCATCTCCTATAGGGGTGGGTGCTGAAGCACAGTCGGGAGTAAGGGTAGTCCCTTCCCAGGCTATAACTCCTCTCTACTTGAGAAGTAGCTTTTTTTTTTCTTTTCCTTTTTTTTTTTTTTACTGTTCTGACCTTGTTATAGACTGAGGTATGGTATCCACAGTAATTGTGTGAAACACATGGGTTATAATGAGCTGTGTGTTATTGGTTCCAGCAAGCCAACATTAGGGCAGGCACAGTGGCTATCCATTATGTGGTTCAGGCCATTATATAATTCAGGGCACCTTCAAGACTGGACCTGAGCAGGTTCAGGAGGCAAGATTTGGGGCCATGAATCCCTTTTTACCTAATTCCTCTCCCTCAACCCAAACCCAGGGAGGTTCTCCATGACCAATTGTGAGAGGAGAGACAACTTGGGTCTGGATCACGGGTAGCTGGGGTAATATGTCTATGTTTTCCAGGCTTCTGTAACAAAGCAGGACTGGGATGGCTTTAAACAGCAGAATGTATTCTCCCTCATAGTTCAGAAGGCAAGAAGTACAAAAAAGGTGTCTGCATGGCTAAGCTCGCTCTGAGGGATCCAGGGGACAACACTTCCTTGCCTCTTCTAGCTCCTAGTTTTTGCTGAGGATCCTAGTGGTCTTCCATTTTGACCTTGGTTATCCCATGACCATTGTCCCTTGTGTGCCTGAGCATCATCTTCCTTCTTCCTTTATAAGGACACCAGTCATTTGGGATTGGGGGCCTACTCTATGATCTCATCTTCACTTGATTGCATCTGTAAAGACCCTATTTCCAAATAAGGTCACCTTTATAGGTATCGGGGATTAGGACTTCCCCCTTTGTTTTGAGGGTGCACAATCTGGTCTTATATGTTTAGCTAGCTTTAGCTGTACTGCTGGCTCATTATATCCCCAGCTTAGGGATGATCTTGAAAGGCAGTGGCAAAGAGAAATCTTTCCAGTGGGAAGAGCTTTGAGTTATCTGCTTCTATGGAGGGAAAGGAGATAAATGTCCACACATATTAACTCCTGGGCAGCAGCAAATGGGTTTTTTGTTCAGGAGCCTGGATGGAACATCATTGGCATTAGGAACAGAAATACCTGGTAGAAGAGAAATGTGGATGGATTCTTGGGACTGGGGATAAAGTATACGGATTTTTTTGATGGCAGCCATTCTGCTGAGCCATCCAGTCTTGTGCATTGGACACAAGAATGGACCTGCCTTAGTTAGTACCAGGGACAGAGACCATGCATGGCCTTCTCTCAACAAGACTGACGATTATACAGCCCATTCCTTTGGAAACAGAAATTGATGCTGAGCCTTGGGCATGACTTCATTTCTTGGGGAGATCTTCCAGCCTTTAAGGCAAGTCAGTTGTCTGGTCAGCTCAGTTCCATGTTGGTTGGGGCTAGTAATTTGTCTTCAATTGGATTTTTACCTATTTTAGATCTTGAACTGCCTTCATTGCCAGAAATATATCTGGAAGTATCACCAGCCAAAGATTTATAAAGAGACTTCTCCACCAACACCATATCTGACCTGCTGTTGCCCCAGATCAAGAGATTCATTTAAGGCAGGAAGGGATCACATTGGGCTTATGACCATGGATTCCACTAGTCCTAGTGTGTGTCCCACCACGCAGAAGCTGCTCACCAGATAGCTCAACTGGAGGTCAGCATGGGGACAGCACTGTGTAGGGATGAAGCATGAAACCTCCTGTTATTTCGAACACGCAGTTTCAAGAAGTAGGTCCTGCCATTATCACTCCCTGTAATCTCCTCTTAGATTTACGTCTCCTGTTCCTCTTCCAGGTTAAATTTAGGCTCTTCTGGGTTAGGGGTCTTGGTTCTCAAAGGAGAAACATTTCTTCCAGGAGAGAGTAGCCTGTGAGACACACAGCTAATCAGTTTGGGCTTTTTATCCCATTGGAAGAGTAGACAAAAAGAGAGTGGCATTTCTGACTGGAACCTCTGGTGCCTGGACCATCTCCCTGAGGGAACATCACAGGAAAGGGTGTGGGATCTGCTTTCCCCTGGGACTGCTGAAGTTCTCTGGCAGGCAAGCTGTTAGTCTGGGAAGTTTAACTCTCATTGTGCCTGTGCTCTGTATTTTCTGTATAAGACAATATTTTGATATCTTCATCAGTCTTTCTAGCTGCTTCTCCTGGCTGCCAGTCCTTTGAGATAACAAAGCCCCGGCCAGGAGCATGCCTTTGGCAAACAAACGCATTTGGAGTCACGCTCCTCTTGCTGGCTTGTGCTCCGCAGGAGGCACTGTGCTTCTGCTTTAATCCATCTCTGGCCAGGTAACAGGTAACTAAGGGAATGTCTGTAGAGCCCAAAGCCTGCCCCGATGATTCAAACAAGTCAGTCCTAAGCTGTTTGCTCTGCCCTGCCTTTTTCATGGACTCCCCCCACCCCACGCCAATAAAGACCATGGCCCAGGCCCTTTTCTCACTTTCTGACCACTCTACTATCTCCCATCTCTAGGACCTGTAAGCACAATTTTATACTCTCCCCCCTCCTCCTGAGCCTCTCCTTTGCCTCCTGTTGGGTCCATACTTGACTGAATACAAAACCTTGGAATACATCTTACCAATAAGGGATTGGAGAAAGGGGGAAGCTAGCAGATACGTTTCCTCTCCACTCACCCTTTAATGACCTCTTTGGTGGCAGGCTGTTTCATTAAAACGTGTCCAAAGTTATACTGTGGGGCTGAACACCTGCCAGATTTAGTTTCCTTTTTCATAAATTAATATAGTATGTGAATGAATAGTTATATACCCCAGTGTTTGCTTCCCATCTGAAATGCTCTCCCCCACGACCATTCTCCACACTTTTGCTGAGATGCACCTCTTAATAAACTATCAGAATTTGTGTTTTCCCTCACGCTCTCTGCTTCCCAGGGACCTTACTCCCCAAATATCCTCTGAAAATCTGGCTCTCCATACACAGTGTCATCATCCTCTTCCCAAGACTTTATGTTCTTCCTTTTCTGAGCTATGGAAAAATCTCATAATTCCTGCTTATTTTTTTGTACCTTATCTGTTTAGCTTTCTCGCCATCTCAGAAGAATCTTATTAAGATTATGCCCTAAAGATCTCATCTCCTTTATCATACCTACCAACTAATTTGTGTTTCAAAGAAAAACAGCTGAACTCCAAGGTAAGTTTTTTTCCCTCTTGACTAAATGTGTAAATATTTGAGGAGCATCAAAAGACCTGTCTTCCAAAACAGGCTTCGGCTCTGCTTTGGTGTGCATGTTCTTAAATAACTTCGCACTCTCACTTCTCACTTTGGGTTGTACTCATGGAAAGATAAGGAACAACTTTGCTTTGTTTGAATCAGAGAGTTGCCTGAGATGAGCTCCTCATAGTGTTCCTTTCTTTTTCTCTGAGATGTCAGACACTGCCAGTGAATGCACAGAACCATTTAGATGGTGTTTCAATGAAGAGCAGCCCTCTGTTCAAGGGGATTGTAGCACTCAAATCCTTGGAGTCAAATCTAAGTAGGTTCTTACTGTAATCCCTGGCTTAGTAGGGTGCTCGGGCTAGTCAGTGAGTCACTGTCCATCTTATAGATTCTTTCATGCTGATATATCTTCCTTTTTTTTTTGCTTTTTAGGGCCACATGTGTGGCATATGGAAGTTCCCAGGCTAGGGGCGAATCAGACCTGTAGCTGCTGGCCTACACCATGGCCACAGTAACTTGGGATCCTACACCACAACTCACAGCAGTGCCAGATCCTTAACCTACTCAGCGAGTCCAGGGATCGAACCCACATCCTCATGGATCCAATTTGTGTTCGTTAACCGCTGAGCCACGATGGGAACTCCAGTGCTGATGTATCTTGACTTTTGCTTTGGCATTTGTAGCCCCACTGCTATTATCAAACTCCAAGTATATAAAGTTTAAACAATTGCATACTGTAAAATGGTCTCTGTGCTGGCTTCTCTAGGGAGATCACGGTGAGCACTATAATGCTAGACACCTCATGACCTAAGAGAGCATCGGTGAAAATATATAGAATATCCCTAGACCTTCCTCTCAAAATGATTCTGTAAATCTGAAGAGTGCTGGCCATGTAGCAACAGTGGATGGAAATAATCAGGAGTGTGCAATTTAACATTATTAGTGCTACTCTTACCTTATGAAGCCTGGGGAAACGAAGGTGACAGTTAAATAAAATATTTTAAAACAAATGTTATTTCTCTTATCTATTAGATGACCCTAACTGTATGTTTTTTACTCTTTAGACTTAATAATTTTGTTTCTTTGTTTAAAAATATACTGCATTTGAAAATAAATTATTGTACTCTGGGCAGAACAAAGCTTCTGCTTTCTCACTTTGTTTTTCCTTCTCCAAATGCTGCCACAACAATATGATTTCATATTTATTTGTTTTGGTTTTTGTTTTATGGCCATGCCCATGGTGTACAGATGTTTTGGGGCCAGGGATCAAACCCCTGCAAATCAGGATCCTTAACCTGCTGCGCCACCAGGGAACTCCTGATTTCATATTTAAATCACACTTTAAAGTGGTTTATACAGCTTTCAGCTCATGTTTTCCTCAAAGCATTCTTAGGAGCATACAATTCATATTCTACAAATAAGGCTGAGCTTAATGACAAGAAGGGATCTCTTCTGAGTCACACAGTCAGAAAGGGCTGGCTCGGGATCAGAACTCAGGTCCTCTCTTAGCTTAACTGGCAATCTGCTCTCAACAGTACATATTCAGACTCTGAACAAAAAGGTAAATGGAGGAGTTCCCATCGTGGCTCAGTGGTTAACAAATCCGACTAGGAACCATGAGATTGGGGGTTCGATCCCTGGCCTTGCTCAGTGGGTTAAGGATCCGGCATTGCCGTGAGCTGTGGTGTAGGTTGCAGACGTGGCTCAGATCCTGCGTTACTGTTGCTGTGGCGTAGGCCAGTGGCTACAGCTCCCATTAGACCTCTAGCCATATGCTGCGGGTGCGGCCCTAGAAAAGGCAAAAAGACTGAGAAAAAAAAAAAGATAAATGGAAAGTAATGTTATCCAAATAGAACTGAGGAGAGGGCTAGGTGATTATGGTGGAAGCTGGTTATATTATTAAACAGGAATCTTGGCAGTTTCATTTGTTCTGCGTTTTGTATGTGGGGAAAGTAAGTTGGATGGGGGCTCGAGAAAGGTTCCCAGCAGAGGAGAAGCTGCATGCTAACCTGGAGTTACATGGTGGACAGGTATCCTGGAAGGAATATGAAATACTTGCAGAGATGGGGTTGAAAATCTGAAGGGAAGGTGTTAGGGAAGGGCAGCAATGCAACAGTGGTCTGAAAAAGCTATTGCAGTACAGGAAAATATTCAGAGTCACAAGAGAGAACTGAGCAGTGAACGGTGATCAGGCAGCATCTGTGGACCGCGCCCGTGATCTGTGTGAACCACTCCTCCAGGACTGTTGTGTGGAGCAGACACAGGCAGAAGGGTACGCTCAGGGTAAGCCTTGTTCCCAGGAGGTGCAGCATTTGAATAAAGCAAAATCTGTCTTGTGAGGGTTATTCCTAACATGCAAGTGGGATACATTGTGACAGGGATAGTGAAGGGAAAATATAAGGTGCACTGGAAGAATACAGTAGGGAAACCAAATCAGAGTGGTGGGCAGAAGATATCTTTGTTCAAAACCCTGAAAATATATGGCCTAAATCATCATTTGTCTGAATACCACGGTTTGGGGGAGAATTTAAAGTTGCTATGACTGTGAATTTAATACAGATATTCTAACATTAGGGATTATTTCACTGTGCTTGATATTATTGTTCATCTTTTTTACATTAAATCTATAATATATACTACTAATCAAATGTGTATGCACATTCATACATGTACATGCGTCCCCCCTCAAGCAGGCACACATATGGCGCTGAGACCCAAACCAGATTATCCTAAGAAAACAGAAGTAAACAGCAGTTCCCTGGTGGTCTAGCAGTGAAGCCTCAGCGCTTTCACTGCTAAGGCCTGGATTCAGTCCCTGGTCTGGGAACTGAGATCCCACATCAAGCTGCTGCACACCACAGCCAGAAAGAAAAATAAAGAAGAAAGTGAAATTGAAGTAGTATTCGTGGAATTACTTATATTCATGAAAACTTACTGTCATCAACTGTACAAATGAAGCATGAAATTCCAAGTATCTGTGAATGCTCTGGGCAGTTCAAGAAAATCATCAGCGCCTTCTACGACGTGACAGCTTTGCTCTCACAATTTCAGATATCCTGAGATACCTCTATTGAATCTCTTTGGAAAAATGTATGTGTAAGTTACAAGTGATTTAGGACAGGCTAGTTCAGTTCCATGAGCGGTCAGTGTGAGTACTTAGCATCAGCAACTTTTGCCTTGAGCATAAATTTTATGTCACAAGTTCTCTCTCCCAGGTCCCAGTATCCCTGCTTTTCCAGCCCCACCACTGACATTGGCATTGCTTCCCCTCATCGGATTCTTTTGGTGATGTTAGCAACCCCGTACACTATCCTAAGGCAGCAGCTGTCCCTTTTCTTATAGAAAAGGGAAAAAATAGTAATTATATCATTAGCTTGAAGTATTTTTATTAGTAATCACCTGGTAGAAATATTTCCCTTAAACCTGAAACGTGGCACAGTAGCCCCTTAGTGCCCATTGTTAGCATTACTTGAGTATTTCAAAGGCTTTTCAGACATCCTTGTGATAAATATTTGGTCGTCTTTGGCAGCAAGGCTGTGGGCTTCCTGATGACAGGGGCTTCATGGCATAGCCCCAGAGCTTGCCTGGGTGGGCATAGCTGAACAAACAAACAAGTGAACTAATGAATGAGCCAGGTGTGTATGAAATCTTCAGTTCCTGTTGTTATTGCAGTATCGTGTTTCCACCCATCCCTGGCATTCTAATGCCTGAGATTTGTTCCACATATTTCTTCATCAATCAGGATGATTTCTGTTCTTCTAAAAGTGGAACATGAATTGTCCTGGCTGTGAAGAGTAAACAGTAATACAGGCATCTTGGTGGCAAATGATTGGGAAAGAAAAGCAGATTGCAAAGCAAAAGGGGGATTTTGCCAGGAAACATCTGGAGATAGCAAGCCTGCTGTGGAAAGCAAATCTGTATTTCCCACTATGCTCCGGGTGTTTTAAAGGGAATCTGTTGGTTCTGGAGTGTTCATCTTAACAGCAGGGGCACACTAAAATTTGAATGAAGTGCAGAAAAGATTTCTTTTATCTTTATCTTTAAAAATTTTATCTTAAAATATATATTAATGAGCTTAGGCAAGATAGAGAGGAAGAACAATCTAAAAAGTGGGCAACTAAGCAATCCAAAGTATAAGAAACTGCAGTTCAGTGCTTATCTTATGCATTGCAAATTAGTACAAATCAATTTGCAATACATAAAACTTTATCCTTGCAAATAGTGTTTGGGAGCCACTCTGAGCTGGGCACAGGATATATTATAGTTCAGTGAACGAGAGACTGTATCTTGATCCTTTGGGGAGAAAGTTACAGGAGTGAGGTAGACAGTGCGTCAGATCCTGATGGTGCAAACAAGTGGTCACTCTGAAGGAGCTGAGTGAGGGGCTGTGCTGGCGCTGAGGGAGGAACATTCGAGAGAGACTGGTCAGCGTGTAGGTTCTGAGACAGGTGTGAGCTGCCTGTGTGAGGACGCCCAAGCGGAGTGAGCAGGATGCTAACTAACACACATTATGAAAGGTAGATGTGAACCCAGCCCTAGGCTGTCCCATTACCCTCTCCCTGTGGAGGAGGCCCTCTACTCCCCCTGCCCACCCCTGGGCCCTCAGGTGCCTCACTGCTCACTAATCAGTCTGGCGTGTTGAGTGAAGGCACCAGGGACCTTGTGTGAAAAATAGTGAAAGTCATTTCCTTTGGGAAAAAGAAAAGTAAATTCCAACATTTTCTGCCTCCAGTGGATGTTATAGTGAGCTGTATTTTAGGGATCAGTCTCCATACCCCTCACTCTTACTGTGTGTTATGATGACTAATATAATTCAAATACTTGTTTTTGAACCACGCTTGGCACTATTTTCAAGCTCTGTCTCGGGCTAAATTTGTTCCTGATACCCCCTCCCTAGTGCATGCTTTAGACCCATTTGGGCATCAGGATCATTTAAAACACAGGATGCAGTCAGTGACTTCTATACTGAAGAGAAACCAGCCAGAACCAACTAACCAAATGAAAGGCAGAGCACACCTGTGTGTGTTTGTGTTTACGTGTTTTCATGTATGCTTACATATATATATATATATATAATCTTTGGGGTGCAGACGTGCACATATGTGTGCATGCATGTTTGCATGTGTGTATTGTGTGTGGTGTGCATGTATGCACATGCGTTTTGTGTACCCATATTTGCCTGTGTTCATATGCACATGTATTTGCATGTTTTCATGTATTTTGTATGTGTTTATTTTGTATATATTGCATATGTATATGTGCACATGCATGTGTGTGCCCATATTTGCACATGTACATATGCATTATACCTGCACATTTGTGTGTGTACTGTGTGTACATGTTTTGGGGGTGCAGTGGGCCAGATAACATGGGTTTTTCTAGGGCTTGCTCTTTCTGCACCAGTGGAAGGGTTTTGAGCAGAGGCAGGACTTGACTTAGTTTTGCAAGGATTATTGGTGTTGTTCTGTGCAGAATGGGCTCCTGGAGGGGAGGAGACAAGCGAGTGGGGGAGGGGGGCATAGGAGACACGTGTAAAAGCCCAGGTAAGCAGGAACACAGCTGGGATCAGAGCAGGAGCGGGGAAGGGAGGGGCTGAGGAGAAAGAATTTTGAGCCAGAGTTTTGGGTTTAAGTTCCAACTGTAATTCGCTAGCTGGCAGAACCTGGTGATGGCATTGAACCCTTAGCTTTCCCATCGACTTGATCTTCAAAGCAGTGTTCTGAGAATAAAATGAGATCTCAATATTTAAAGGCATTTCCTAAAGTCTCAACATCTCTATAATTAAGCCTATTGCTTAGGGCAGAATTTTTCAAACACTGAATCAAATTAGTGGGTCATGAAATTAGTTTAGTGGGTCTCATTCAGGCTTTAAATAAAAATAAAACTTAATAAAAGAGGGGAGAAGGGATTATGATGTTTGGGAAACACTGGCCTGGAGATGAAAGAATGAGGTTTGGAGTCAGATGGCCCTGCCTTCCAGATTGTGAGATTCCACAAGTTAATTTCTCTCTCTGATCTGGTGTTCTTATCTGAAAAGTTAACAGGTTTAAAATAAATTCCTGCATCATGGGATTTTATAATTAAGTGAATTAATTCACATGAAGAGCCTAGTAATATACTTGGCATATAGAAAGCCCTCAAAATAATTATACATGATTATTATTAATTATGATAATGTGTAAACAGGACTTTGTAAATGACAATATATCATATTAGCATGTTATTATTATTATTACTATTTTGTCTTTTGTCTTTTTAGGGCCACACCCATGGCACATGGAAGTTCCCAGGCTAAGGGTCTAATCAGAGCTGTAGCCCCCCCAGGGCAACACGGTATTCTTAATGCACTGAGCAGGGCCAGGGATCAAAGCAATGTCCTCAGGGATGCTAGTTGGATGGTTTAACCACTGAGCCATGACCAACAGGAACTCCCATGTTCTATTGTTTTTGAGTGATCTGGATAAACCATGTGCATGATTTAGAAATGTTTACATGATTTCAAATCTATTTTTTTTTATTCAAATTCTCCTTAGTTACCCAACACCCCAAGAAGGGAAACAGTCCTCACAGGATTGGATGTGTTTACAATGCTCCCATTTATCTTTCTGATCTGTCTTTCTGACTTTGTAACATCTGCAATGAAGAATACCAAGTAAAGTGTGTTGGTGTAGTGGTTAGGACTTTACAGTTGAGGCCTGAGTTCAGTCCTGGTCTGAGATTACACATCAAGCCTCTGCTCACTGTGACCAAATAATAAAAGAAGAACAAATAGAGACCAAGGAGAAGACTTTGGAAACCATTCCATAATAGCCAGTTTAATATTAAAATAATCCAAATCCATCCTTGGGCTGTGGCCGCCTCGTACTCTGCTTGCTGACTGTCCTACCCCCTTACACTAGCAGACTCCTCTGAATTTCACATCGCCAGATTCCCTCATGCAGAGTCATGGTTTCATGCACTTGAATTAAATATGCTGCAGGGACTGAATTATTTGATGGTAAGCTTTTGTCTTCCTTCATTTTAAGTGTTTTGTTCCAAGACAGTAAGGGGGTTCTTCCTTATCTTTTTAGTGGATACCCAACATACTTCATCCTCCTCTCCTGTTAGATCACACACAGAATTCTACTGTCTCTTTGAGAATTGTGGAATTTACTCTTTTATTACATTGGCCATCCCACTTTTCCCTGTAGAACTCTCTGAAATGTACTCGTTTCTTTACTTTTTCATTGCTTTGCAAATAAGTTGAGTCTTCCTTATTTAGCCTGTTAGTGCAATTCCCATCTTCCATGTTATCTTTGATGTTTCTTCTCCTAAACATTTTGTGTCAATCTCTAAAATCCCCTGCTTCTTTGTAAACAAAGGAATAAGAAAAGCAGAGAACAGCTGTTGACTACCTTAGGGTCCCTGCATGGCTCCCCAGTGCTTAAATAGTGAATATGGTTTAATGTCTTTGTAGAAGATGATTAATCAATTTATTACTTCTTTTTATACTTTCTCAAAGCTAATGATTTATGAGCTCTGCCTTGATTACAGCAATTAGTAAATGAAAATGTGTTTGCATTTCTACGGGTCTATTTACATTTTGCAAGTCTTACTTTTCTCACAAGGGAGCCCTGTACTAACAGCTCTAATCACAAGCCAACCACCTCAAAACACACAATCAAACACTCTCAAAGGTGGTAGCACCGATAATATATTTTTTCATGCTTTGGGCAAACTTAAATTTCTTCTCCCATGTCATCATGGTGTTTCACTTAATAGCTTATAAAAAAAAATCTTATTATAGATAGTAATGCATAGGAAAGAACACTTACTTATATAAAGAAATTTCAAGCCTCTTGCTTCCCTTTGCATCTAAAATAGAATTTACCAATTACCATGTGCCACCTTCAGAAACATGCACAACGCCTCCGCATATATTTTTCCACTGATTCTGAGGAGGAGAAGGGAAGATATTTAATAAAAGAAAGTTAAAACTTTTAAGATTTTGTTTCACATTAAATTATCGTTGAGTCATTCTCTTTTAAAATATTTTACTGGAGTATAGTTGAGTTACAGTCTTGTATTAGTTTCAGGTGTAGAGCAAAGTGACTCAGTCATAGCATATACACATACACATTCTTTTTTCCCATCTAGGTGATTACAAGTGATTGAGTAGATTTCCCTGTGCTATACATTAGGTTCTCATTAATCACCTGTTTTATATGGTAGTGTGTATATGTTATTCACATGCTCCCAGTTCTTCCCTCCCCCCATTGATCCATTCTTTTCTTCCTTTATGAGATAATTCCCTGTGACTTCCATGGGCTTTCCATTGTTTGCCTACACATCAAGCACTAAAATGCACTTGGCTATTAAATGGACACTTCATATTTTTTTAGGGGACCTAATAGCAGAGGTATCTTGGGCATGCTGGGGGTGTACTCTAAAATGATTTGTTCCTATAAAAATACAAGAAAACAAATAAAGCAACAGAATTGAAACAGAACAAGTCTTTTCCTTGCTAGCTGCAGTGTGATATTCCATTTGGGTTTTCCTAAGGGATGGATCCATGGTTCCTTGAGGTCAGGTGGTTGTGAAAATAGCAGAGGTCCAACCCTGCATCTTTGTCCTCATTGCTTGGAAGCAATTAGAACATGCTCATCTTAAAATGACCACATTCTCAGTATACACTGTATATAACACTTATTCCCAAGGAGGGTAGATCTATGCATAGTTTTTTGGGTCAGTATTGAGATTTGACTTTTAAAATAATTTTTATGTAGCTAATAGCCATCCAAATGTTCATTTCAGCTGGACCTTTTAAATGCATTTGCACGAGTTCTTGTTGTGTGCAAACACACCCCCCTATACACACCCACACACACACTGTCCTTTAATTTACTAGGATAATTTGTTCTCGAATGAGGCTGGCTAGTTTATTTTCAGTAGAGGAGTTTTTGTACAGCTGTATTGTAAATTATTTTGATGTCTAAATATGTCAACACTTAATGGGAAGAGGGATGGTGTAGACAAGCAATTTGGCCTGAGACTCAGGACACAGTTTGGAGATACAGCCACTTGAATATTAGCCATCACAACACAGACAATTAGAATGAGGGGTATACAGGCTGATCCCCAAAATAAAGTTCCCAAAAAACTGTCGGATACAAAAAGAAAATGTTATAGCGTATTTTCTATATTTTTTTCTAAATGGAATAATTTTTACTATTTTTCTCTGGTCGTCTGGGGCCTCGATTGGTTACATGTTAACCTAACAGGTGTCTAGAGCAGGGAGCGAGGTATCCTGAGGGAAGAGTGGGAATTCCACTACCCGTCAGTCACCTCAGGCGTTGGACTCACTTTTAAGTTTTGTGACATATGTTAATTGACCTTTGTCTACCAGAGTTGTAACCTACCCAGTTTTAGCCAAACTAACCCTCACAAAATGACAGAAGTGGAAAAATATTCCCACAAGAAATCTGTAAAATGAAAATAATACCAATGAGGCAACACAATGAACAAGAAGAAAATAGCAGGGGCTCCTTAAAAGTCCCAGACTTCATTCAGCCTTCAAGGTAGGTAAGCTTTAATAAAGCCCCAGAGCAAGTGCTGTTGCAGGCAGGAAAAACTCACGCTGTGGAGGGAGTGTTCGTTTGCGAAAAGTTTTGTTTTTTATTTTAAAATGGTGTCCATTTTTTTAATGACTTGTGTTTCAGAAAATGAGATGAGTATGTCCACTCTAAAAGCTTTTCATATTTAAACACACTGGAAAATAACATTGGAAATAAGTTTTAAAAATATTTGATATGAGAGTTATATGAAATATGTTTTAGATTTACAGGAAAAAAAAAAGTGCTAAGGTAGTACAGAAGCTTTCCATATCCTGTTTCCAGTCGCCCCTGTTGGTAACATCTTATATTAGTATGGTACATTTACTACCGTTAATGGACCAATATTGATACATTGTTATTGATGAAAATTTGTACTTCTTTCATATTTCCCTAGTTTTTACATCTTGTTCTTTTTTTCTGTTCCGGGAATCCATCCAAAATTTAGTTAGGTCTTCTTAAGACCTAACTGAGATAGTTTCTGAGATAGTTTCTCGGACTTTCTTTGGTTTTATTGACCTTGAGAGGTTTTAAGCATCCTGGTCAGATATTTTATAGACTGATTCACAAATGGGATTAGCCTGAGGTTGTTTCTCGTGATTCGATTGGGGTTGTAGGTTTGGGGAGGACGGCCAGAGATGTACCGTGCTAGCCGTGATCCCAACATCATAGCACGGGTGTGACCATGAACAGGTCTCTCTCTGTTGATGCTGCTGTATCACCGGGCTTAGTCTACACTATATTTTGAATGCATTAGTTTCAAATGTAAAATATATGAGGGAAAAAGATAATTAATGAACTTTTGTGCATTTGATGAATGAGATAGTAAACATATCCCCATATTCCCTCCTTCGATTTTTGAAGTAACAGAGTTTTTCCAGTTACTGTAGCCATGTGAAGTAAATATTCCAACAGTCTCATCTCCATGTTGCTGTCTTACAAAGGATTAAACAAAGAATTTTTTTTCAAGTTAATCACATTCAAAAATATTCAGACCCATAAAATGATTTTTTGATTAGTAAGTTTAATAGCATATATATAATTAAGTGTATTATAATAAAGTAAAAACAATACATATTTTCATCTTTTACTCCTTAAAAAATATCTTTTTTAATGCCTCTGAAGTCCTGAAGAAATCAACTAGGCATTAAAATGATATTCTTTAAATACTAGAATTTCAGGACTGCAGGAAGATCATTCATTCATTTATTTATGCATCCTATATCTGGTAACTATCCAAAGTCTTTCTTCTAAACTAGAAAAGCAGTGCTTAGAGAAGGGTTATCATTTTGAGGAACAGAACTAGGGTTAAATGCCAATCTCTGGATTCAAATAAATGTGGGTTCGTGCCTCAGTTGTGAGATTTTAGTGACTTTGGAAACAGTTATTTCACTTTGTTGAGCCACAATTGCTTTACGAACAAAATGGGTTTAACATACAGGTTTTGCATTAAATGCAGTGATGATGCCCAACCTGTGAGCTCATGATTGACAGTAAATTAGTTCTATTCTCATCCTTTTCTTCCTCCTGTTTCTATGTTTTTCAATCACATGTGGTAAGAATTTAAAATTACTTATTTGAGAATAAGATGCCATAATGCTTTTAATTAATGAATCAGCAACTACTGTTTTTCTCCTTGACTTTGATATTTGAGTTTCATCCATGAAAGTAGACTTGACTTTCCATTTTTTTCCTTTTTAAAAAAGTCACTTTGTTGAGTTATGATTGACATGTAAAAATTTGCACATATGTAATGTATACAGTTCCGTAAATTTGAAGATCGGTATAGTCCCTTGAGTTGTCAAGGGTGTAGGCATATCCATCGGCTCTGGAAATTTCTCCCCACCCTCTTGGTTGTTATTATTGTTATGTTTTAGTGAGAACACAAGATAAAGTGGTCAGTACAGATTTTTCCTATAAGCACTGTGATGTACAGTGAAAATCTCCAGAACTTGGCCTCGTTGCATAACAGAAACCCTGTACCCTGTGACCTTAACCATTCTATCTCCCCCACCCCCAGCACCTGGCAGCCAACATTCTACTCTCTGCTCCCATGAATTTGACTTTCAGATTCCACATATAAATAAGGTCATGCAACATTTATCTTTTGGTGTCAGGTTTATTTCATCACTTAGCATATTGTTCTCTAGGTCCACCCAGGTTACTTCAAATGGGAGCGTTTTTCATTTTTCAAGGCTGAATAATATTCCGTTGCACCTGTTGACCACATTGTCTTCACTATTCATCCATTTAGGCTGTTTCCATATCTTGGCTGTATGAGTAATGCTTCAGAGGACATGTGAGTGCAGGTATCACTTTGAGACACTGATTTCAATTCCTTTGGGTAAAAAGCAATATGGGATCACTGGGTGATGTAACCAAAAGATTAATGCCACCTCTTGTATCTTACAGTATTACAGGATTTAAGAAAAGGTAATAACAGGTGACTAAAACTGTATTGCTTTAGATAATTTTATTAGTAAAAAGCACTGACTTGGAATTTGCAGGCTATCTCTGTGGGTTTTTTTGTTGTTGTTGATTAGTGGGGAGTTTAAATAAATGGCGAAAAATTCTTAGTCTAATCACAAATGAAAATCTTTTGTTTTAATTCTATCTCAAAGCAACCAGCTGACTTTCTGTTGCAAATGTGATCCCAGAGAGAAGAGAGCATCAACCACACTCCTCCTGCAGAGGCTGAAGCAACATCCTGAGACCCTTTTTAAATATGGAAAATAACTCCAACCTCCTCCACTTTGGGGCGGCCTTGGCCATAGGCAGCTGAAATGAGTTCCCCAGGCTGTTTTCTTGACAATATCAAGACAAATGCCCCCATGACACAAGTGATGCTGTAGCGTGTACTCTTCATATATACAAGTTGGCTCATCTAGAGTATCCCTCGTCATCATTTTCTGTGATTTCTGCAAAGCATTTATGATGGCCACCAAATTTATTCTAGTGGATTATATTATTTTAATAGAATGACAGTCATCTTTCCCAATTCTGAGATTGCCATGATTACCATACTTTTCCTGATCTGTACTTAATGTGAAACATTTATTGGGTAAAAGTCGAGGTAACTTCTAAATGACTGTGTTTGGTGAGTCCTTGTCATTCATGGATAAACATACCAAAGAGATGCACATGTTTGCCTATATACACATTACTTTTTTTTCTGAGAGCATTAAGTCATTGTAATCTCTTGAACGTTAATTATTTTTAATTTTGTATGAAACAGACCTTTAAAACTTAGTTTTTAAATTCCCTCTATGAGTTAATAATATGAATTTTCTCCACTATTCTCTTTGAAACTCTCTGAACCTGATACCTACAGAGCCAGGCACTTGAATCCATAGATTCTACTGGTCTACTTATAGTTTTTTAGATGTTCTTAATTACCGTCCATATTTCCAAGCCATTGGGTCATTTTAAAACATATAAATATTCATCCACCATAAAAAGAAGAAATGAGTAGGAATCTTTGGTTCTCAACTCAAATAAAATTAATAGATAACTTTAAACCCAGTCTGTCTCAATGACATCAATAGATTACATGCCAGTTATTAAATTAGGGTGCACTGTTCCCACTGAGAAATATATCAGAACATCAAATGTTTCCATTGTAACATATTCCTGTGTTTATTTGGTACCAACGACACCAAGTGTAATGTGTACCTTTAAATATATGTAAGGAAGCTGAAAGTAGCAGTGAGGGGCATTGTGGATTTTCCCAACACTATTATGAATGTAAGGGGAAAAGAAGGTATTTTATGTAGGTATGCACACTTGTATATTTTGTACATATATACATATATATTAGATGGATAGGTAGACAGATAAACAATAATATGTTTGCAAGAATAACCACAAGAAAGATATGCTCTTTCTTTACACTTCAGTGTGGCAATTGCAGCACACCCCAGACTGTTCTGTGATTTTCTGAGAGTTTGTGTTGTGTTGTAAGCCTTGATTCTTGATTCTGTCTGTGCCTTGATTCTTTCTGATGTTTTAAACAGTTTACTGTGATGACCATGCCTTTTATTTGGTCTTTATCCTGACAGTTGCATTTTCATAATTACAACCTTGATAAGACGTAATTGTATACTTCAGCCTTGGAAGTGGGGTTCTTTACTTTCTAAATCTGTGGACAAAATGAATTTATTTTTTTCTGGGCACATCTTATTCATGTAGTAACTTGTCAGATATGACTCATCTGACAAGCTGTGAACCAACCAGCTCTCATGTGAAACCTACTCTGTTTAGTTCTTTGTACTCATTAACTACATTGTTCATCTTCCAGTAATCAATGTTGACGGTTTTTCCAAAAACATTTTACACTATATAACACAGGTTACTATTTTTCTAGTCTTTCTCTCTGTCTTTTTTTTGTCTTTTTAGGGCTGCACCTGAGGCATATGGAAGTCCCCAGGCTAGAGGTCGAATCCAAAGTGCGGGTGAAGCCTATGGCACATCCGAGACACATCTGCAACCTATGCTGCAGCTTGTGGCAATGCCAGATCTATAACCCACTGAGTGAGGCCAGAGGTTGAACCCTCATCCACATGGACACTATGTTGGATTCTTAACCCATAGAGCCACAACGGGAATTCCCATTTTCCAGTCTCTTTAGTTTTCTTTTTTAAAACACAGATTTATTTCTTACAGATCTGGAGTTCAGAAGGCCAAAATAAACCTAATGGTGCTAAAGTCAAAGTGCCTCCAAGGTTAGTTCCCTCTTGAGGCTCTGGGGAGCGTTCATACCTTTGCCTTTTCTAGCTTCTAGATGCCACCTGCATTCTTTGTCTCAGGACCTTTTCCCACATCTTCAAAGCACTTCCCCTTTGACCTCTGCTCCATTCTTGTGTCTTCTCTCTCTGAATGTGTACCAGCTGCTTCACTTGTGTTAAGGATCCTTGTGGTTACACTGGGCACACCAAGAAAATCCAGGATTGGAGTTCCCGTCGTGGCGCAGTGGTTAACGAATCCGACTAGGATCCATGAGGTTGAGGGTTCGATCCCTGTTCTTGCTCAGTGGGTTAACGATCCGGCGTTGCCATGAGCTGTGGTGTAGGTCGCAGACGCAGCTCGGATCCTGCGTTGCTGTGGCTGCGGCGTAGGCCAGTGGCTACAGCTCCGATTAGACCCCTAGCCTGGGAACCTCCACATGCCGCGCGGGTGCGGCCCTAAAATGACAAAAGGCAAAAAAAAAAGAAAATCCAGGATTACTTTCCCATCTCAAGATCCTTATCTGCAAAGTCTTTGAAATACAAAGTAACGTATTCACAGGCTCCCAGGATTAGGACAGGGACATCTGTGGGGGGATGGGTATTATTCAGACCACCCTAGGATGTTACTTTGTAGTAATGTAACCTCCCTCTTTGATACATTTAATGTGTTTTTGACCTAAGTTTACCTTGTTTAATATTAAGATCATGCCCCGCTTGCTTTTTGGGTTTATAATGGCTCCTTATACCTTGTCAACCTTTTTAATTTTATTCTGTCAGAATCATCTGGTTTAGGTGTTTCTTTTCTACAACACATAGAATTGTGGTTTGCTTTGGGAAAAGTTGTTAGATGAAGTTCCAGTCTCTCAATTCACATTGCCTGGTTCCAAACCCAATGCCACATACTTCAGGTTTTGGTTACAGTAATACTCAACTTTGCATACCAGTTTCTATTGTCTCTCACCTTGCTGTATAGTAAATACAAAGTCTCAGTATCACAAAACAATAAGCACATCTTCAGTTCAATGTAGACAACTCCTCTGCAGATGGTGATTCTGCAGGGTTGGCTGAACTGCTATGAGTCAGGTCCTGGGTCTGGTTCCAGCTCTGGTCAAGTCCAGTGCTCCAGCAGTCTCATTCATACATTCAGGCTAAGGGGCAAGGCCTCTCTGTGCTTTTTTCATCTCTGGGTGAATGCATAAGTGCAGGAGGTCCCAGACAAGCTCAAAAACAGAGCTGTTTGCATTAGTGATATCTCTTTGGCCACAGCAAGCAATGTGGCCAAACCCAAAGCTAGGGGCTGTAAAGTAAACCCTTCTTGCCATGAGGCAAAGATGAGAATGCAGAATTCTTTCAGGGGAGGAAAAATTTAGTGTGAGTGATTCAATATCACAGTCATTTGTTCTTTCAGAATGCTCCTTCTTTCTCCTGATGCTGCTTCACCCCATTGCCATTGTTGGCTGGCTGCCATTTCTACCACTAATTGATTGGCCTCACTCTTTCAATTAAATAAATTGTAAATAGTTTTCTCTGCATGTCCCACACCTACTATGGACTGATGTCCCCTAGTTAATGTTCTTTAGAGATGCCTAGGAGTTCCCACTGTGGTGCAAGGGGATCACAGGTTCTATCCCCGGCCTGGCACGTTGGGTTACTGATCCGGTGTTGCTGCAGCTGTGGTGTAGGTCGTAACTGCAGCTCTGATCTGATCCCTGGCACCAAAATTCCATAGGCTGGGAGGTGGCCAAAAAAGAAAAGAAAAAAAAGATGCTTAATGTTTATTCATTGACAGTAGAAAGGTGGAAACAGAATTATTTTCTGTGATGCATTTTTGTCTGCTGGAAGTGCTGCTATAAATGACAAAAGGGGGCGTATTATCTAGGTCATTGGTCACGTTATTGGCAGCACACTTCCTTGATTTTCTGCGAGATGCCTACATGAGGTCTCAGAACTTATAGTGGGTAAAGATATCTTCCAAGTATTTTTCCTACTGACATCATCTTTGTCACAACCCTTCAGTCCCTTAGGAACTCCCCTCCAAGTTTCTGTTTCTTCCTTCCAGCCTGCAGGTACAGAACGACTAAATCTCTACTCCTTGTGCTAATCAGATTATGACCTGTGACTCTTCTGGACATTTTAATGTCATTTTACGAATGCAGCAGGATCTCTAAATGATATGACCTTTATTAATCTCAAATGCATTGTGAGAGAATCAAGGGATTTTAAAATCAGCATACAATTCTTTTTTGCATACTTTACTCCTTTTGTGTTGGTTATTTCTTGTGTTAATAGGAAGATGTTTACTTTGTTTGGGTAATGTTTAGCCTTATAGAAATGACAGATATGGAAAAATCAGAAATGTAAGAAAGTTTAGTAAGAAGTATTAGGAAAGAAAAACCCATTATAATGGGTGTAATGGAAATCTGAACTCATCATTTGTACTTAAATTTTGTGTTTTGACTCTCATCTTTATGGATGTGCAGAAGAGCCAAGCATAGTTATAGTATTATATGCAAAATAAAATCAATGTGGAAAAGAATAATACCTCTATGCCAGGATTATTCCCTCAAAACTAAGGTAGCTAGAAGCTATATCACACTAGGGGATTCTAGTGAGCATATAACTTGATTATTCAGTTTCAGAAGTAGGTCTGCTATGAGAATATCATGGAAAGGCTTCAGAGATTTCTTATTTTCCTTCTTGGTCAGGTCATAGCATCTTCATTCTCTCATGATCTTTTTTATCATCTTTGATTCTTTTTCATCTTGAGTCCCGTGTTAGCTTCACAAGGTTAAATCATATTCCAAATTTATTTACAAAGTACCACTCGTCAGAACAATGGTCATAGACCTTTCCCATGTAAGACAGCCTATAGCAAAATTGACAAGGCAAACAGCGAAGCAATTATTTGGTTGACGTTATTTTGGAAGACACGCTTCTTGTCTCAGACCAGCACACTTGCTGATTCACAAGCCTGGCAGAGGCTGCTGTTTGCTGTGTTTATCAGCTGTAGCACCCATTCTAAGCCAATAGTCTGTGTCTTTGATCACTTACAGGAAGTTTCAGAGTATTGCTGAAAATGTCCTGGAGGTTTTCTCTTTGGATTATAGTGCCAGCATGAAAAAAAAAAAATATCTCGGTGTGTACTTGTCAGTTGTTGGGGCTTCCCACATAATAAGTTAGGTCTATGATAGTTTTTTTGTATTTTTTAAGGCTGCACCTGCGGCATGTGGAGGTTCCCAGGCTCGGGGTCAAATCAGAGCTAGAGCTGCCGGCCTATGCCACAGCCACAGCAGTGCACATCCAAGCCGTGTCTGTGACCCAAACCACAGGTCACAGCAACACTAGATCCTTAACCCACTCAGCAAGGCCAGGGATCGAACCCGCAACCTCATGGTTCCTAGTCGGATTCATTAACCACTGAGCCACGACGGGAACTCCGGGACTACGACAGATTTTTAACCATCCAAATCTTTGCATTCTTTGTAGTGAAACTTAGGATTTGTGGTCACATTTGGAATCACTACAAGCTACCCATGCCTGGAGGTGGTTGGACGGAGGGGGATGGGCAGTAACTTGGCTATGGTGAGAGGCCATCCTTGTCAAATGGCTTCAGCAGTCTCCTTGAAGATCATGAGCTGGTCTATGGGGTCAGAGAGAACAGGTGACATACCAGACGAGAGCCTATGTGGGAATTCTTGCTTCATCTATGGGTTCCTAAATGCCCTCTGCCCTTGGAGTCTGGGTGATTCTTTAACTGAGGATCCTATACATATAATAAGACGTGTGGAGTTCCTGCTGTGGCACAGTAGTTTAAGGACTTGGTGTTGTCTCTGAGGCAGCATGGGTTCCATCCCCGGCCCAGTGCAGTGGGTTAAGGCCTAGGTTGCAGCTGCCGCTCAGTTTCAGACCCTGTCCTGAGTATTTCCATATGCTGAGGGTGCCATCAAAAAAGAAAAAAAATGATAGATGTGTAAAGGGCTCACTAAAGGTGCAAGGGGGAACTGCAGGCTTTCTTAGCTTAAGATGCCTTTGTCAATTATCTGACTAATTGTCTGAATCTGCTGCATATGCCCACCCCCCAAGGCTCTTCGGGGCATTCCTCAGGACTAACCTCTTGTCTTCCGGACCTTGACTGTCTGCTAGGTGCCTCTGGCTATTGGACTTTCATCCCTGCGTTTTCTTGGTGCTTAGAACAGGCTTTGGAACATAGTGAACACTCAGAAGGAGGCATAGCTACTTGTTATGAACTGAAGGTTTGTGTCCCTCCAACCTTCCTATGTTGGAGCCCTAACTCCCAAAGAGATGGTATTTAGAGGTGGGGCCTTTGGGGGGTGGTGAGGTTTAGATGAGGTCACAGGATGGGGCCCCATGATGGGATTAGTGCCCTTGTAAGGAGAGACCCCAGAGAGCTGTGCTGGTGTCTCTCTCTTCTCTCCTGCCTTCCCTCCCTTTCTCGCCCCCTCTTTGTGAGGACACAGTGAAAAGGTGACCATTGACAAGCCTGAAAGAGGACCCTCACCAGAGCACAATAACACTAGCATCTGAATCTCAGACTACAGCTGCCAGAACTGTGAGAACTAAGTTTCTGTTGTTTAAACAGCCCATTCTATGGTATTTTGTTATGGCAGCCCAAGCCAACTAAGCTGCTGTGTGACTCAGTAAAGATGATGAGGATAATGATGACGTTACTGCTGTTAGTGTTAGCAGTGGCAGTCGAGGGATAACTCTCTTCTGGGTGTTTATTATGTTCCAAACCCTATTCTAAGCATTAAACATATACTAGTCATTAATTACTCCCCCTTAAAATCTATGTGGTTATTACTTCCACCTTTTCAGTGACAAAATAGTGTACAAATGAGGCTAAACTGGCCAAGGTTGTGTGGCGAGTAGGAGGTGAAGATGGGATTTGACACTGGGATCCAGAATTAGGGCCTTTAGCCCCTACACTGAATCTTACTTCATTCCTCATTCCCTTTTAAATTTTTTGTTTCATTCATCCACTTATCTAGTAGTTATTGAGTATTTTCTAGTGTCTATGATACACATAAATAAATGACCTCTACTTTCAAATTCTTCATATTTGGGTTTGAGAAAAACAACTTGCTGTCCTGGAAATTTTAATAGCTGGACAAAGCAACAAAAAATTATGTAGCCAATTATCTTTTTAATATAAAACCTCTTAAAAGCCTGTGCCTTTGGTAAGATACTAAACCTCTCTAATACTCATTTGCTCTTCTGTAAAATAGACTTTTTGCACATTTTGGCATTAAATGAAATAATGTAGGTGAAAACACTTTTCAAACTGAAATGCCTAACTAATGCCAGATGGTTTATAATGATAACGTGACTGTTTATACCTCAACTTAAAACACAATGGCTAATTTCCATCTTCAAAACTTGAGTTTATTTGTATATCCATTTATTCCAAATATAATTTTAAGTCCCACATATTGCTAGTGCTTTATATATCCTGTAATTTTAATCTTTATTAATCTTTAACTTTACAATCTTCTGTTATTCCATTTTTAAGATTTGGATACTAAGGACCAGAGAGGTTAATTAAGTCATACAAGATAATGTTACTAGCACATGAAAGAGCAGTTATATGAATCCAATTTTTTGATCCTGAAGGCTGCACTTTTCCTACTAAGTAAGATTTCTCTTTATTGGGTTATTAGTAATGTATATTTTCATTCTTCAGTGGGCTCATATTTTCCTAAAAAGTGAGGTGATAATCCTATAATTGAAATACATAGAATATATTATAAACAGTGAAAAGGGGCTAATTGTTACTTCTGGTTCAGACTTTAAAGAAAAAGTAAGAGTTAACTTCACATTTTATTATAGTTGGGTTCTTAGTTCAAGAAACAGTGGTTCAATGTTGACTTGGAGTTGGGGACAATGGCTTGGCAAAGGCCAGATGCCCAGAGTGCTTTTAAGAGTCAAGTGCTTGAAGCATCTTATAGCTGGAAGAGCCTATTTAGAGAGTTGACATCAGCACCACTGTTGACAAAGCTGTGAGGACAAATGGCTTTTAACCTCTTTTTTTATTTTGCATTTTCCCTTAAGAATTTAAGCCTATAAAGAGAAAGTCCGTCATGTACCAGAACTCAGAGAGGGGGCCTGGCTCTCCAGGTTTCCATAGTTTGGAGGGCTTACCCTTTGCTGCACACGTACACACAAGACTGGATGGAGCTAAGGGAGAAAATTCTTTAATGAGGGTCATCCTGCTATCAGGAAGATTGCAGAAGCCAGACAGCAGCAAAACAAATGTCTGCCACCATCTTGAAAATCATAAACAAGAGTTCTCCAGGAGAAACACCATGGCATTCCCAAGAGAGGGGTGGGAAAGTAGAAAGTTACAGAAGCACAAAGAGCATGTTGCATTTATTGAAGGGGGAAAAAAAGTGAGTATGACTAGAGCACCATGCCTTTGGCCATGTCCAGCATGGGGTCAAAAGTGATTCATTGAAGATGATCATGGGACTTAAATCATTATGTCCAGTTGTATATTTAGGGTTGACTTGTTACTTGCAGGGAGGATACTGGAATTATTTTTCTTTCTTAAAAGAGAGAGGGTGGAGTTCCTGTTGTGACTCAGTAGGTTGAGAACCCAATATACTGTCTGTGAGGATGTGGATTCGATCCCTGGCCCTGCTCAGTGGGTTAAGTATCCACTGTTGCCGTGGCTGTGGTGTAGGCCTGCAGGCAGCTAACCTGAGGAGAAAGATCCTATGAGGAAAATGACAAAGCAAAATAGAGAATCTAGGGATTGACTCTTCATGATGTCGCTGAATCTCCTGATGAACTAACCTTGGTGCCACCTGCCCTGTAGGCCTGCTACCATGTGAGATGGTGAAATGTCCTTAGGGCAGTGAGGTCAGGATTTCAGACCTTCGTAGGACAGAGTGTTCATACTATATTGGCCCCAAAACTTTCAGAAAAATTCTTCAGGAAGATACTGAGCCCATGAATTTCTGTCTCTCTCCACCCACCACGTGTCTTTCAACCCCTGGGATAATTCACACCTGCATTTGAGAAACTCCAACCACCTTCTTCTTCATGGCAAATAGGTCATTTGAACTCAGTGCAAGTACTTACTCATGATAAGGTATATAAAAGATAAACTTCAAAATATGTATTCTCATGTGCGTCCATCTTATACTGCTTACTGCACAATCAACAGGACAATAAATTGACAGATGAGGTGCTGTGGCCAGGAATAGGGAATTCATTCAGAAAACCAGCAGATCGTGAAGATGGCAGACTAGTGTCCCAAAGGACCATCTTACCCAAGTTAGATTTCAGGTTCTTTTATACTTTTTAAAAAGGGAGCAAGCATTGCTGTTTGTTGCAAACTTTGCGGGGCCTCCCAGACCCCTGATGGAATGTGATAGTCCTTTGTTCTTACTGCTGTCTGAGTAGATCTGGTCATGATGTTCCTGGAAACCTCTAAGACAAATGTTATTCCCTGTTCTGCAACTTTTTATCTCTGTATGAATGAAAACTCATACCTTTAAGGTCAAGCCTGTGAGGCAGAACTTTGAGAAAGGGCTATTATGTATATTTTAAATGATAGCTGACATTCCTTACCTAAAGGTGCGGGGCCAGCATGACTCAGCACAGGCAAGAGTTCAGAGCTCAAGGACTAGATCCAATATGGAGGCAGGTATGTTCTTCTTTGTTACAAGACAGTCATAATGGGAAATATCTTCCTATTCTTGTGTGTGTGTGTGTGTGTGTGTGTGTTAGTAGAGATTGCCTAGTGGAAAGGCTTTATTTTGCTTTGGGGAGATTCAGTTCATTTTAACGCTGGGGGAAACCTGTTTTGTGTGCATAAACACATGGCTTGTGAAAGCCAGTTATTTTCCCCAAAGTCTAAAAGTATGTAAAATACATTCTCTGTACAATATAAACAAGTTGTTTTATTGGTAACATCTTAAATCCATGTTTCACTGTACTGGTTCAATTCAGCATCTACACTAATTTTCAAACAAGGGCTTTGATATGTAACATGAGGAAGAGCCCCTGGGGGCTCCTCAGAGGCAGCAGTGGAAGCCAGAGAAGCGTCTTTCTTTTCTATTTTCTGATGCCAGCTGCTGTTAAAATAAGGTGGAAGAAAGAAATCTGCATTGTTTTCACTCCATTGTTACTTTTAAAAAAGAAATGAGACACTTATTTGCCCAAAACAATGGAATCTTTTTCTTTTCATGAATTATGAAATTTAGTGAGTTGAAAATGATTGTGGTCACTTTATCTACATCAATGCATATTAATTCTGACATACCTTTTCATGGGTTCCTTAAAGTTTTATGTGTATTTAGGATCTGAGTTATGCATAATAGTGCTAGTAGTTCCTTTCAAGGATGTAATGACGCGACTTGAATCCAAAGGTGGTATATTAAGACTAAACATTAAAATAAATCGATTTTTATCTATTCTCTGGAATTTGTTAGGGATAAATTTTTCCTGCTGTTATTTTTGCTTGAACGAAATTAATTTTTCTTATTATATTTATGTTTCAACTCCCATTAATTTCTGGAGGAAAAATATATGGCTGAATATTTAATAAGAAATCTGTATTTTCTTCATCAGAACTGTTTAGTAACTTTACTTCTTTTAATAATATTCTTAAATATGATAAATGGAACAAAAGGAAAAAAATGACTCCTGTCCATATGTGGATAGAATTAAACTCAATGCCTGGAGTTCAAGCCATGTCTTTATCATGTCTTTTCCGCTGTATTTTCCATCTACATCTCTTCTTTTTATTCTTTTTAGGGCCACACCTGCAGCAGATGGAAGTTCCTGGGCTAGGAGTCTAATAGGAGCTGCAGCTGCAGGCCTACCCAACAGCCATCGCAATGCCAGATCTGAGCCATTATCTATGACCTGCACCACAGCTTGTGGCAACACTGAATCCTTAACTCACTGAGCAAGGCCAGGGATCAAACCCAGATCTTAATGGTTACTAGTCAGGTTCTTAACCCACTGAACCACAATGGGAACTTCATCGGCCTCTCTTCTTCACGGCCCCTCTTCTAGATTTTCACCTTCTAAAATACTGTGCCTTTTCAATGGCTCTGGTTAGTAGAAAGAACACTGATCTTTAAATATGAATTTCGGTTCTATCATATCCTAATTTTGACCCTAAAATTATTTTGTTTGAACTGCCTTTTTTTTTTCCTTTTTAGAATCAAGATGTTAGCAACTCAATAGGGTAGCTTGAAGTATTAAATTCACATAACCCATGAACAGGAACAAAATCAATTATTTAGTACAAGGGAAATCATGGGAATAAGATGTTTGCTGCATCTTATTCCTTAAACATGGAATCCAAGAATCACCAAACTAAAAGAGCTCATGAGTTATCCAATTCATCTTGATTTTACACATAGGAGAACTCAAACTCTGAGGGGGAAGTAATATGAGAAGGTCACAAAGCAGCCGATGACAAAGCAAAGGCTGAGACCAGGGCTTTGGATGTCCAGGGAGACATTTTCATTCCACCATCAGTGGACCTACATAACCAGGCCTTATTCCAGCCCAAACGTACATTCGCATTTACCCTAGGCATCCATCAAAATGCCAGTTGCAAATTGACCTTTCAAAGCATTAAGCAACTTAATTATTTTCCAAAATTTAATTTGATGCTCTGATGCCAGCTCACTGCTGGATCTAGATATTTCCTGTTTCATAAAGTAGAATTATTTGTGTACTTTGGGTTTGTTGCTGACAGCAGCATTATTGTTTCCAGGAGTAAGGAAGACTTTGGATAGCCCATATATTCTCAATACACATAAAAGTCTTTCCACATCTATTACAACCTTATTCCATAGTGTCCTTTACCTTGAAGAATGCTGGTTTAACCTATACAGTTGCCTTTTCCTCATTCAAACTGGCTGATCATTACAGAAGGAAATTTTAGAATGTTTCCAAGAAACATTCAACGTGAAAAGACAGTGGGGTTACATTGAAATTACTACTAATCTAGAAGTCTTACATAGACCCTTTACTAACATCATTTTGAATAAGTCAGTTAATTCTTCTAAACTGTGGTCTCTTCATCATACAGAGGAGCAGACTATAAGTGATTATTTAAGTATTTTGGGTCTTCAAGTCACCTAAATATTTGAAAAGATTGGACCTTCATACTTATATATAGTCATCTCAAAGAACTGGAATGGGCTTTGGGTCTGCAGTTCTTATACATGACCTGTTTTAGAGTGGTTTAGAATACCATGTTTAAATAGTCACTCATCAGAAGAGGAGTTGGCCTGGTATGGAATCAAAGAAAAAAAGAAAAAGAAGTTTGTGCTGTGTTTAGGGACAAGGTTGTTACTTCAAATAATCTGATCTCAACTGTAAGACCATTTCTACTTTTGGGTGGATGCATCGGGTGGGACTTGCTTAAGTTATTAAATGTTTAGTTTCTTCTCTCTCTTCTAATTCTGGGATTATCAAATACAATTCTAGTTAAGACTTAGCTGCCTAATGGCTCTTTGGATCTGACAGCTACTGCCTCTCCGTGCTGCATAACAAGTAATCCCTACCATGCTTATGGAAGCCTGTACTTATTCCCACTCTTGTATCCGAGGGTTGGCTGCGGGTGATCCCTTCAACTAGGCTTAGCTGAGTGGCTCTGTTTCCACTTGCGGGTCTTCTTAGACCTACTTCATGCTGTGGGTTTGACTCAGATCTGCCCCCCAATATTGATTCTGGCCAAAGAGGCAGCAGTAACACCAGGAAAGCTCTTTTTCATTGTGATGGCAAAACATGAAAGAGAAAACCCAGCCCTGAAACATGTGACACAATTTTACTGTGTCACATCTGTGATTCCATAGGCAAAAGCACATTGCAAGGCTGAACTGAACAGTAATGGTCAAGGAAGTGGAAGCCCTTTATGAGAGTCGGAGGTGAGGGTGACTCTTTTGTATAATAATCTTCCACAGTCTGCATATAGAAATGATATTCTGGTTACTCAGGCATGAGAATTCTAATTCCCTAATGCTTTTATAAATTAGGCATGGGAGATTTGTTCCTTTGAAGTTTGTATAAAAACTATCCTTTTGGGGGGAGACCCTTAAGAGAGTTTTTGATTTTTCTTTAAGGACAATTCTCAGGACTGAATTTGCAGCATGGGCCATTTCTCTGTCTGTCTTATATCCTGACTCACCTCTCCTGGGGTGGGAGGAGGGTCTCAGGATGCAGGTAGGAATCAATGAGTGAAATAGGAGTGAGAGGGACTTGAGAAGCACTCCATCGCAGACGTGAGCATTTGTAAGCCTGATATTGAATAGCAAAGGGTACAAAAGATAAAGACCTATTACCTTGTGGTGTGCATGGGATTTCCCAGCAAATACATTTGGAGGAAACCAGCACTTTGTTTTTTCTTGGCCACACCTGTAGCACGTGGAAATTCCCAGGCCAGGGATTGAATTTGTGCCACAGTAGCAACCAGAGATGCTACAGTGACAGTGCTGGATTCTTAACCTGCTGAGCCACAGGAGAACTCCTGTATCCAAATTTTTGGAGGTTTTTTTTTTTTTTTAATTTATTATTTTGGCCGTGGCGTGCAGCAGCTTGTAATGGGATCTCAGTTGCCAGACCAGGGATTGAACCCGGGTTTCAGCAGTGAAAGCACCAAGTTCTAACCACTAGACCACCAGGGTATTCCCTTGGAGGAAACCAACACTTTATCATCTGCTCATGTGCTCCTCTGGCTGCAGCCTTGAGAAGGGACCTCTCTGTTCTGGGAGAGTGGCAGTGGGTGACTAGTAATACTTTTGGGTTTTCTGTCAAGCATGTTATGGAATAAGTACTTAACTCATGTTCAGAAGAACTAAGCTTTAGTCACCTAGTAGCTATTATTTTGGAATGTGAACTCGGGACTCATGTTAGAACTTCTCTGGGCCTCAACCAGCTCAATGTAAAATGGAGCAACGCTGTGTTAAAGGATGTCCAAGATCCTTCCAGGAGTTCTGACATCTTGGGGGGGTCTTGTTTCTCTCTGGTTGCCTGTTATGGTGCCCGTGCTGTAGTTCCTATGGGAGAGAAAGTGAAGTGTACCTCAGCCCAGGGGGATAAGAAGCAACAACTCAGGTATATCTTGGCAGGACACAGCGGGGACCTTAGCAGTGTGTGGTCAGTCATTGTTGTTCATGCTTGCTGCCCCTGTCTCTGACCATTCTTCCCACAGGCTGGTGACTTTTACACTGGGAGGTTGCTGCCTCAGGGTAAAACAGGGCTCTCGTCTTACCATCTCAGTCAGCTAGTTAGCTTTATGTCTCATTACCAGTTTTTTTTTTTTTTGTATTAACTGATCTCAAATAACTTATCTCTGATTAACTTATCTCAATAACTCATGTGTTTTCAGTTTTTTAAATGGACTTGAACTAATGGAAAAGTGTATGGCTCACAGAGGGTACTTGTGGATTGAACGTTTGTGTCCCCATCACAATTCAAGTGTTGAAACCTAACCCCCATGGTCATGGTGCCAGGAGGTGGGGCCTTAGGGAGGTGATGAGGTCATAAGGGTGGAGCCTTCATGAGGGGGATTCACACCCCGACTAAAGGTCCCCATGGAGTTCTCTTGCTCCTTCTGTCCTGTGAGGACATGGTGAAAACATGGTCATGGAGGACCTGGGAAATGACCTCTTGCCAGATACTGAATCTGCAAGTGCCTTGATCTTGAATGTCCAGGGCTCCAGAATGGTGAGAAACAAGTTTCTGTTGTGCAGAAGCTCCCCCCTGCCATGTACAGATTCTGTTATAGCAGAAGGCTGACCGAGACAGTACTGAAGTAGAAAGTGAGACGGTAAAATACACACCCGAGTTCTTGGGCTTAAATACCATAAGGAAGTGTGATTTCCATGCAGGTAGACTGGAAACCCATTCGAGAAGGTCCAAGAGTAAAGGTACCAGCAGTGTGTTTGCATGTGTGTACAATGAACAGCCTCTCTGGGGAGTCCTTCTGTGGGAAGAAGAGCTGGGAATTGAGCTCAGTTGGAGGGGAGAGGAAATGCAACCCTTTTGCAGATTTGCTATAAACCCTCCATCATCCCATCCCCTTGTTTGTTCCACCTGCCTTCCAGGTCCCACCAACCCTCTTCCCACCACGTTACCAGGGCCAGTGCATCTCCCGGAGCAAACCCTTGTCCTGATATCTGTTAGTGGGAGGTGAACAAAGATGGAAAGAATGAGTGTGACTAAGAAGGCAAAATGCATATTTGAAGGAACTGAGTCAAGTTTAGTGAGGCTACGACTGCCACAATCAGTTCTGCCCTTCAGTCATTTCAGTCATTTACCAAAGCCTCCCATTCTGTCTTCTGCTGGCTTGACTTGAAAACCAACAGAAATATTTATCTGGCTGTCAATGAGATGATTCTGAGTTTTCCCTCTTTGCTTTTCAGAGCTGCTATACCTTGCCACCTCCTCTTTCTGTATAGACTTACTGGAATCACTATATTTTAAAAAAAAATCTTTCACTCTATCTGTGTGCTTTGGGCCCACCTGGAGAACTCCCTCGTTGTCTGGAAATAGCTGCATGGTTGGATTTCTGCTAACAGCAGAATTGATTTGCTCCCACACCTTCATATTTTCTTCAGAGCCCTTTGGAATTTGGCAAAATTACTTTTAATTATCTCTGCTGCTTCCTTTAATAAGTAGCTTTGAGCAGTTTCCAAGGGCCTCCTCTCATCTTTCTGTGTGAGACTGCTTGCCTCTCCAAAACGAGTGGAAAGGAGACACTGAAGGCAACTTGACACCCTTGCATTACAGTCTTGAGACCCACGTGGGAGCAGGGAACCGCTAGGTTAAAGGTAGCACCTGCTGGAAGCAGAACATGGCCTATTTCAGGAATCCGGGCATTCAGCTGTGGGGATAATTGCCTCAGTAAACCCACCCTCGCCCCGCCCACCAAGTTACATGGTTCCTTGTGCTTTGGGTGCCAAGGGATTGCCAAGCTCTTGTGTGTTGGGAGATCATGTGAGTTATTTCCTCACTTCTTCTGGAGCCTGTTTAAGTTTTGTTGCTGCTGTTCTGAGATAGATACAAAGGAATCAACTCTATTGCACATCCTGAAAAAACAAAACAAAATGGAACAAAAAACAGGTGCTCAGTTTGTGGCCATAAAAACATTTATTAGTTACCTAAAATTAGCAAACTACAGAACCCTTTATAATCCCACTTCCCAAAGGGATTTCCATGCCCTAGTTGTAATCGTACCTTATGTTTCGTTTGCCAGGATAAGACTGGTGTGTTTAAGAGGAAAGGCCCAAGTTTACTGAATTCACTTAGCAGCTGCTGGGTAACTGCTTGCTAGGTAAACACTTTATTGAGAAATTCGACTCACTGGATTTGTTCTACTTCAGCTTTGTCTTCTGGATGGAAACATACCCCTGGATATTTGACCGTTTGCTCTTTTATCCTTCAGTGTAAGAGAATGAGCGACCCTCTCTTGAGAAGACCAACCTTGCCGTGTTGCATATTGGCACTGTCAGCATCTTTTTCCCAGTCCCCGGGTTCCAGATCCAGCAATGAGCCCTCTGTCCTGCTCTTTCTATCCTTTCTTTCTTCCAGAATATCTTTTTCTTCCTCTCACTTGCTCACTTCACCCCCCTCCCAATAAATTTCTCCCTTCTCAAACAAAACAAAACCTCACTAAGCTGGAAAAGTAAAGCTTCTCCCCAAAAGAAAGGCAAACAAATATCCTCAGCCACCCACTCAAAAAAGTCTTCCATATTCTTCTCTTGTGAAATGCTATCACTTTATATTGAAGGTTTATAGGTAACCTAAGCATGTTGTGGAGAATACCGTTTATCATAATACCCAGTAATTTGGAAAGAAGACTCATAGGAGTGATGTATTATATTTAAGTTGATAAGCTATGCTGCTTCTAAGTAATTGATTTATCTTTATTGTAAATGATTTTATGAAAATAGTGTTTTTCTCCCCTTTGGTAACAGCTTGAAAACAACTCAGTGTGCGGCTCACCTGAAGTAAGTCTAAAAGGATCCTTTTCCTTCCCCATGAAGTGACAGATTATTTCAGAGTTGTGACCTGATGCTCAGCTGACCTTGTAAGTCCTTTAGGTCTTTTTGTCCCCACAATTCATAAATTCTGCCCTCTTTACTGCTCTGCTTTTGGTTCCTGTGCTTGTCCGGGTGTTTTCTTTCCTTAAATGATACCCACTTCTCCAGCTCCTTATCCATCTCTTGTGGTTCTTGTCTGTCTTATCCATTGTTGTGTGTTATCTGTTACTTGGATATGAACAACTGCCTGATATTAATTCTCAGCCCCACTTCCTCTGGTAGCTCACGTTCTATGCATCCAGCTGGCTTCACTTGTGATCCTGATGGTCCTCATTATTAGCTGACAGAGCTCACCATCTCCTTTCCCCAACCTGGGCTTCCTTGTCCCTCTTGCTTCTGTTTGTTTTACTGATGTTCTCTGGACATTGGACTTCAGAGCCCACCCAGACTTTCCACCAATTCTGCTTTGTTGTTATTAACCTTCTCCTTAGTCCACTCTCTGTTGTTTATCAGATTAATGCTTTTACCAGCTTCCTCAAAGACTGCTACATCTGATCTTCTGCCTCAGGTCCACATTTCTGTCAGGTGGAACATCATGTATTAATATGTAAGTGACAGTCCTGGCACTTGGGAATGAACTTTGCCACCAGAATCAGCATTGGATTGAGTTCTCAATCTGGTACCTGCCAGCATTGCTGAGTGACTGTATCTCATGATGTTGCTTCAAAATTGGTTGTGTGCATCTTGATGGGCTGGTTCATCATGCCTAGTAACCAGTCCTGGTGCTTCTAACAACAGGATTTTCTTTCTTTCTTACATTCCATATCCAGCATAGAATGGTAAGGGGCTATGAGTGGAAAAAAGGGAGCACCTTGCTATTCCATAATGATAGTTAAATTCTGTGGCCCGGGAGTAACTTCTGCTCAGTTTCATTGCCAAGGCAATTATATTGCCCTGGCTAACTTCAGTCAGTGAGATTACATTGAAGACCCATTGCTCCCGGGCTTGAACTTGTAATGCGAAGTCTATGTCTAAGCAGAAGCTTTGTGTGGTTTATTTCTTCTTCCTCAAGACTGGCATTATTCAGATGGGATGTGCCACTTTAGCTTTGACTAAAGTGGTGTGAAACAGAATTGCTATTACTTGTTGAAGAAATTTCAGTATTAATGTTAGGAAAAGAATGTATATATGTGTGTGTGACTGGGTCACTTTGCTGTAGAGTAGAAAAATGACAGAACACTGTAAACCAGCTATAATAGAAAAAATAAAAATCATTAAAAAAAATTGCAATATAACTGAGCGATAAACTGTTGCTCAAAGCCACAGAGATTTAGGGGTCATTTGTTATTGTAGCACAACCTAGCTAATGCTGACTGAGACAACTCTGAGTAATACTTATAGAAGAAAGTATTAAAATCTATTAACACTTTTGTAGCAGGTATCAGAGTAATTGTTCCTAGTCAGAGCACTGATCATATGAATCCCCCACTCAAATGTCATTTTCTTACAATACTCATTTTCTTAGTAGTGAATCTGTCAACATATTTTTTTTGCCTTGACTTCAACCATTTTTAAAAACTATTATTTATTCCTCTCAGTCATTGGCTTTATGTACAAATTCACTTGCTCGTCTAGTGACCCCATTTTTCTGCTTGTAATTTGTTAACTTATTACCTTATGATTTCCTTCCTTTTTTTTCTTTTCTTTTTCTGACCACACCTGCAAGGGGTCGAGTAGGAGCTACAGCTACTGGCCAATGCCACAACCACAGCAACACCAGATGCAAGCTGCAGCTGTGACCTATGCTGGAGCTTTCATCAATGCCAGATTCTTAACACACTGAGTGAAGCCAGGGATTGAACCTACATCCTCATGGACACTATGTCAGGTTCTCAATCCACTGAGCCCCAATGGGAACTCCTGCTTTCCTTCTTTGTAATTCCTTCTTGGAATATTCTTTCAACACTTTCCCCTGAATACAGTTTCCAATCTGTATGCTCTAAAGACATTCTCCACTGATTTTCTCTTCTTGAAAAGTTTCTAAAACCATTGGGTAAATGACAGTTCTCTTCCACCAATTTTTGGCATGATATGACATCATCAACAGGCATTTTATATTCTTATTATATAACTTATGACTATGCTTTATCTACTTGAGAGAGACTTTGGATGAGCATATTGGTAGAACCTTGAAAAATTAAGAACATGTCTCAGAAACTGGATGGGGGGACAGATCTTTGTCTGATGTTGTATTAGGTTCTAAAACAAGTAGAATCTATAACAAAAATCTTTTAAAAGTAAACAGCACTGAATTTCTTTTGAAAAACTTTTCTTATTGAGAAGAGTCTGTACAGAAACCACAGAATCCCTAATCAGAGTTTGTTAGGTTAGTCTCAAATACAGACTATATGTGGAAAGAAGATAAAGTAAGTGAAAGACCATGAAAATTGTTTAGCTAAGGGTTGTTGTGAAAAAGTGACTTTGGCAACCTCAACTTGAATTCACACTTTTATTGCTTCTCTCTTTAGAACAGACATATATTCATCCTTGTAAAATACATTTTCTCCTCCCAGAGATTCCTCAGAAGTCATTAACTCATATACCAACCATCCCTTCTCTGAGCCTTTTTTATCCTGGTGAAGAGAAAAATATTTCTCTTTCTTATTATCTGTGCCTCACGAGTCTTCTTCTCTTCAGGGATGCCTGCATCTGTATCGACTTCATTAGCAGTCTCCCCATATCAGAGGCAGAAGCTTGGCCTTTTATGAGCCCTGGGGCTTCAGAGGTATATTGGATCTCTTCACTCAGAAGTTCTCAACTTATTGGTCAGTTGGTATTCAGGCTCTCATTAGCCTCAGGGATTCATGATTCAAATCATTTGTTTCAGATGACTGGAGAGAAAGCCTGAGCATTGGCTTATAATTAAATCCAACTTTCTGAGTCTAAGTCTGAGATAGGGAAAGATGATGCAGTGTCTGTAAAGGAGAAGCACATGGTAGTTTTCAAAATATTATCCATCCATCCATCAATACAGAGAACACACATGTATGGGACTGATCTATATATATATATACACAAACACACACACACACACACACACACACACACATATGTATATATGTATATGTGTGTGTCTTATGTATATATAACATATACACACAGACACTTATTACTGTGACAAATCAAGATGTATAGAAAAGACATTGCTCTGGACACAAAGCTACCATGTAGGAAATAGGAAGTCATATAACACTATAATGGTGATTATGTACATGGCCCACACAAGCGAATACTTTTGGATGAGACAGAAAGAAAAATCCACTCTCAAAGTTAAAGACTTTTAACACTTCTCTCGGTGATTAAACATGGAGATGGAAAACAATTACACAGATATGAATGGCACCATCAAGTCTACTCCAATTACTAGGTACACGTTCTTTTTAAATGCACATAAAACATCAATGCAGAACAAGTGCCTGGCAGTGTAACCAATCTCAATAAATTTCAAAGGCTTGAAATCATACAGAATATACACAGGGACCACAATTGACTTAAACAAGTGGATGATAACAAATAAGAAGAATGAGTTTATTAGGGCTGCCCTTAGAAAGTACTGCAAACCAGGGGGCTTAAACCAACAGCAGTCTATTTGCTCCTAGTCCAGAGGCTGGATGTTGAAGATCAAAGGTGTTAGCAAGTGGGTTTCTGCTGAGGCCTCTCTCCTGGGCTTGTTGGTAGCATCTTCTATGTCTTCACATGGTCTTGTTACCTGCCAGGGTCCGATTTTCCTCTTCTTAAAAGGGCACTGTCAGAGTTCCTGCTGTGGCTCAGCGGTTTAATGAACCTGACTAGCATCCATGAGAATGTGGGTTTGAACCCTGGCCTCACTCATTAGGTTAAGGATTCAGCGTTGCCGTGAGCTCTGGTATAGGTTGTAGACATGGCTCTGATCCTTCGTTGTTGTGGCTGTGGAGTAGGCTGGTGGCTACAGCTCTGATTGGACCCTTAGCCTGGGAACCTCCATGCTGCTGGTGTGCCCCTAAAAAGATAAAAAAAAAAAAGGGCACTATCATATTGGATTAGGGCCTACCCTAAGATCATCTTACTTAATTATCTCTTTAAAAATCCATAATTCATAGCATCACTTATATTAGAAAATAACAACCATGCTAAGTAAAAAAATCTGATTTACTGCCTGAAAAAATTAAGAACAAGGTAAACCTAAAGTAAGTAAATGAAAGGAAATAATAAATGTCTAAGAAGAAAATAAAACAGTAGATAGATAATTTAAAAAATCAAAAAAGACAAAAGTTAGCTATTTGAAAAGATTAATAAAGTTGATAAAAGTCTAGCAAGACTAGTCAAGTGAAAATGAGAGGAAAGGAAAAAGGCAGCCATGCAGTTTAATGGGGAAAGAAGAAACTATTCAACAAATGTTGCTGGAAAAACTGTATACACATGTGGAAAAAAACCCAACCTTTTCATACCTCACACTATACTGAAACATTAATCCCCAACTAGCCATGAATTTAATTGTAAAAACTAAAAATTTCAAGGTCATAGACCACATATTAGAGGATTTTTCCAGCCTTAGAGTAGACAAAGATTTCTTAGAATTCAGGAAGCACTAAGCACCGGAAAAAAAGATAATACTGAACTCCATTTCTTTTTAACATGAAGATTAATTGACATACAATGAATGTATTAGATTCATGTGCAAAACATAATCATTTGATTTATGCATACATCTTGGAATGATCACCAAAGGAAGTCTAGTTGTCATCCATCACCACAAACAGTTATAATTTTTTTTCTTGTGATGAGATCTTTTAATATCTACTCCCTTGGCAATTTTCAAATATACAATAAAGTGTTATTAACTATAGTCACCATGCTGTACATTATATCCCCAGGAGATATTTATTTTATTTTGACCACTTTCACCGCTTTTCCTCACCTCCCCCCACCTCTTGCAGCCACCAATCTGTATTCCGTATCCATGAGTTCCTTGTGTATGTCCTAAGAGGTGACTTAGGAACTCATATATGTAAGATCATATAGTATTTGTATTTCCCCAACTTATTTCACTTAATAAAATGCCCTCAGGGCTCATCTATGTTGTCACAAATGGCAGAATTTCCTTCTCTTTGTGGCTGAATGATATCCCATTGTATATGTAGATCACATTTTCTTAATTCATCCACTCAGACATTTAGGTTGTTTTCATGTCTTGGCTATTATGAATAATGCTTCCATGAACATGTAAGTGCAGATATTTCTTGAGATCTTGATTTCATTTCTTTTTGGATACATACCCAGAAATGGGATTGCTAGGTCGTATGGTGGTTCTGTTTTTTCAATATTTGATGAAATGCCATTGTGTTTTCCATAATGATGGCATCCATTTACATTCCTGCCAATGGTGCACAAATGTTTCCTTTTCTCCACATCCTTGCCAACACTTGTTATTTCTTGTCTTTTTGGCAATAACTCTTCTAAACAGGAGGGGGGCGGGATATCTCATGGTTTTGATGTACTTTCCCCTGATGACTAGAGATGTTGAGCACCTTCTATGTACCTGTTGGCCATTTATATGTCATCTTTGGAAAAATATTCATGCATAGCCTCTCACCATTCTTTAATCCAATTACTTGGGATAGTTTTCTATTAAATTGCACAAGTTCTTTATATGTTTTGGATATATTAATCCCTTATCAGGTATATGATTTGCAAATGTTTTCAAAATATTTTCTCCCATTCTACAGGTTGCCTTTTCATTTTGTTGATAGTTTCCTTTGCTGTACAGAACCTTTTTAGTTGGAGCATGTTTGTGCAGAAACATGTGCAGAAACAAAGCAGGCAGGCTTGGGCAGGAGGAGAACCTCCACAGAATTGTAGTTAAGCTCCAGTGAGAATGACTTAGAAATCTAGAAACAAAGCAGATGGAACAAAACTATCTGGATTCATTTCCATAATTTCTTTTCCCCCTTGGCCATCAAAAATCCTTCCTAAGTGCCTTCACATCATCCCTTGTGTTTGAATCTCCTTTGAGCCAACATTCTTATTCTTGACAAGGGGCACTTCTTAAGTTTAAAGAGAACCACGGTCTCCAGTTCCTTTTAGGGCATGAATTGTATTGTAAAATGATATTTTCTAGTCTGTTTTCCCCTAAACTGTCATATCTTCTTTTAAGGAGGGGGCATGAGAATACATTGCTCATCTATGTATTCCCAGCACCAATTGCAGTAGATCAGAGTACCTTTGCCAACTTCCTAACTACAAAGCATGAGGTTCTGAAGAGATGGAAAGGATGCAAAGGGGGGGTGTCCCCATATTGGAGTGGAGAGAGTTCTGGAAGGGAAAAAATGTGAGAATCTGTCCAGCTTCTATGTCCTTTTGAGGTCTGAAGCTAGGTAATGATGATAACTAACTAGAACTGAGGGGAAATTGGCTTCTGGAAAACATGGCAAAGGTTGCAAAGAGCCACCGTAGGGAATGAAAAACAGAGCCAATTAAGGGCTGCAGGAATAATACTGAAAATGTAACTCAATAAATTAAATAAAAACATGAATGTGTAGGGATGTGACTCAGGAGGTTTATGTGATTTTCTCTTGTGCTTGGCTAGAAATAGTTGGAAGGACATAGCTGGCGGTATCCAAGATTGGGGCAGGCAGAACAGGTAAAACAGGAGTTCAAAAGAGAACAGAAGTTAAGGTCCTAGTGAAAATGGAGTGGAGATAATTCATGTAGCTGAAGTCCCAGTATTTTGAAATATTTCATTCTAGGGGTAAGTTACTTACCTTTCTGGCTGGGGGAAAATTTTTAAAACCTTCAAAGGTTTACTTAAAAGATGGCCTTTTAATAAAACCAGAATGAGTTTTGAAGAACTTCTCTGTTCTTTAATTAACCCATAAAATTTTTATTTTAATCTTATTGGAGTATAATTAACTTACAGTATTGTATTAGTTTCAGGTGTACAGCCAAGTGAATCAGTCATACAGATAAATATATTCATTCTTTTTTCTCATATAGGTTATTATAAACTATTGAATAGATTTTCCTGTGATGTACAGTAGGTTTTCATTGTTTTGGTTTACATAAGTGCTAGGTTGGAACAAAAGTGGAAAAATCAGAGACGTATACAATAAGCTAAACTTTTAAGCAGTCTGTGTCTTGTTGAAAGGGATTCTTTGAAAGAATTAAACAATAATGGAAAAAATTTAAATTCTGGACACAAAATATTAAGGAGGCCATGTCTATATTTGCTTTAGGAAGCTGAGTTCCAAGGCAAGTAGAAATAACCATCCTTAAAACCACAGACAGTGGGTATAATGTAGGACTTGAAAACCTCTGAGATATTAAGAGACCTGGGAATTTCTGGGACAACATCTGAACGTGACGGAAAAAAAGTGTGATTCCAGTTATGACCTCAGTCCTGTAGGGAAGCTATGAAACTTCGCCCTTGGAATCTAGAGTAATGGCACAGCTTGTCAGAAACCACTGTGAACAGCGGACAGAATGAAAAGCAGTTGTAGTAGACAGCTGTGCTTACCTGAAAGGCTGAAGGAATGCCATTTTCTGCCAACAGACCCAAGTCTCCAGAACCACGTTGCCCCAGTCTGGAGGTCTATGTGGTTTCTGCTGTTTGCTCTGTTTTTCGATGCCCATATCATGAACTGTATATAGCAGCCTGCCATAGTTGTCAGAGAAGTTTCATTTACTCTTCAAATTTATAGAACTTATTGAGCTTTTCTTTTGTTCTAATATATGGCCTTTTTTTTTGGTAGATATCTTGTGTATTTGAGAAGATCTGTTCTCTGTTATCTGAGGACAAAGTGAGATATATATTCATAAAATCTACTGAACTGATTAGATAATTCATGCCTCCTTGGTTCTTCTTATTTTTAGTTCTTTTTCTCTGTCTTGGATTGAAAATGGTGTGTTAGCCTTTAATTTTTGTCTTTCCATTTTGTTTCTTCTTGTATCTCCTTTAGTTTCTACTTAAGTGTAGTAGCTTTATAATACTTGGTGTGTAGATCTTTATCACTATTGCGTCTTTATTGTGAATTGAAGCCTTTTAAATACAGCATCCTCCATTAAAAAAAAAAAACTCATTTGAAAGTTTTTAGCCTGAATTCTACCTTGTCTTTTGCAACTATGCTTTTTGATTTTTGGAGTTCGCTCTGTAATATCTATGCCTATCCTTTTATTTTAGTTTTTCCAGTTCACTTTTAAGTGTGTCTCTTCTCTAAGATGTTTTTGATCATTGACTTATGCTCGCTTACATTTATAATTCTAAATGTAATTGAAAAAAATTCAGTGGCATATGGCATATTGAGATTCACAGGCTAGAGGCAGAATCAGAGCTACAGCTGCCGGTCTATGCCATAGCAATGTGGGATCCGAGCCATGTCTGTAACCTACACTGCAGCTCACGGCAATGCCAGATCCCCTACCCACTGAATGAAGCTGGGGATGGAACCCACATCCTCATGGATACTAGTTGGATTTGTTTCCACTGCACCACAGTGGGAACTCCAAGTTGAAGTATTGTTGACTTACAATATTACATTAGTTTCAGGTATGCAACATAATGATATAAATTTTATGTTTTTTTCGGACATTTACTGTATATTTTCGTTATGTTCATTGTGTTCCTTTCTCTATGAATTTTTATTTATTTCTATTGCTTATTATATTTAGGAAGTTGTACACTTTTATTCTAGTGGTTGTCTTCATTATAATACATTAAATAATGACCTACGTACTTTTTTCCTAATTCAAACATCTGCTTTGTGCTCTATCAAATTTAAATGATGTCCTATCAATACTTAAATGACAGTTGATGAGCTTAATGTAGCTTCTCCTTCCCATTTATTTTAGTTTGTTATTTTGACCTTATTATCCACACTGCCTTTTGCCCAGCTTTGATTTATTTTGGGTCCACATTCCATATGTTTGGGGCTCAGCACTGGTCTTTGTTGAATTCCTTGTTTTGTCTTTTTTAATTTTTAAAAATTTTTTTTATTAAAGTTTAGTTGATTTACAGTGTTGTGGCAGCTCCACAGTTGTGTCTTGATGAGACGAACCTCACCGACTGGCCTGTGCACGAGGAAGAGATCCTGATCACAGTGTTCCCCCAGCTCTAATGTTTTAATAACATTTTCTATAGGTTCACACTTGAAGGATAACTCGATTAAATGTTAATAGTTGGCTCTCTTTTATTGAATTGATTTCAAATGTTGCTTTTCTTGCACCTTCCTTTCTATGTTGCTTTCAATAAGTCTAACGCCAACTTTATTTTATTTCCTTTGTAAGGGACTTACTTATTTTGCCTGGGAGCTTAGAAAATGTTTCTTTTTAATTTTTTTTAATTTTATAATGATTTTTATTTTTTCCATTATAGCTGGTTTACACTGTTCTTTCAGTTTTCTACTGTACAGCAAGATGACCCAGTTACCCACATATGTATATATTCTTTATTCTTATATTATCATGCTCCATCATAAGTGATTAGATATAGTTCCCAGTGCTATACAGCAGGATTTCATTGCTTATCCATCCTAAAGGCAATAGTTTGCATCGATTAACCCCAAATTCCCAGTCCATCCCACTCACTCCCCCTCCCCCTTGGCAACCACAGGTCTATTCTCCATGTCCATGATTTTCTTTATAGTCAGACATATTTAGGTTATATCTTGGAACTGACCATTCTAACTCAATTTCCTAGATGCATAGTAGCCCCTTTCAATAAGCAAATTCATATATTCTTTCATTTTTGACAAGTTTTATTGGATGAGGTTTTAGATTGTAATTGGTTCAGTTTTGTTCTCTTTTTATATTTCTGGAGGATCCGATTGCCTTTGGTTTCCTTTTTCCTGTTTAATGTAAGCCTCCAAGGATTGCTTTCCTTACAAGTCACGTTACTGTCAAAAGTTGTGTCTAAGACTGCCACCTCCCGTTCTGTGCGTTTCCCAGCTCATTCCATCTTTCATGGTAGCAAGTTCTCTGCTCCCCCAAGTGTCAGGCTTTTTCTTAGTACCGCTCTGTGAAGCATGGGGTCCATTCTTTCTAAAAGTGGTTTCCCTTCTAGTCTTTCACCACTAGGCTGCTGGTATTGATGCTCATGTGTTTTTGGAGACTATCTGAATGTCATGGACAATCTTGTAGATGTTTCCTGCTACATAATGCAAAATCTTCTCCAGATTCTATGCCGGAGGCCATTGGCTATTGTGTGGAAAATTGTAATGACCAAGGAAGAACTTTCAGCAAAAAAAGAAAGAAATTAATGAGTAATTATGAGTTGAACCTATGCATGTCACAAGGAAATTGAGTGCTACTAAAATTAGAAAAATATAATTTCTGCATGTATGAAGAACACTAGGGAAGAATGCAGGAGTTCAGGGAAGAGATAGCAAACTATGAGAAGAGAGAACACATTAGCTAGTAGGGATCAGTAAAAAAGTGGAAAGAAAACAACAAATGAAAGCAATATAGTTATTATTGAAATAAGGTAAAGAAAAGCAGGTATTATCTGGATACACATAAAAGAGAAAGGAGACTTATTTGTAAGATAAAACTTTTATTCTATAAGAAAAATCACACATAGATATACACATCCATGAACACAGACATATGTCCATAAACTTAGTGCTCCAATGATACAGAATGCATGGTCATTTTTTAAGTCTATAAAACAAAAAGCTTAAAATAATTACATAATTGATGTAATACCAACATATGAATGCAAATGAAGAAAGGTCAAAAAACCCTTTCTGTGAAGTCATATGAGACACTTTAAACAGAATAACTCCAAAACGATGAAAAGAATGCCATATGATATCACTTACATCTGGAATCTAATATATGGCACAAATGAACCTTTCCACTGAAAAGAAACATACTCATGGACTTGGAGAATAGACTTGCGTTTGCCAAGAGGGAGAGGAAGAGAGTAGGATGGACTGGGAGTTAGGGGGTAGTAGATGCAAACTATTGCATTTGGAATGGGTAAGCAATGAGGTCCTGCTGCATAGCACAGGGAATTATATCTAATCACTTGTGATGGAACATGATGGAGAATAATGTGAAAAAATGTATATATATATATGTATGACTGGGTCACTTTGCTGTACAGCAAAAATTGACAGACCATTGTAAGTCAACTATAACAATTTTTTTAAAAGAGTGTTTGGGATAACACATAGTAAGCAAATACAAATAAATGCATAGATAGACCAAGATAGGCAGATAGATAGTTGGTAGGCAGGGAGAAAGGGAGATAGAGAGATGATAAAGTAACCACATAAAGTATTTTCAGACTAAAGACCACTGTTTAAAACAAAGAAAGTCCTCTAAAATGTTAAACACAATTCAGAACCAAAATATATTTATGGTTTTCCAAGCACAAACTGTCATAGCTTAAATCTTCATGAACGCAAAACTGAAATTTATAAAAGTCAAAATAAATAATAACGTTATGAGACATTGTTTTGCTTTTTTAATTTCATGAGACATCAAGAAATGGAAGACCTTAGAAGCATAGATGGATCATATTGTAGTCCTGATGCTAAAAATAGATACGTCCAAAAGTTAGTTACAAAAACTGATCACAAAAACCTCAGTGTTTCTAAACAGTCACTGAACGTCCTTATTAAAAGGTGGGGGAGAGGGTGGGAGTCTTAATTCTGAGTAAATTTGGATCTCTCTGGTCCTTATGTGTTTAATTCATCTGCAAGGCCATCAGACACTGTGAGGGAAGTTTTAGCTCATTACTGATACAGTTTTGTCAATGGATATAACATTATTTGACATCTCCTTTCTTCTTGAGTCAGCACTCCTGCAATTCTAATTTCTCTGATGTCCAGTAGAGAGGAGTCACCCTTGTATTATTCAACTGTGAACAAATCCACACTGGCATTTTCTTAGCAGAAACAGCAATCTGGCTGCACTGGAACAGAAATGAACTCGAAATAAATTTATCAATACAAGTATCAGAAGGCTCTTGCCACATAAAGATAGTAAATTAAATTCCCCTAGAAAGGTAGAATCTATACTTTCATGGTGTCGTAGGTGTACTGTTGGGATTATTGTTAATTTCTGATTAAAATTCGCTTCTGAGAAAATCTGCCCTGTTGTTTATGAACAATATTTTATCTGCTTTTTTTTTAAAAATGTCCCTTATCTCTCTGTAACTGACAAATCTGCCTTCTTTGATATGCAACTTAGTAGAAAGAATAACTAAATAGCAAATTAAAAAATATTATTACGTGGTTCGACACTGGACTTAGTTCTACATGAAAATACCGTGGGATATTGCAGTGAATAGACAAACATAGAAAGATGTCTGAACAATGCAGTTTAGCCTGTGAAAAGATTGGGTGAATCGTTCAAAAGAAGATACTGTGGTGAGAGCAAGGGAATATAAACAATTTCTGGAGCGTTTGGAAAAGACTTCAAAGCAAAGATGGGATCTGAATAGGATCTGAAGACCTTTTATGATGAGTGAAGAAAATAGTTGTCGATTCTGTTTTAAGTTTTCCAGAGCCCTTTGTGATTTACAAAGAAAAGGTTAAGAAATGAATTCCATTTTCTTTTCATGAAAAAGGGTTTCCCTGAGGCAAATGTGTGTGATTTCATTGAGACAACGTCTGAAAATGTGACGAAGTGGAACCAGAGAGAGAACTATGTGAGGAACGGGCATTTCTCATGAGCCCGTTGTGGGGTGGGCAAGGGGAGAACACGCACAAGTCTGGGAGGCAGGATTTCTGGTCGGTGTCCAACAGCGAAAGAGGGATTAACATCACTCACGGTTAGGGGCTTAGGGGCTGGACGACTGTCCTTCTTCCCTCCCAGGTCCATGAAACAGGTGGTGAAAACAGGGAGGGGATTCTCAGAACCACATGTCTAGGAAACAGGTGCTTGAGTGTTGGAAGAACACCCACAAAGGGTCTAGTAGGAGAACCATGTGAGTGAAGGATATATGTGTGTGTACGTGTTTTAGGGTCACATCTGTAGCATACGGACGTTCCCAGGCTAGGGGTTGAATCAGAGCTACAGCTGCCAGCCTATACCACAGCCACAGTAACTTGGAATCCAAGCCTCGTCTGCAACTGACACCACAGCTCATGGCAATGCCGGATCCTTAACCCACTGATCGAGACGAGGGATCGAACCCGCATCCTCATGAATGTTAATCGGATTTGTAACCTCTGAGCCACAGCGGGAGCTCCCAAGGGTAGATGTTTAAGGAAGTGAAGACCACCAAAATGGAAGAAAAAGAAAGAACGTTCTACCTTGGGGTAAGGTCACCTGTTAAAACCATCTGTGAAGAACTGGATCACTGATTTGCATTTATTTAGATGACATTTCCTAAATTGCCTCCACTATAGATTTTCAGTAATATTTTTATGTCAGAGTATCCTTTGAGCATGAAGTTTTATTCATTTGTCTCAATAGTGACAACATATTTTTCAAGACTGATGTTATTCTCCTCCTTTTTAAAAATATTAAACATGATCTTTATATTAACTGGATTTTAATTTAACATATTTTCTTACAAAATTTTGTTTACTCTCATTTTGAAGATAGTATCAAAAGGCTTTTTTGATTTAAACAGTGTGAAAATAGCTGGACTCCTCCCAAATGAATAAAAGAATAGGTTTCTTTGTTAACCCTCTCTTCAAATGCTTCAAAGTGGCAGAAAACAGAAAACATTCACACAGTCCATGACAACTAACAGGGAATAAGGAACTAAGAAGGTATTTTTTTGATTTCTTAAGGGAATTTTAGAGGAAGAGAAGTTCTTGAAGCATAAAAATAGATAAGTACATGCAGTACTTTGGAATAAAAAGCTTGATTTTTTTTTTTTTTTTTACTTCGTGTGACTGAAAAGTCATATGAAGATATCTTAGCAATTTATTTCTATTGATACAGAAAGTATAGGAATTTCCAGACTAGAAGGGCTTTACAGTTCTAGAGACAGTAAATACTGAATGTAAGAAGTGAGTTAACTTTAACCTGCTATTCAGGGATGTAAAGTCTAGCAGGAGAGCTTTGTATAAAATCCCACAGCAATCACTTCTAGTCATCTTATCAAGGGGAATCTAAAAAAGGTGTCTTGGTCTATTAAAAGGTTAACATTACATTTTCCAGCATAGTTTATACTCCACACATTTAAAAATAGTTTATAATTTTAGAGCAGTTTTAGGTTCACAGCAAAATTGAGGGGAAGATACAGAGATTTCCCGTATCTCCCTTCCCCCCATATGCACAGCTCCCCCCATTTTCAACATCCCCACCAATGGCACATTGTGACCATGGAAGAACCTTCTTTGACATATCAAAATCACCCAGTGTTCAGAGTTTACATTAGGGGTCACTCTAATGTGCATCCTGTGGGTTTGGACAAATGGATAAAGTACATGTATCCATCATTCTGACATCATACAGAGAATTTTCTCTGCCCTAAAAATTTTTCTGCACTCCACCCATTCATCCCTCCCCTGTGCCCTTAACCACTGATCTTTTTGCTGTCTCCATAGTTTTGCCTTTTCAGAATATCATAGTGTTTGAATAATTAGTCTGTAGCCTTTTCAGGTTGGCTCATTTCATTTAGCCATATGCATTTAGTTTCCTCTGTGTCTTTTTTCTTTTTAATGGGTCACACGTTTGTGCGGCATATGGATGTTCCAAGGCTAAGGGTTGAATCGGAGCTGGAGCTTCTAGCCTACACCACAGCAACAGCAACATCAGATCCTTAACCCACTGAGTGAGACCAGGTATCAAATCCGCATCCTCATGGATACTAGTCTGGTTTGTTTCCACTGAGCCACAATGGAAACTCCTCTTCTGTGTCTTTTCATGGTGCAATAGCTCATTTCTTTTAAGCACTGAATCATAGACCATTGTTTGGATGGACCACAGTTTAATTACCCATTGTCAGCTGAAAATCTTTCAGTTCCTTCTAAATTTTGGCAGTTATGAATAAAGCCACAGCTGTGTGCAGGCTTTTGTGATGACATAGGTTTTTAACTACTTTGGGTTAATACTGAGGAGCATGATTGGTGGATTGTATTGTAAGAGTATGATTAGTTGTGTAAGAAACTGCCAAAATATCTCCCAAGTGGCTGTATTTTTTTTTTTTTTGTACTCTCACCAGCAATGTGGAGTTCCTGTCACTCCAAATCCTCTCCAGCATTTGGTATTGTCAGTGCTCTGGATTTTTAGCCCTTTTTATATAACTTGATAGGTAATATTTAAGTGTGGACATTGTATTTTAAAAGGTGTTGTTCTTCTAGGATCTTTGCAGAGTCCTTCCTCGTAGAAGCTGTGGTCAGCTATGAGTTGCTCATGGTAGCCCTATATCCCCCATCCACTCCCAACCTGGCTGAGGGGCCCATGCCCAGTTTGCAAGTGGTGACTGAAGGTAACCGAGTAGTCTTGCCTGCTACTAGAGGACGAAATTCCTCACTTGCCCGAGTGGCTTGTGTAATTGATGGGAGCACAAAACAGAGCTGGGGCTTCAGGAATGGGCTGCTTAGATTCCTGCACTGGAATTACAGCTCCCGCTACTTTGGACAATAGCATTGAGGTGGACTGACTCCGATCAGCCTCTCTCTTGAATCACATAGATGATGTTCCTGGGTTAGATGTTCAGTCATCGAAACCTGACCTGGATTCCAGGAAGCTTGGTGTCAGGCACTGCACCCCATGGCATGTGTCTCTCAGGGTGCTGAATGTTGGGAGATTTCTCCCAAATAGAAAGTCTGGATCATGAGTGCTCAGATCCTCATTTAGAAACCACTGAAAATACTATGCAGGATGCAACATGATATGATTTGCATTTGGAAAATCCTCTCTAGTTATATTATAGATCATGAATCGAAGTAAGAGTTTACTATGGTAAGGGGTTGAATTAGAGCTCTACTGTTATTGCTTCAGAGGAATAATGGGAACCTGAAATAATAGTGTTGGTTAAGGCAGGAGATACTGAAAAGGAGGTGAATTAGGCATGACTATTGGTTACAAAAGATAGAGACCTACTTAGATAAAAGAAGAATACATTGACTCATGATCCAGGAAATAAAAAAAAAAAAAGATATGGGGCAACACAACCATAGGAAAATGAAAAGATACATGTGTGCAACTGGACCTCAGGTAAAGCTGGGACCAGGAACCTGAATGTCACCATCACTCTCTCACTTCTCATCTGTTCTTCTCTTTAAACATCAGCATCATTCTTTCCCTACAACAAATCAGCATCCTGCATATGACATGTAGAAAGCATCCTAGAAGTTTCCAAACTTTCTTTGCAGAATTTCTACTTCTGGAGGTCCCCTTACTGCCATCCTCAGTTCCAAGTAGGGAGGTACTCTGCAGGACCCTGGGTGGGTCAGCTGCTTCCTCCAGCACAACCTACTATGGCCAAGATATTGAGTTCCTGCATGAATGTGATGACCTTTGCTGAAACCCCCAGGTTGGGTTGAAGGAGATATAATTTCTAAAAGAAGAAGGGTGCAATCCCTGAGGATAAATTGGTGCTAGACAAAGTAGAGGCAAATATCCACTTGGGACAGGTGGAGGCATCAAATAAAATATGCAAAAAACAGTGAGTTCCAGTAGTGAACCTGACTAGTATCCATGAGGACACAGGTTCAATCCCTGGCCTCGCTCAGTGGGTTAAGGATCCGGTGTTGCCATGAGCTGTGGTGTAGGTCTCAGACGCTGCTCGGATCTGGTATTACTGTGACTGTCACATAGGCTGGCAGCTGCAGTTCCGATTTGACCCCTAGCCTGGGAGCTTCCATATGCCTCAGGTATGGCTCTAAAAATAAAATAAAATGAAACAAAATAAAATTACCGTGAAAGTCCACAGAGATGGTTCATTAGTAATAGTAAGATGCATAGTTAACTGATAGTTGATTATGACTTACTAAATGTTTCTTAAATCATTAACTGTTCTGCAACAGTTAGTATAAAATAGGTATTGCTTTCACTAATACTGGAGTGTTGACAGTGTAGGAAATAGACAAATACAATCCTGAGAGCGGGGTCCTTTCTGTGCCCCCCTCCATGTCATGATTTGCTAACCACCACCCTTTCCCTGAACATTACACTGGGATGTTCCCTAGAATTTAAGCCCAAGATCTTGATATTCCTGTGAGTTTTAAAGGATATAAAGAATCCCCTGAGGAGTCTGGGTGCCAGATTCTACTTTCCTGTTGTCACTGCCTTCTTTCTTTGTCTTTTCTTTCCCTCACTGTTGCTGTGCCCCAAGGATTAATTGTTCAGTGGTTCCCGCCTTCTGGTTTTCTGCCACATGATGATGTGAAGTAACGTAACGCAGCAACGTCTATGCATGTTTGGATGGAGGGTGCGGTCATGGGATGTGGGGATATCTTTGCCTCTGCTTTACTTGGGTATCCTAGGATAAACTGTGATCCTTAATTTTATTTCTTTATTTATCCCAATAAACTTGGTGGTTTCTCATACAAAATAGGATGTTTGGGACCTCTTTGATATTATGAAATTCCTCAGGTGAGCCTGCCTGCACTATGATCATTGCTGCGTAAGAGCAAATAAAACTGTAGTCAGTTATAAGCTATGCAAAATGTGGGTTATATAGTTTGAATTATTCATCTGGAATGGATATTCAGTGCAGTGAGTGATGATATACTTGACAATAAGTGATAAATAATAGTGATTTTGATAAATTCTTTTGGATGGATGGCTTATGGCAATGCATAAACAGCAGGAAGCCTTACATTTTAAATTGGGATTACTTCCCTAATGCAAAATAAACAGATGCTGTGACTTGGCAGTTGCCGTTAACAACAAGAACATAGTATCTAAAGCAAAGAACAGTGATTGAAATTCAAGAGCAGTGGTTCTACATGATGCTCTGGACTTATTTTCAATTAAGAACAGAGAAGAACAATGATATTTTGGAGTTTGTGACCTTGTTTTCTTCTTTCCAGTGGGTAACATGGTTTCATAACCCCATGAATAAGGTTATTGGTGATGGCTCTAACAAAGGCAAAATGCTGATTCCAGAGGTGATACAAAATGATTAAGGTATACATGCCTATAAAAATTATAGTCTAGTAAAACATTCCTGAACCCCTAAAATAAAACTAGTGGATAATGCTTAATATGTCATTGAGCTTGCTAAAAATAATAGAAAATGATCATCTGAGGAATTAAGTCGATGTTTTTTTCTGTATCTTTTTTCCTCTCTGAACAACAAGCAGACTGTGATGCAAAATCTTTTTAAAATTTACTAAGAAGAAGAGGTAATTCATGGTAACCAGTATCAAATCATCAAGTTCCTAGGCAGCTAGCTGGGCTAATTTTGATACACTAGCAACTTTTTCTAATGGAAAAAAAATGAAGATATGTTAAAGAAATAGCCTAGGAAATCTTTCATTCCTCTCTCTTTGCTATCAAACATCTTTCTTGAGTGATTTCCCTCTATGGAATTTTCTCTCTCATCTCCCAGTGGAACTAATGATTATTCCCTCTAAGTTGTCCTACGTGGATATCTTTTTGTGATAGGATTTACCCAGTGCCTTGAATAACAGCTATCTGTGCAGAGGTGTTCTCCATGTCCTAGTCATCTCCAGAGTCTACCTGCCCCTAAAATCTTCTGACATCAGCTGGTCACTGCTTCTAAACCATCACCACCATGAGCCACAGCTCACTGCCTTTCTGCCACTCACCCAAGGGTAGGAACATCTGGTCCACCGCCTCCAGCATTTTTCTCTGCTTGGGCAGAGAGTGAGGGGGTAACTCTCTTTATCCTCCACGATGGGAGGTTCAGCTCTGCCTCCCACTATGACTAGTACAGTTGGGGTCCTTGAAACTGGAAGAGGTGGTGGGCTGGAGGCTGAGTGGTCCATACAATGTCATGTCACTTACAGAAATATACTTTCTGAACATAATCAAAATTTGACTTAGACTACCAATTCATACTTAAGGGTGAAACAATTAGAGATATTTCCATAAACATCAGAAAAAGAAGGAAAATATACCATTTTCATTTAATCTTGTGCTAGAAATTTTTGGTGTGAAATGGAAAGTATAGGCATGCATCATGAATGAGGTTTGCCCCCAAACCCAGCGACTGGTGTCCCTATAAGAAGGGAGAAATTTGGACACAGAAACACAGTGAGGAAATACACAGGTTGAAGGCCACATGCCAATGGGGACAGACATTGGAAAGATACAGGAGCAAGCCAGGGAATACCAAGGACTGCTAGCAGCCACCAGAAGCAAGGAAAGAAACAAGAAAAGATTCTTCCTGAGAGCCTTCAGAAGGAATATGAACTTAACAACATCTTGATTTTGGCCTTCTAGCCTCTGAAAGTGAGAGAGAACAAATTTCAGTTGTTTTAGCCCACCCAGTTTGCGTAACTTTATTATGGCAGCTGTAGAAAACTAATTCAGTGTGACGTTTGGTTAAAGTTATATTAATATTGAATTGTGCTAATTCTAGGTATTTATAGATAAAAATATGTAAGTGGTCAAACTATATTTGTAGATAGTATTGCTGGGGAAATCTATGATGCCCCTGCAGAAAATACAATAGAAATTGATAGCCCTTCTTCCCAAACCTATTTTATAAAATGTCTTCACTTCCGTGGTAATGCAGTTATTTGTATAGGGTCAATCAGAATCTGTCATACTGTACAACAGAATATGAATGGAAAACTGAATATGTAACATGCTGTGCCAGAAAAATTGCCCTTAAAGGTAAAGAAGTTCTATTCAGAGCTGGTGATTCTACCTTTAATGCATAAGAACTATATTTTCTATTTAGAAATAATGATTAGCTCTTGGGCCCTGGTAGCAGCTCAGTACCACATGACTTTAGATTTTTGACTATAAAAAAGAGGCCCGTGTGTGTGTTAATTTGAATTTCCTTCTGCATTTTTAGAACAAAATATTGACAATAGAAGAAACATATCCAGGGACTTCTCTTTCTACCCATGATAGGTTTAACTGGAATGAGATGCACTCTCCCACCAAAAGGACTGTAAAACTAGACTAACCACATACTTTCAGGCACCAAACAGCAAGCCATAAAGGACTATTCCCGAACAGGAGAGAAACCCAGGGGATGAGAGCCATGCCTGCCCAGCATTCTGCTCTGTGTGCACTTTCCCGTGATCAATAGCACAGGTTATTAAATGACAAGCAGCATAGAATTCTCAGTGGAAAGGCATAGATATGAGAGGCAGGCTGCTGAGCTGGCTGGAACTGGTGGGGAAGGGAATGCATGGCTGGTCTTGGCTGAGGACTGTGCTCTACACATGCCGAGAGAGACCCTGCGGTGCTTCGGAAAAATCTTACTCTAGCCCTAGACTTGGAAAGGGATGCTAAAGGCTGTGCCCTGATGAGAGACTTCCCACAACATGTACAGACAGTGGTACCTCTCTCCTCATGCCAGAGATTCATGGGTGGTCCCAGCCATGTCCCAGGACTACCTGGATAACAGTCCAACACTAGGACTAAGCTCAAAACCCAAACAGATTCACCCTAACAACGAGTAAAATCAACATGACAGGAACAAGGGTCCACCAGTAATTCAACTGTTTGTCAGAAGGTGGTCCAAAGCAACCAGTCTCTCCACAGCACATTGTCAGTATGACCAGCATACAATTAAAAATTAGTAAGCCTACAAATAAGCAGGAAAAGTTATTGATTTGAAAAACATTATCAATTAAATTTAAATGTTACCACTTTTTAAAAAAAGAAACAGAAATAAAATCCAAGCTAAAACAGATGATGGAAATAGTAACAAGGACTTTTCTTTATCACCTAGTATATGTCTTCTAAGTATGCAGAAAGACTTAAGGGAAAAAAATATCTATCATTAGAAATAGATTAGGACCCATAGTAGATAAATGAAAGTATCAGAAAAGAACCAGGAGTTCCTTTTGTGGCTCGGCAGTTGAGGAACCTGACTAGCATCCATGAGGTTGAGGGTTTGATCCCTGGCCTCATTCATTGGGTTAAGGATCCAGCGTTTCTGTGAGCTGTGGTTGTAAGTCACAGATGCGGTTTGGATCCCACGTTGCTGTGGCTGTGGTGTAGGCTCGCATCTACAGCTATGATTTGACCCTTAACCTGGGAATGCTGTGGGTGTGGCACTAAAAAGCAAAAAAAAAAAAAAAAGAAAAAAGAAAAAAAGGAAAAAGGAACCAAATTAAAATTCCATATTTACACATGTCATATTTGAAATAGAAATTTTAATGGATGAACATAAGATCATATTGGATACCACTGAACAAATTGTTATTAAACATGAAAACAGATAAAAATAATTCAACCAATAGAAAAGTAGAAATAAAATAATAAGCAAAAGACCAGGGCCTTAGTAACAAATGCACAATATCAGCTGGTTTTGCGTATGTGTAATTGTAGGTCCACAAGAAAGGAGAAGAAGGACAATGGGTCACAAAAAGCATTTTGAATCATAATGGGTGGATTATACTAAATTAAATCTCAGAACTCAATCTATAAAAACAAGAAGCTCAACCACAGTAAGTACAAAATATAAATATATCCAAATCAATAGGAATATGAAATATAAAAGTAAGCAACCTTGGCATATCGTGGTCACATTGCTGGAAATAAACAATAAAGAGATAATCTCAAAAGCAGCCAAAGATAATTGACACATTTCATACAGAAGAGAAAAGATATAAATGATGGATGGCTTTTCATCAAGAACAGTGGATGCCAAAAGACATATCTAAAGTGCTGAGAGGAAAAATACTTGAAACTTACTATTTTTTTTATCCAATGAAATTTTCTTTAAAAGTTAGAGGACATATTTGTATATTCAAGTTATAAAGAAATTTGAGAGAATTCATTGCAAGTTTATACATAGTAGAATAAATGCTAAAGGAAATTCCTCAGGATAAAGGAAATGACACCATGTGGAAACTGAGGTCCAAAGAAATGGAAAGCACTGAAAATGATGAGTGGATGAATATGAAAGACTATGCATTTTTTTCTTTAAAGACAATTGGCTATCTAATACAAATGTAACACTTGTTGGGAACTGATTACATATATAGAGGTAAAATATGTAAATATAATAATACAAAATATTGAGAAAGTAGAATTAGATAGTTTCAAGCATGTAACATTTTACCTAAGTAATATCATGCCTAACTTAAAGTGGACTGTAATAAAGTCAAAGAGAATAAGGTGTAATGCCTAGAATCAATTTTTTTAAGTTTATAAAGATGGATAGCTAAAACACTTAGAAATTAAAATCAATGCTAAATTAATTCACTTAATCCAAAAGACAGTGGGGAATGAAGAACAGAGGAGAGAAGACAGATGGCAAAGCTAGAAAATGAATAGCAAGTTGGTAGATATACACCAAAACATACCAATAATTGCATTGCATACAAATGGAGCGAACATTCATGTTAAAAGATAGAAGTTTTTAGAATAGTTACAAAAAGCAAGTCCCAAATGTATTTTGTACATAGTAGACACTCTAAGTAGAAACAGATGTGAAGTGAATTAATTTCAAAATAACTTTATGCAAATATTGCTATCACTTTATCAATATCAGACTAATTAGATTTAAAACAAAAGTATTAGCAACATAAAAATAAAAATAAAGAAATAGAGAAATCCATAACTATATTTGGGAATTTTATTACAGTTTCTTAATATTTGGTCAAAAGAAGTATGCAGTGTTAACCATTGTGGCACAAAATATGTATATATAGCACTGATGTCTACAGATTTTTTTCAAGTGCACGTGAAATAGTCACCATGTTAGACATCATGTAGAGCCATAAAAGACACCCAGAAATATAAAGTACTGAAATATCGTGTTCATTTTTTTGTACATTAAACTAGCTTTTTATAAAACAAGTAAAACAAAAGCTATACTTTGAAGGGTTTACAGATTTGTATGGAATATCCAATGTAAGCTTGTTAAAATGCTGAATATTTAATAGTCTCTAATCAAAATAAGCTAGTTCTAGCACATGCCACTAAAAGTACATGTTCTTTATGTATTACAAAACTAAATAAAAAATCAACAAAAAATTAAACTAGCAATTAACAAGCATAAGATATGTAAAAAAGATACAAATATTTGGAAATTTAATAAAACACATTTATAAATCAGCTATAGGTAAAAATAAAATGACAAGAAAAACTGTAAGTAATTTGAACTAAAGGATAATGAAATTATAAAATAAATGTGGAAAGCAATTGAAAGTAGAGAGAGAAATTTTGGAAAGGTACATATTTAAAAAATCAAAATTTTAAAGTCAGTTATTTCTACTTTAAGAAGTTAGGGAGAAACAGTGAGCAAAGTAATTAAGATATTAAATAAAGCAAAGTAGTTAGAAAAATATAAATAGGATAGGAGAACTGAAAGAAAGAGAAAATGGACAAATTATAGAAAAATCTAAAAAACCTCAAAGTTGATTCTGTGAAAAGATTAATAAAATTGATGAAAATATAGCAAGATTTATTAAGGGGAAAAAAGAGGAAAAATCAAACTTAGCAATATGAGCAATGACAGAAGTCACATGACTACATATACAACATTCAAGTATAATAATATTGCAAACTATTTTCATTTATCAGCATAAATACTAATAATTCTTATGTTATTAGCCCTAGAAATTTATTTCTAGATTCCTTATCATTTTCTATATTAACATTTATGTCATCTATTTATAAAGACAATTTTATATATCCTTTTAAAATACCTATTCTGTTTCTTTTGTTAGGCTATACTTTCACTTTGACAGCTTAATAGGATTCACTGATTTCAAAATTAAATAGACTCAAGAGGAACTAAAGAAGCTAGATAGGCATGTATCTGCTATATGAACCCTCAATTAAAATCTTCAAAGGGAAACACTGGTACAAATAATTCTGTTGGATCATAATATCAAATATTTAAGGAAAAAATGCATATACTCTCTTAGGAAGTAGAGGATGATAATCTACTACTCCTGAACTTATTTTAGGAAGCCAGAAATGCTCTCATTCTAAAGCTCCACATAAACACTGAGGAAATAAATTCTAAACCAAGACATAAAAATGCATTATAAAATATTAGCATGTCTAATCATGTCAAATTTATAATATATCCAATAGAGATTATTCCAAGAGTACGAGGCTTGTTTACTGTTTGAAACTTAATCAAGATAATTCAACATAAAAGAGTTAATTAAAAGCATAAAGTAAAAAAATTGTATATGTAATAAATGCAGAAAAGTTATTTGACAAAATTGTATCTGCTTATAAAACTCTTCCCAAAATGGGGATGGAAGAAAACTGCAACCTGATAAGTAGCATCTGCAAGACAGCTGTTGCTCACATCATGGTTATTACTGAACATTTCCCCATTAAAATGAGGCATAAGTCAAGCATCTCCCCTCTCATCACTTCTATTCAGCAATATACTGGAGGTCATGGCCAGTGCAATAGGGCATGACAAAGAAATACGATACAAAAACTTTGGGAAATGAGATATGAAATTTCCTTTATTTACAGATGAAAAATATTTATGTAGAAGATAAAAAATTTACAAATAAATTTCTAAAGCTAATAAGCAAATATACAATATATATTTCTTTATGGTGACAACCAATTAAAAATAATATAAAAATTGATTTACAACAGGTAGCATGAAAGTGCATAAATACTTAGAAATAAAATTAACAAAAATGTAGAACTTCAATATTAAAAGTTGCAAAACCGTAAAACATTGGTAAAACAATGACCTCAACAATAGGAGATGTACCATGTCCATAAATGGGAAGATCCAACATTTGTTAAAGTTACTCTCTCAAATTGATCTGTAGATATATAGTGCAATCCATATTAAAATTCCAGGGAAATGAAGAAATTTGTTAAAAAATTACATGGATTTAGCAGAGCCAAACAACCTTGCAGAAGAAGAACAACATTGGAGATTTTACTCTTCTTGGTTTTAGTAATTACTCTGTAGCCACACTAATCAGAACAATATATTGACATAATCCTGGTGAAAAATCAATGGAACAGAACAGAGAATTCAGAAATAGACCCTTATTTATATCATCAAGTGATTTTAACAAAAAATCAAAGCAGTAAGAAGAAAGTTTTTTTCCACCTCAAGAAAAGGATTCAGAATTCCTGGTTATCATAAGGTGAAAAAAATATCTTAAAATTTATCACACTTTACACACACACACACACACACACACACACACACACAAATTGAACTGGATTATAATCCTAAAGCTAAAACTGAAATTATGAAACCTGTAAAAGAGAAGGAAATAAAATATATTCTTGGCTTTAGAAGAAGAAGACTTGTCTTGGAAAGGACAAAAAAGCACCAATAGTAAGAAAAAAAAATGGTAAATATGATTCTTTAAATGTAAAACCTCTGATGTATGCGGTACCCAGATTGCTTGGTGTTCTATTCATATACCATCTTGGATGATGGCTGATTAACTCAAAGAGACCACAAAGGAATGAACTGTTATTATGTAATGATCACTATAACTTAATTTTTAATATTCTCATCATCCCTAAAATAAGCTTATACCCATTACCAGCCCCTTCCCATTTCCTTCCTAGATCTTCCAGCTCTGAAAAGCCACTGATCTACTTTCTGTCCCCATACGTCTACCTTTTCTGTACAGTTCACATAAACAGAATCACACTTTATAATAGCTTATTGACTGCAGTAATGTTTTGAAACACTTGTAGCATGTATCAATATTTCATTACTTTTTATTGATGAATAATATTCTATTTTATGAATACACCACATTTATTCAGAAGTTGATGCACATATCTGCTTTTTTCATCTTTTTAGCTATTCGGAGTAATGCTGCTATGAACATTCATATATAACTAAGCATTGCTTTTTCTGTGGATTATTTTTTTATTTTTTATTGGTATGTAATTGATGTACAAGCATTGGTTTTGACTCTGGTTCTGAGGAAGTTGCAGAGAGAATCGTTTTAAGTAGCATAATAAACACAGTAAAGGCAGAAAAATCTTTGAGTTTTCTGTCTGAAGCAGCTTGCTGTATACATCTAAGCATGTTACTTCTCTGAATTTCAGAGGTTTTTTTTTCAATCTGAAAAATATAGAGTAGATTTATTGAGATTTAAATTAGATAATGCATCTAAAGTACCACTATTATATCCAAGGGGCTTCAATTATTATATGTAAATATATATAATTTTCTTTCTCTAAAACTCCTTTGGTGAACTTAAATCCTTGATGGTGAGTTGAAAAAAATAAGAAACAAACCAAAAAGGATCCTGGTGTAAGTGGTATCTGATTGTTTTGGAGCTTCACTTTGCTGCTGTGTAAAACATGGGGATTGTGTGATCTCTAGGGTCCCTTTCCAGCTTTTATATCTTAGGAGTTTAAATGCATTTTAAACTGCCTTCTGCGGACTTGGCAAGTGAAGGATAGATTATTTCTCCAGGGTCATGTGGCAGGACCGTTGCCGAGTCAGCAATTGAACTCGGTGGCCTTCTTGCAGGTCTAAGTATTCATGTTATAACCTCCTCCTCTCTGAGTTTTAAAGCCTCCACAAGATATGACTGCAGAGTTTCTTAATCAACTTCCTAGTGAGCCAAACACAAGTGCTCAATATATTAATGTTTTGTTCTCTTCTGTGGTTCCCACTCTTTCTCTCTCTCTCATAAATTGGCAAGGTTTCATTTGTTGCTTTGGTCTGAATTAGTTTATTTTGTCATGATCCCAAGAGTATTATAAACACATCGTTTCTGTCTTCCTCACACTTTTTACACTTGAGTTGAAAGGGTTAATTTCAAAGTTTACTTATATGATTAAAAAAATAAAACACGATTGAGTGATTTCCCACCCCCGCCTTTGAGTGCTTAAGTTCCTATGTTTCTTGTGCCAAGAGCATTCACAGCTCTGAAAATTGTAGGAAGGATTTGCCACAGTCTAGCACATTTAATATGCGCTGTGTACACAATGCTGAACAGTTGCCTCATTAGGTGTAAACAGTCTTAAATTGGTGTTCTAAATATCTGCCAGTTCCCCATGGAAAAGGTTTGGTTGCTTTATGTGTGTGAGATAATAATTAGCATCTTAAGCATCAAAACTTTAAACTCCAGTTAGAGATGACATAACTATATCTCCCTGTTCCCGCAGTGTAATCAGAGGTGGTGTTTAGTAAGACACCTTTGTTTGGATGCCTGGGGATGATCCTAACACGTTTATCTGCAGGTAGCTAATGGTTCCCAACATTCAGGTTCTGCTGGAGGTGTCTGCAGGAGCCTGGCAGGAGGAATTCCGGAGTCTGGACACAGCCCTTGTCAAGGAGAGGAACAGGTTTTGTGCTATCTTAAAATATACGATCAGATCCCACTGTGAAAAGATGGAAGGGACACAAATGAAGCACTGAGGTTTAGATTTCTGAGACTAAGAATGCACTGTGTCACAGTGCGATGAGGCTGTTGCCAGGGAAAGCAAGGTGCAGAGTAGGCTTGGCGAATTCCTACTGCCTATCAGGCTTTCCGAGACAGCCGTGGTTGGATCCTGAGGCAGCGAGTAGTGGCCAGCTAGTTTGCCTCATTTCCTAACCACCGCCTGACTGGGCTGTCTTTGGTCCCCTTCTCAGAGTCAAGTTCTGACTAAGCAGCTTGGCCCTTCAGAGGGCACGCACCTGTCCTCCTCCCACTACTTTTCTCTTGGTCTTTGGGTACAGAGAACTCTAAGTGGCAACAGAAAGCTTGTCTCATCTTCACCTTTGCATGCCTTCTCGACAATGCTTGGGTCATTAACTTGAATGATACAGTCTTCATCAATTTTTAAATTTTATTATTATTTTCTGGCCACACCCACACCATGCAAAAGTTCCCCGGGCCAGGGATTGAATCTGCACCACCGCAGTGGCCTGAGCCCCAGTAGTGACAATGCCAGATCCTTAATCCACTAGGCCACCAGGGAGCTCCTGTCAATTTTTAGCTTCATAAAAGTGGGAGAAAATATAAGCATTTTTGTCCCAAATGAGCCCCAAGTGTTTTGTTGGGAAGCATGATAACATCACAATTAAGGGCAAAGTTTTTAGAAATGACAGAGATATAATATCTACATACTTTTATATATAACTTTTTGTAATCTCGAACTCAATTTGACTTACCTCAACTGTAACAATGAGCTAATTACATGTCCTTAACTATGAAAGGATGTATCTTAAATACTTAGCACAGCATATGCTAAGTAGTAAGCATTTGCTATTTTCCTGAAGCGAGGGCCTCTACCTGCCTCAATGAGTGACATCACTGAAGCTCTAAAGCTGATGTTATCTGGTGTACTTCCCCTTGCTTCCCATCCAAGTCCAAGTCTCAGTAGATTCTGAGCATTTGGGAGGATGCTTATCTGGGGCAGTCTCTACCACTCTTCTCTATGTGACCTGTGTTCAGTTACTGTGGTCATTATTTCAGCCCCTCTAAAGGACCAAGTTCTTTTGTTTCTTGGGACTTTCCCCTGTAAGGGCTCGTACTGTCTGAAATACTCTTCATTTTACTGTTAAAAATTATTTTCCTTCAGTTCCATTGTGTCTCAGCAGGTTAAAGACCCACAGTTGTCTCTATGTGGGTTTGATCTCTGGCCTTACTCAGTGGGTTAAGGATCCCAGCGTTGCTGTAAGATGTGACGAAGTTTACAGATGTGGCTCTGATCTCATGTGGCTGTGGCTGTGGCTGTGGCTATGGTATGGACTGCAGCTACAGCTATGATTGGAGCCATTGCCCAGGGAACTTCCATATGCCACAGGTGTAGCCATAGCAAGAAAAATTTTTCCCTCAACCTTTTTTATTTTTGAAAATTTCAAACTTGAAAATTTACAAGAATGCAAACAATGAACCCTCATACACTCTTCATCTAGTTTCACCAGAGATTAGATTTTGTGCTGTTGTTTATTTCACTGTAATGTGTGCTTTCTGTTTTATGGAAGAAGATCCAATTTTGTTACATAAAAGAAGAGAAACATACAAACTAGGAAGAAAGATAAAACCAAGTGTAGATACAAGCAGCTTATGAGACAGATTAGACAGACAAGGAGTCTGTAACTGAACCTGGAAAAGGATGGGTTAGGAGGCATCAAATATGCTTAATGCATTAAATATGCCTGAAGCCTCCTAGGCACCAAGTGTTTATGACTCATAGGAGACAATCAATACATCAGTATTCATGAGGTCTTAAAACAGCCATCTGTCAGTGACATCCACTCCAGCTCCGTGTTTCTTTGGCATAAGAAACATACAGTTCATTGGTTTTCCTCAGGCTAATTAACCAAGGCTTTCAGTGCTTACCACCAGGAATTATTTCTCCTTTATATTTATTTAATAATTATTTCTCTTTCAATGTGAAGCAGCTTCCCCAGTACATTTCTTAGAAAATGATCAGGGAACAAATCTTCTGAGCTCTTGCATGTTGATACCAGTTGGTCATTATTTTTTTGTTTATTTATTTTTTTGTCTTTTTTAGGGCCACACCCACAGCATATGGAGGTTCCCAGGCTAGGAGTCCAATCAGAGACATAGCTGCTGGCCTAAGCCACAGCCACAGCAACGCCAAATCCAGGCCAAATCTGCAACCTACACCACAGCTCATGGCAACGATGTATCCTTAACTTACTGAGTGAGGTCAGGGATCAGACCCACAACCTCATGGTTCCTAGTCGGATTCACTTCCTCTGTGCCATGATGGGAACTCCATATATTTTTTTTTATTTGAAGATTAGTTTTGTTGGCTATAAATCCTTGGTTCACATTTTCTCTCCTTGACTATCTTAAACATATCACTCCATATCCTTATGAAATAAGACTGTGCTGTTGAAAAGTCCGAAGAGAATATAATTTGCCAAGATACCCAAAGACTATATCTGAAGTTCAGTTATTTTGCAAGAACTATGACTTGGCTTTAGTCATTCTGATTTGATTTTCTTAATGTACATGGTGGGCCCTTTCACCATGTATGTTCAAACTTCTTTTATTATATTCCAGGAAATTTTTCACACATTGTTCTTTTTAAAAATTTTTTCTATCCTATTTCTTTCATTTTATTTTTTAAGAACTCCTATTATTCATGTATTGTGTTTTCTTTACCTACTTTCACAATTTCAAATTTTCTCTCAAATTAATTTTATCATTCTTCATTTCTTATTTTCCTCTTTTGCTGTCTGTTTTTATGGAGGCATTATTGCATTCATTTCCTTTTGTGTTTTTTTCTTGTTTAATCTTCATGTCTATAGACAGTGAATTTGATATTCTCTTTTGGGTCTGTCTCCTCATGTATAGTTTTCATTTATGTGGTTCTGTTTTCACATCCTGTGTAACTTAAAAAAAAAAAATTTGCCCACACACACAGCATGCAGAAGTTCCCAGGTCAGGGATCAAACCCCTTTTAAATATCTCACTTTTTAAATATCTCACTTTGAAATAGTGTATAAACAATTTGGCTCAGGTTTTTTTTTTTTTTTTTTAGTGTGTCTATCATGTTTTCTTTTTTTGTAAGGATATCATACTGCTGTGTTATCTCTTTTCCCTAATTAAAATATTTGTGATATTTGATCTTGATAATTTCTTGTGGCTTATTTTTTATGTGAATTTTGTTTTCCTACAGTTTAAAAGAAAACTCATTTCAGTTATGTATTTTCCAGCTTCATAGAGCTATTCCTTCTGGAGAGGCAAGTGTACATCTTTAATGTTAGAAAGATAGTGGCATATATGTGTATGTACATATAAAGATAGTGGCATATATGTGTGTGTGTGTGTGTGTGTGTATAAAAGCTTATATATATGTAAGCTTTTTTATATTTCTTGGCTATGTTTTCCGTTTCCACTCCTCTCCCTAAAAGTTTATCCTTTTCATCCTATAAATAAATCCTGAAGATCAGTTCTGAGTATTCACAGGGGTTGAGCTGATCTGTTGCACTTACTACAGTTACCTTTCCCTGTTCAGTTACCTTTCCCTGTTCTGTCCATACATCACAATTTGGTCTGATATTTCTTCCACTCACTTTGCTTAGCTACTTTGGCCTTCTTTTGTTCCCACAGTCATCAGGTACCCCCTTGGTCCATCTCCTTTTTCCTGCACAGATGCTTTTCATGGTACAGGTTTCACAGCTCTTGGTGACTTCTTGCTTTCTTGTATTTGGTTTTTTTTGGACATACTTAGTTATCTAATTTTTATTGTAAATATTAGACAGGGGACTTGTTGCGGTTTTGTTATCTAGTTTCTTTCTATATGGGGGATTTGAGAGCTTTTAAAAAATTTGTCATCATTGCAATCACACCTCAGAATCCTGGATTTATATTTGCATTTGTACATCTTATTTCTTTGAAGCTGAATTTTGTATGATATGGGCCATGAGTTCAGGATTATCTTTCCAGAAATGTCTAACTTTGAGATGCAACTTTTATCACAAACTAAATTTCCATGTAAATTTGGGTTAATTCTGTTCTTTCTTATACCACTGGTTTGGGTCTATTTATGTAGTGGCACCACATGACTTTTAGTTATGGAGACTTGATAACCTGCTTTAATGTCTGATAAGATAAGTCTCATCTCATGGTTTTTCCGAGGTTTTCTAGCTATTTTTGAAGGCTTGTTATTCTCTATAAACTTTAGATTCAAATTGCCCATCTCTGAATTAGAAAGGTTTTGGTGTTTATTTAACTTGTACTTACATTAAATGTGTAAATTAACTTCAAGAGACCTGTTATCTTCATATATTTTGTCTTTCCACCACAAATGGAATATCTTTCTGTTTGCTGAAATTTGAACATAATTCTAACACACTTTTTTTTGGGGGGGTCTGATTAAAAGTCATTTCAAAGATGCTTTGCTCAACCGCTCCCCCCCTCCTGCAAAAAAAAAAGAAAAAGAAAACCACCTGAATCAACCTGGAGCACTTTGGTTGTTATGGTGTGAGTGTGTGTGTGTGTGTGTGTGTGTGTGTGTGTCTGTATGCATGCACATATGTGTATGTATGGGGGATTCATTAATGATTCCATTTGATTAATATTTTTAGGTACATTGAGAGTATCTCTAGTGAGTTTGGGGAGTTGTGTTTCTCTAGGAATTTGCCCTTTTTATCAAATTTTTTCTAACTTTTTGACATAAAGTGGATTATAACATCTTATTATCATTTTATAGCTTTGGAATGTGTAGAGATGTCCTATTTTTCAATTCCCGATTTAATTTTTGCTTTCTCTATTTTGTTTTTTTGTCGGTCTTATCAGAATTTGTGGATTTTTAAATATTTCTCCTTTGTTGTTGTTTCCAATTATTCTAATACACAGAGTCTTGTTTTCTTGGGCTTGGATATCTTTAACTGCATTGATTTGGAAAATGATCTTCAGAAATAATTTGAGGTGGAAGATGCAGATTTTAATTTTATTCTGCCCTCTGGTGTCAGACAGGGATGTGGGACACTGCAAGTCCAGGCAAGCTGCCAAGTGCAAGATTTTAAATTCTCTGGACCACTCAGTTGTGTATGCTCACTCAAGTACAAGTTTATGTTTCTTTCTCTTTCGCTGTATGAATTAGAAGCCAGTCAGGAAAGCAAATGCGATTCTTATTATCTAAGAGAAATGAGTCCTTACAAAGTCATTGGAAGGGCTGGGAGAATGATAGGGAAGCAGGAAGTTGCACGTGGAAATGAGGAGGTGCCTGGATTCTCTGGGTACTGCTATCAGGGATGGAAGTTACTTGCAGCAAAGATGTGGGTGCTTCCTGGGAGAAACCTTGAAGCTTTTGGAAGTCAGGCTGCCTCTCAGGGCATAGTAATTCTTTCTTCTGGTTTGACAGAATCTAAAATGGAGTCCTGCTTGATAGAGATTCTAGGAAAGGAAGTTCCCAGGTCTTCTGACTCTTATATAAAGAACACAGAAAGAAATGAGGGTGAATGCTGGATGCCAAAAGAAAATCAAAACTCTGTTATCTAGCACACTTAAAACTGAGAACCAGTTGTCCTCCAGGCAGCACATTAACTGATGCCACGATCATGATTCTTTCTAATTAGAAGCTTTCAAATTCTCTTATCCTGTAAAGTCAAGGCATTCTTCCCAGTTTCACTGAAGTTTCCTCAGGAAAGGCAATCGCCCTCGGGGCAAAAGAGAGGTGGGCTTTACTCTTTCTTGGTTTTGCCTTGGATTCTCTGAGATTTGATGTCATACGTTTATGTTATCTTGTAGCTCTCTGGTGCTTTTAACATTTTTAAAAGTTTTCTTTGGTGGGAATGCTGATATAAATCATGCATGGGCTTTACAATTAGCGAATGTCCCACTTGTCTTTTTAAAGAGTGAAATGCTATCCATTACTAGAATCAAGAAGGCTAACCACCTCCCTTATTATCTCATGTAGATTAAAATTAACAGAATACAAAAGTGATGGTGCTAAATACATTTTTGAGCTGAAATGTCTCCATTGAGGATTGAGTACAGTACAGGAAAACGGAAGAGTTGTGTTTTAATGAGCTTGGAATCTATGTCGGTATTTTTTTTTTTTTTCTGAGTTGGAGAAGATCCAAATGCCTTTATTCAGCACATTTTCTTCTTTATTTTTTAATTTATTTTAAAATTTTATTATAGTTGCTTTACAATGTTTTGTCAATTTCTGTTGTGCAGCGAAATGACCCAGTTTTATATATATATATATATATATATATATATATATATATATATATATATACACACATTCTTTTTCTCATATTATCCTCCATCATGTTCCATCACGAATGATTACCTTAGTTCCCTGTGCTATACAGCAGGATCTCGTTGCTTATCCACTCCAAATGTAACAGTTTGCATCTACTAACCCCAAGCTCCCAGTCTTCTTTAAGCTCCCAGTTCTGTTTTCTCAGAACTTTAAAATAAAAGCAAATGATGAGGAAAGAGATGGAAATAGTCAAAGAAGGTTGAGAGATTGGGCTTTGCCAGACAAAAATAATCCAGCCACATAATAGAGCAAAATTACTTTTCAAATAAAAATAAAAAGACAGTCTTACCCTTGAGCAGGTCTGAAGAATCAAACTGTCATTACACAAACCTCTTTGAAGAATGGCACACACGTATATGATTCTTTGTGCCTAGAGCAGTTCCAAATAACATTTTACAGCTTCCAGAAGAGTCATGAGAGAAGAATCTTTGCAGATTGAACCAGATAGTTTCAATGCCAAGTAGTTCCCAAAGCTGGATCATTTACAGCCAAAAAGAACTTTAAATCTTCGCAGAATCTGGTTCATTACCAGAAAAAATATCCTCATGCCTAGAATAGTTCTGATTTTTTAAAAATTCAGCATACATATAAAAAAGATGATAATGAGTTAAAGACCCCAGGATAGTGCATGCTATATATATTTGCTTCAGGGATGCTACAGCACGTTGAATAGAGTTTTTCTTTCTTTCTTTCTTTCCCTTTTTTTTTTTACTTTGCCCAAGTGGTTTTTGTAAAGTGAAATACTAAAATTCACTGCCCTAGAATTTTATATCTTTTTAAGACATGTATTGCTCTGCTAAGAAATATCTGATGTATACTTTTAAAAAGTAAATTAGATGAAAGAGTAGACTCTGGAAATCAGAGCTGCCTTCAGAATTAAAGATGCATATTAGTGGAAATGATGGAAATATATTCAATTTATCATTTCACAGATATCTATGAACTGCCCACTGTGTTCCAGGAACAGCATTATCTAAACATGCTGATGAAGTAGAACTTAACACCTGGAAGCGAAATAGCACAGCGCCTGTAGCTACTTATAAAAGGTTTACTGGAAGAAACCATGATGCCTGTTCTGAAATCTGAAAGATGAAGGATGTAATCTGGTCAAAGAGGGTGTGGGCAGAACAACACAGCTGGAAGCATCTCAGTTGCAGTGGGGATCTCAAATTAGGTTCATTTGGCTGAAACCATGTTTGATTTTTCTCTTTCTTATTTTACAACTTTATTGAGGTATAGCTGATATACCAACAACGGCACATTTTTAATGTGTGCATTCTTATGGGTTTGGACATATTAGTCTGCCCATAATCAAGGTACATATCAGTCACCTCTTAAAGTTGTCTGTGTCCCTTTGCTTTTGTGTGTGTGTGTGAAGAACACTCAACATGAATCTAATCTCTTGTTATGTTTTGAAGTGCATGGTCTGCTCTGAATGTTTGTGTCTGTGCCAAATTCATATGTTGAAACCCTAACCCCCAGAATGACATGTGAGGAGGGCCCCTTTGCAAAGAGTTTAGGTCATGACGGCAGATCCCTCATGAGCGACATTAGAGATTTACCCATCCTTGTAAATGATGCCCCAGAGATCTTCATCACAACCAACATGTGAGGAGACAAAAAGAGGTTGGCCACCAGCAGGGGTGCTCTCACCTGACCATGATGGCACCCTCATCTAGGACTTCCAGCCTCTAGAACTGTGAGAAAAGTTTCTTGCTTATTGACTGCCTGGCCAGAGGTGCTTTGTTATGGCAACCTGAGCACAACACCGTATTGTGAACTTCAGACACTGTATGGCAGATTTCCAGAATTTAATCATTTTATGCATCTTAAACTTTCTGCCCATTGACCAACTCTCATAATTTCTTCCCCAATCCCTTCATTTTATTGTCTGCTTCTATAAGTGTGACTTGTAAGTGGGATCATGCAGCCTTCATTATTCTGTGACTGACTTATTTCACGTAGTATAATGTCTTCTAAGTCCATCCATATTGTTACAAATGGTAGAATTTCCTGCTTTTATGTCTGAGTAATATTACATTGTATGTATATGCCACTTTTTCTTTATCCACTCATCCATTCGTAGGCATGTGGTTTGTTTCCATGTCTTGAACACTGTGCATAAGGCTGTCCTAAATGTGGAGGCACCCATATCTCTTCAAGATCTTGATTTCAGTTCTTGGGAAGTGGGATCACTGGATCATATGGTAGTTCTGTTTTTAATTTTTTGAGAAATCCTCGTGCTGTTTTCCATTCTGGCTGTGCCATTTTACATTTTCACCAACAGTGTACAGGGATCCCTTTTTCTCCACATCCCCATCAATCTGTGCTTTGTTTTGTTTCATTTTAATAACAGCCATAGTAACAGATGTGGGGTAATAGCTCATTGTGGTTTTGATTTACATTTCTCTGATGATTCGTAATATTATCACCTTTTCATAGACCTGTTGGCCATATGTGTGTCTTCTTTGGAGCAATGTCTACTCAGTCTCTGTTCATTTTTTAACTTGGGTTATGTGTATTTTTGCTATTCAATTGTAGGAGTTCCTTACGTATTTTGGATATTAACCACTTATCCAACATATGACTTTCAACTATTTTCTCCCATTCTCTAGGTTACGTTTTCACTTTGGTGATGGTTTCCTTTGCTGTACAGAAGCTTTTTAGTTTGATGTAGTCCTACTTAATCTTTTTGCTTTTGTTGTCTGGGCTTTTAGTGTCATATCTGCAAAATCATGGACCAGACCAGTGTCAAGAAGACTTTTCTCTGTTTACTTCTAGGAGTTTTATAATTTCATGTCTTACATTTAAATCTAATGAGTGAGAAGAAAGAAATCTGGGGAAAGTTTTAAGAGGTGAATTGGGGCCAGACCATGACAAGAATTTTATACTATGTCTTGAGATCTTTTGAAAGCCACAAAGGATTTTCAAAGAATGGAGAACGTGTTCAGATCCATTTCGGAAATAATCCACTGTGTGTGGGGAATTATTGGACTGAGGAAGAATCAGAGCTGGGAACATTAGCTAGGAAGAAACTACAGCAATGGAGCAAGAAGTTATTGTGTTTGAAATGGTGTGGGGACAATTGGCATTAAAAACAAATATGAAATCTGGTATCATTTAGAATACAGAATCATTAGGATTGATTAGCACTGGGTCTGCTGGACTCAAGGATAACTGTCAGGTCTGTGACTTGCATAGTGTGTGAAGATTGTTTATAAGATGCAAAAAAATGAGAAGCAGAGATTTGGGAGGAGTAATTAGGAGCTTAGTTTTCTAAATTGTGAGTTTGAGTTTTCCGTGGAAAGGCAAGTTAAGAATTTAGGCAGCAGCTGTGGATCTGAGTGTGAGTTCCAGACAAGAAGTAACACTACAAACCCAAATTTGGAAGCAGGTTAGGACTGTGAATCACCAGAACCTAGCATCCAGAGAGTGTAGAAAGAGGCTCCAGGACAGAACCCTTAGCAACACTTGTCCGTGAGAAATCACTCTTGAAGAGTAACCTGAAAAGGGGACTGAGCAGCTGAAAGGATAGGAGGAGGGAAGAAAAGGGTTTTAAGCCAGGAGAAAAGAACATGAAAGGAAAGTGGGTTCCTCACTCCTCAAGGCTTGAGATATTTCCTCACACCTTTGAGGAGGGCTAGTACCAAAAAATCAAAAGGTAAAAAGTGTTGAGAAATTGTGGAGAAATTGGAACACTTAATGCAGTGTTGGTGGGACTATAAATTTGTGCAGCCACTATGGAAAATGGAGGTTCCTTAAAAGACTAAAAATAGAACTACCACATGCTCCAGCAATTCCACATCTGGCTATATATCTGAAAGAAATGAAATCAGGATTAGGTAGAGATCTTGACACTCCCATTTCACTGTAACACCACTCATAGTAGCCAAAGTATGGATAAAGCCCTAAATGTCCATGGATGGCCCAATTGATGAAGAAAATGTAGATAAAGATATACATCCAATGGAAGAGTATTCAGCCTTAAAACTGAAGAAAATTCAGCCATAACAGTGTAGATGAACATAGAAGATACTATGTGAAGTAAAATAAGTCAGACACAGGAATTCCTGCTGTGGTATGGTGAGTTAAGAATCCAACTGCAGTGGCTTGGATGGCTGCAAGCCTTGGGTTTAATCCTAAGTCCAGTGCAGTGGGTTAAAAAATCCAGCATTGCCAGAGTTCTGGCATAGGTTTACACTGCGGCTTGGATTCAGTCCCTGGCCTGGGTGCTTCCCTATGCTGTGGGTGTGGACATAAAATTAAAAAAAAAAAAAGTGAGACACAGAAAGACAACATATAATCTACCTTCTTTATGAGATATCCAGAATAGTGAAATGCAGAAGCAGAAGGGAATGGTGGTTGCCCAGTGCAAGGAGGGTGGGGGTGAGGGGGTTGCTGTTCAACAGCTGTAAAGCTTGTTACATGGGATAAATAAATTCTAGAGATCTGTTGTATGACATGGTGCCTACAGTTAGTGATGTAGGATTGTACACATAAATATACACTGAGGGTACAGATCTCTTGTATTCTTACCACAATAAAGCAAACAAACAAAAAAAACAATTTAAAAAAAGAGACAGCTTGGCCATAAGGGCCTGTTGAGTGTGAACCATACTTTTATTTAGCTGCAGGCAAATTATCCTCTCAGTGGCTCGGATCCTCATCTGTAAAGTGGGAATGATAAGAATGAAGTGTATTTCGAAGAATGCGTATGAATATTGAATGAGTTAATATATAAAAGTGCTTTGGGAATTACCCAATGTAAAGCAGGTGCTACACAGATGTTTAAATCAATGAGATTTCAGGAAGGGTAAGGACTGAGCTTGTCTACTGAAATCTGATGTTGTCGAGTGTAGTAACACTGAGTTGGGGGTGTGTGTGGTGGAATGAGGTGGTGCAGCAGCCAGCCTGTGTGGAGTCGAAGAGTCAGAGAAACGTGGAGAGGATGTATTTGTGGAGAGGCTGAGAGAGGGCCTAGGGATATACTTGTGTGTGTGCTTCTCGGGGTGTGGGGTGTTATTGAAGGATGGGGGGATTGACCCCACGCAGTTGCTGAAAAGAAGAAGCCAAGAAAGATGGCCCAAATTCTTGCTGCCTTTTACACTTTGCTTCTCTGTGGAAATTATACCAAGTTAGGAGTTAGAAGACAAAGTTTTTGGTACCATTCTACAAATCCCTGCAGCCCTCAGAAACTTCATATTTTCATACAGAAACAGAACACTGTTTTCCTGCTGTGGAATTTCCTGCTGTGGGATTTCCTGCTGTGGCACAGTGGGTTAAGAATCTGACTGTAGAGGCAAATGGAATATTACTCAGTCATAAAAAGAATGAAATAATGCCATTTGCAGCAACATAGATGGCCCTAGAGATTATCTTACTAATGAAGTAAGACAGAGAAAGACAAGTATCATATGAGATCACTAATATGTGGAATCTAACAAAAATGATACAAAAAATTTATAAAAAAAGAAACAGGCAAAGATTTTGAAACCAGTTTCATGGTTATCATAGGGGGAATGTGAGGTGGGAAGTGTAAATTGGGGGATTGGAACTGACATATATACACAACTGACTATACATAAAATAGGTAACACAGACCTACTGTACAGCACAGGATAATCCATCAATGTTGTGTGGTAACCTCTATGGGGAAAGAATCTGAAAACAGATACATGTGTATGTGTAACTGATTTACTTTCCTGTAACTGATTTACTTTGCTGAAACTAACACAACTTTCTAAGCCAATTATATTCCAATAAAAAGTATGAAAAAAATCTGACTGTAACAGTTCATGTGGATTCAGTGGTGCAGATTCGATCCCAGCCTAGCATAGTGGGTTAAAGGATCCAGCATTGCTGCATTTGCAGCTTAGATTCAGTCTCTGGCCTGAGAACTTTCATGTACCATGAGTGCGGCCTTAAAACAAAAACAAAGACAAAAACACCGTGAGGCTGAATGCCATCCATCTTGGGTTATATCCAGACTTATTAATATCCCAGTGTTGTTCTGCTCACATGCTGAGGCACTTAGTTAACACTGCGTTTCTGAGAGGGTGAGTCTCACGTCTTTTGAAATGGAAGGCTCTGTCATGTCAATTATTATCATCCTTCCCATTGTCCTTCACCTCATGACATCTATCATATCTTAACTTTTTAAAACTTAAATTTTAGAAGTTTTATTGGAGTATAGTCAACTTACAATATTGTGTTAGTTTCAGGTGTACAGCAAAGTGAATCCATTATGCATATATATATATCATATCTTAAATTTTAATTGAGAATTTTGTGGTACCCATAATATCACTTGCCATATCTTAAGGAGTGATGAGAACTGGGTTGTGAGAAGTAGCCACTCCACACGGGAGCCCACAGATGGTGATCAGGACTTGACTTCTAAGACCAGAGGAACCACCAGTGACCTTCCAGTTCTTCATGTTCTCTGATTTGGTGACTGCTTTTTAAAAAGTCTTATGTACAAATAGCTCATACAGCTCAATGTCAAAACAAAAACAAAACAGAAAACAACCAAACAACCCTATAAAAAATGGGCAGAAGACCTAACTAGACATTTCTCCAAAGAAGACATACACATGACCAACCGGCCCATGAAAAGATATTCAACATCACTGATTATTAGAGAAATGCAAATCAAAACTACAATGAGGTACTACCTTACACTGGTCAGAATGCCATCATGAAAAATTCTACAAATAATAAATGCTAGAGAGGGTGTGGAGAAAAGGGAGCCCTCCTGCACTGCTGGTGGGTGTGTAAATTGGTGTAGACTCTATGGAAAACAGTACGGAGGTTCCCAGAAAAACTAAAAATAAAACTACCATATGATTTAGCATGACGGGGGCATGTGGAAGTTCCCAGGACCAGGGATGGAACTGGCATAGCAGCTTCGAGGGGGAGGGGTTGTGGGGAGAACACCAAGTATTGGCCTTTGCTTCTTTGGTGCTCTCCACTGCAATCACCACCTGAGAAGCCACGTGTGGCTGTTTATTATTTAGTTATTATTTGAGGATCATGATATTAAGACATAGGCACACCCATCTACTCTGAGCCAGTTTTCAGTGTTGCGTGTTATCCTCTTACTTACTCTACAGTGATTTGGGATTTTCCAGCGCTCCTAAGTGATGGAGGTAGGCCGCGGCGGCGGGAGGTGGGGGTGGGAATGAATGAAGCTGAGCGAATGGACAGACCTGCCCCCTCTGCGTTCATGAACAAAAGATGTCAGTGAGTGACTTGGTGAGCACTAGTTAGGAACGCTGTTTCCCAAGCCTTACTGTCTGATTTGTTAGTAATTTCATGGACTACCCCACAACACGGCTGTATCGCTTTATGTGTCCTGGGACACAGTCTGTAAGAGATGAACTTTATTTGCAAAAGATTGTCCTGAAGCACCTAAAAAAATGTCAGAGGAAGTCGAGTTCCAGAAAATGAATTTCACCGTAGTTTTCACTGAAATATTAATATCCTTTCCCCTCAGAATAGATGCTTTTAGCTCGATTACACCTCCTACCTCCACTGCGCGTGCCCGCTCCCCACCTGTCAATCTGCCGCCTGCAGCATCTCTGGACCAAACCCACTATTCTGGCATTCCAGGTGAAAATGAATCATTCCCTCATTTGCTGTTTTTTTAGGAACAGCAAAGAAATAACTTTATTTCTTTTACGCTAAATGTCAGGAATATTTTTTACTACAACTGAGGGGAGACAAGTATCCCAGATGGCTATGGAAAAAAAAAAAAGATTCCCTTCTTTTATTCCATTTTGGGGAATCTCAAAGGGAAAATGTTCCTCTGCTTCCTGGTGATGTTGTGATGTTGGTGGCAGAGAAGGAGCAGGTGGGCCCTTACTCTGGGCAGGAACAAAGGTGCTCCTCAGAAGAGGGTAGGCCATGTCTGACAGTGAGAAGCCTTGCCCATGGCCATGTGCTTGGGTCCAGGCTGTCTCGGACCCTTACTCCTGCACTGGGTGCTTTGACATGCAGGTTATCTAAATATCGACTCTTCTAGACAATATTACTACCACATTTTGATACAGGGGAAACCAAGGTTAAAGAGCTTAGATAATTTTCAAAGATGAGAGTTTGTAAGTTGAAGAATTTTGTTATTTTGTGATGCCTGTTTTTTTGAAAGCATGAATATAAGGGGACAGTTACAAAGATACTGCAGTAACTGCCCCTTCTGAATGCTGTCTGTACATACAACACACACACACGCACACACACACACACACACACATACATATTATATAATAGTTTTCTTCCAGAGTTTCCATGATCAGAGGAAATTTTTTATAGTTACATGTGAAATTAACTAACATTACTAAATTTAGGGATTTTCTTATGTCTGCTTTACTTTGAATATGTGTTGCAGGACTTATAGAGATGGGACACCGATGCTATTTGCCAGGAAACAGCGTTTATTTGTGCTGGCACTGTCTCAGCGAATTCATATCCAAAGGCTGATCCCCCAACACAGGGGGGTGTTGCCTTACATACCTCAGCTGGTTTTCCCGATACATCTTGATCCCTTTCTCCCCCTTATAAGGTAACATACATTCTGTAAATTCGGATATGTAACATGGATAGTTCATGTTACATAGTTGCACCTGTGCACAGGGTACCGATTATGTCATACTGCCACAGAGTTGCACGTGCACGTACAGAGTACAGATGATAGTTGTGCACGTTGCCTTCCCTTTGTTCTGGGAGGGCTCCCTACCACAATATACACCTGGCAATAGATAATTATTATTAATACAGCATCTAGCATATTGATAAAATGCCCATATATTATATCAAAATTTGATTGGAAATCGTCCCACATAAGGGTTTTAACAGTATTTTCAAGGCGTTGTAATCATTTCCAAATTCTACCCAGCACTTCTCACCCTAAGCTAAAAAGAGGACCCTTGTAGAGCTTAAAAACAGGATCACTTGGCAAGGATGTTTAGGGTTCAGGGAACTACCACAACATCCTCTAATTCTTACTGGTCCTTTTGAATCTTTGACTTAGATATTGGAAGCTAAAAAGATTTTTAAAAGATTAAAAGTGAAAATATATACTGTTTAGAAACCATTATGTGATGCTTAAGACATGACAAAAGTAATGTTTACAAAGAAATTCGATGTAATGAATATAAAACAAGTAGAAAAATGGAATATACATCATCCTAGCAGGTAAGAAAAAAAATAAACAGACAGACAAACACACACACACACATGAAAACAAGAATCTTTTCCCCCAAATGTTCAAACATCACCAAACACGTATAATTCCGCCCCCCACACAATACACTCCTGATACACCAGTAATCAATTCATTGTACAAGACCGGGGTCTTCTCTGGGTGCATTTATGATGTGAAACGAGTTTGGTTTAACACCCCAAACCTCTGCTGTACAAATAGTGAATCAGGTAACTCTACCATTCACTTTCAAATGAGATGAATACAGTAATAGTTGGATTGTGGCATTTTTGTTTAATAGGAATTTTGGTGAGGCTGAGGAGCTCTAAAGGAAAAAAAATAATGCTCTCTTATCTGTTGCAGATCATGTTATGGAATTATCCACTTGAGTTCTCATTTTTTGGTTTGTTTGTTTTTCCAATCAAAACAGCCCTTTGGGTCAGTGGTGGGGGGCCCCAGATTGGCAGAGTAAGCCACAACCACTGCCAAGAGTTCCAGCATTCCTTGTTTTGAGTACAAAGATTTTGTCTCCAAATTTCAGTTACAAATGGGAGAGAGCCATTTTCATCATTTTCTGCTAGCTCTGTGAGGTATATCCATCAGCAGATCCTGAACACAACAATAAGGGAGAAGGGTTCGTTTTAGTAGTTTCTGCAGAATGGGATATTGGCCCTTAAAATAGGCCCTGTGGTCTCTCGCTGATTAGTCAGTCTGCGTAGGTGATATGTTAGTTTCTAGAATTACTAATAAGGAAGGAAAGGTCAGTGAAGTCAGGTATTGACTTGACCACAGGGAAAAAGGAAGAACTAGGCTTCATTTACTGTCATTGCAACGGTGGCTATGGTTAAACTTGGTATTGGAAGTGAGAGGAACTGAGTAATGAAACATTGTTAGGTGACTCCTGGTCCAAGTTACAACAGATCACTATTTCTCCCGGCTGAGGACAAAGTCAGGAGCCGAAGTCTTCGGCCTGTCACCGAGGCTGTTTCTCTGATGACAAAGGGTCATTTACACAAGGAGCATGTGTGCTTCTAAAGAGAAAAGAGCCAACCTTCCTGTCTCCTGCACACTTTTGCTTTCCCAGCCTTGTGACACGTGTGCAGTGTGTGTGTGTTCATGGTATTTAAACATGAGCTGTGGACCTGGAGTGCAGTCTCAACTTCATTAGCTCTGGGGTATGATTTTATTAGCACTTTGTAAAACTTCTCTCCTATGGAGTTTTACATCCAAAACAAAATAATATAACAAACAATGAAGCAGTCACACCGCAGAAGAGTAGCTTTGATTTGGCGGGCCTGTTAAAATAGACGTCTGTGTTTTCCTTTTTTATTGCTGCCAGATAGTGGCTAAAAAGAACCCAAATGCATTATCTTGTGGTGCTGCAGATCAGAAGCCTGCTCTAGGCTGAGATGTCTGGAGGGCTGCCTTCCCTTTTGGGCAGAATCTGTTGGTTTTTAGGCTCCTTCAGAGCTGAGACTCCTGGCTCCCTGCTAGCTGTCGGCTGGGGCAGCCCATCCCCTGAGGCCTCTCCTGTCCTTGGCCGTGGCCTCTTCATCTCTGAAACAGCACCTTCATGCTCTGAGTCCTTCACATCCTGCTGCATCTCTTTGCCATGTCTCTCTGCTTCCTCTTCAGCTTTTAAGGACCCAGGTGATTTCCTGTAGCTACCTGTGGAATTCAGGAGAACCTTCTCTGATACTGCTTTTTATAATAAAAAATATATATTTGCCTTTGCCCTGTTTCTGGCACAAAGCTCCTGAAACCCTTGGAATTTTCTAAATGAAGAGATTCATAGACTTGTCTTCTGTTACATTAATGAGGTGACTCTGGGAAAGCACCCAAGGGTGAGGACTGGGTGCCAGTGGAGCCTCCGGGGAGAGTAAAGTAATTGGCAGTATTAATCAGTCATGCTTACATCAGGGAGACACCAGAACAGGTGCTGACGGGCAAAGCTGGGTGTTTTGGGGTCCTCGGCTTTGCCATTGATCCAAAAGTCATTGCTGGGGACTCTGCAAGTGATTCTGCACATCAGTTTGGCACTTGATGTACTAACAAGCATCTTAATTATTCTCTACCCCACCCCGGAACTGTATTTCGGTCCTGGTACTTCTTTACATTCAAGTAAACACATGTCTCTTCTGCAGATGGCCACGTCTCTGTTCAGAGGTCAGGGAACTGTATCACTGTGGATTGATTTTGTGGCAAGAACTTGTAACATAGTGTTTCCACTGCAGCTGTTTGCTCTCTTTGAATCTGCTGTTCCCTGGGCTTGGCCAGGGTCTTCCCTGGGCCTCTGCTCTCTCAGCTGCTTCCTTTTTCTGTGGCATCTAGAAAAATTAAATTGAGACAGCCACAGATTGCCTCAAGTGGTACAGGGCCTCTTCACCTCTTACATTTTTCGAAAAATGGGGTTCAAACCACTGGAATGTTGGGTGTAGAACTGACAACAGACAGAGGATTAAAAACAAGTGGTCCCTGCCTTTCCACCAAGGAGAGGGGCCCCGACAGCTGCTCCTCTGAAGGGATTCCTGCTCAGGTAACACATGATGCCCGAAGGAGGGCCGTCACATTAGTGGGAGCCACTCAAATGAATGAGCTGCCAGGTGAGTCTTGGTTCTAAAGAATGACAGCCCTGGAGAGCCACTCCAACTTTTCTCACGTCGGTGGGGGGGGGGTTGACATCCTGTCGTCAGTACTGGATGAATAGCTCTGTTGCAGTGGGTAGAGTCTGCAGCAGGAAGGAGATCTCTTAGCTAATGATGGAAAATTCTCTGCTCTGTGCACATGAATCTCCACGATAGGGAGGTGGGGAACTGCTTTTATGTGTGCTGTGTATTTGGAAGAAGTGACACGTGTGGATATGTGTACATGTATGCATAGATACATACATATTTTTTGGTATGCTATCCTGTTATTTATTTTTCTTCCCCCTTTATCTAGCATCTCCTCTTTTAAAGACATGTGCTCCACCACCTCTGCCAGGAAGAACCCTGCCCCTGTATGCCTTCCTTCTTCCAGGCTGAAGTGACCTCTCCCCTGTGCTCTGTAACTCCCCACATTTACTTTTGTCCCAACATGCGTCACACTGTATCGTCAGCCCTATTTTTCTTTTTAAATCTATGTCATCTGTGTCTAGCTGAGTCCTCCACACAAGGAAAGCCCTCAGAACACTTGTTGAGTGAATCAAGAGTGTCAAGAGTGGATGAAAGAAATACTGTTCTCCTAGCTTAAGAAATCCAACTAGTGTTCCTCCCTCCCAGGCTCAGGCCTTGTCCTTAAATCAACACAATTTCATGGCAGCATTAAGTACCGAGATAATGACTTTTTTAAAAAACATATTTTTTTCTTGAACACTTGTTTTGTGCCACCTTGACATGGACAGTTAACGAAAGTAAATACAGTGTTCCTTGGTCAACATTTAACAACAGCCTTCGGGCCCAGCAGTACCTTTGTTAAGAGGGTAAATCTCATAATAAGTGTTATTGTCACAATTAAAAATAAATCAAGTGACACTAAATGGCTGGGCCCCTTCCTGTAGCCTAAGTGCTGGCCAGGCCCTCCCTCCACCCCTCCCAGCCAAAGCCCCTCTCACCAGAGGTGATTAAACAAAAGGCAACTCAGTCAACTGGCAGGTGATTAGAAGTGATTATCCAGCTGCCTCCAGTAGCGGTCTTTGAGGAAAATTGAATCCTTAACTGCTGGCAGAACTTAGCTGGTTATTCTGGGGTTGCAAGCCCTGAAGTTACTGGAATTGGTGACTATTTACAAAATTCTCTCCCAGGATAAACAACAAGGTCCTACTGTCCAGCACAGGGAACTATATCCAATCTCCCCAATAGACCATGATGGAAAATAATATTTTAAAAAATGCATATATGTACATAACTGAGTCACTTTGCTGTACAGCAGAAATTTGCACAGCATTATAAATGAACTTTAAGAAAAAAATTAACACCTTCCCTTTCACCGTGCCATCCAAGGTGGTGGATGTATTACTGACTGATATCAACAGTTTATTTTCTTGTTTGAAAATAACAATGACAGTGTGAGGGACTGGGAGTTTGGGGTTAGTAGACCTAAACTATTGCATTTGGAATGGATAAGCAATGTGATTCTGCTGTATAGTCCAGGGAATTATATCTGATCATTTGTGATGGAACATGATGGAGGATAATGTGAGAAAAAGAATGTATATATATATATGTGTGTGTGTAACTGGGTCATTTTGCTGTACAGAAGAAATTGACAAAACACTGTAAATCAACCATAATAATAAAATTTAAGCTGTGGTGTAGGTCTCAGACTCGGCTCAGCTCCCATGTTGCTGTGGCTGTGGTGTAGGCCGGCAGCTGTAGCTCTGATTAAACCCCTAGCCTGGGAAATTCCATATGGCGCGGGTGCGGCCCTAAAAGACAATAAGCCAACATAGTTTTCTGCAAAGAACCAAGATTCCTTCCGAGTTAGGAATAATGGACCTAGTTTTGGAAAGGACCTAGGGGTTACTGTGGTGCTCACAGTTAACTGCTCTCTGCAACCCTGCCCCCCAATCTCTTGTTTTCATTGTAGTCATCTCCTGTTTGGCAAAGCTCTGAGCCAGACTTACGTGATGCAAACACAAGACAAAACTCAGAACAAGGGCAGGAAGAGCTAGGCCCCCAGTGGACTCACCTCATGTCTCCTCTAGTCGTTCCCTGTCTTCTAGAACCTTCCAGTATTTTTCCTACCCAAGAGTCATCCCTTTGCAACTTTGCAAAATTTCTCATGAACATACTCATGGCATCCAGTTTCCTTCCTCTTTTGAAATCGCGGTGCTGCTGCTTCATTTGCCTCACTGAACAAACATTTGCTGCGTTCCAGTTACTCTAACCGTGAGTCCAGATCCAGTGTTTCCTGGTTCGCTTTTTATTTTTCCTGGTGCTTGTCCACCCCCTGCCTTGGCTCCACACAGTTTGGAGAAAGACCACTGCCTTCTTTCCATACATTTTAGAAAAACTCTGATACTCTCCTTTAGAGCTAGCTGCCCTTTGCTCGGGGTCAAGGCTCTGACCACAGAGTCCTCACTCAGTCCGGTCCCTAAGGATAATGCCCGGAGCCCCCGACTATTCCAGCCCTCCCACACCGGCCCTTCCAAAACTCAGTGCCCCTCAGGGATCTTTATGATGCCTACATGTGATTTTGTCTTTCCATGTTTTGTAAGTTATTTTCATTATCCCTTGACTTAAAGCAGTACTTTATCATTGGGCTACCTGAGCTATTCCAAGGAATTCAAAGAATTACACATTTTTTTTCATGATAAAGCAGCAACATTGAAGAGAAGAGAAATATTAGATTTCTTCACTTTGGGGCAGAAATGTATCATTTTAGTGTGGAAACGCTGATTATTTTATTCTAACAAGAAGCTCTGATTCTACACACACACACACACACACACACACATACACACACACTCACACTTGGTTAATCCCAGGTGAAGAGACTGATGAATTTTTCTGCTTTTGAAAATTTAATTTGGTCACCAAATATGTATCTTCCCATGTGGCTTATGAGGCAAAGTCAGGGGCATCTTTTGTGGTTTTTGGGAAGCCTTGGGAACGCTTCCTCTAAAGGATGGTACTGACCATGGCACACAAAGGCCTCTGCACCATCTCTGCTTCGTGGGGAAATCTCATGGCTGAACCAGAGGCGCAGAGGCTGTGGCTTTGTTCCAACGCAGCGGCTTCCTGTCTGTAATTCCGCAGCACGCGGTACACACCACCCCTGCCTCTTTGCTGTCAGCACACCTACGGGCAGCATCCTAACCTCACAAGGAGGCGCCAAGAGCATCTGTTGTTTGCATCCTGGCAGGCATGTACCATGATCTGCTTCAAAATGTGATTTTAATATCATTTATTCTATGTAGAAGGCAAGAGAAACAGAATGACGGGAGCTCTGAGGAGGAGGAGGACAAAGGAGGCTGCTGGATGGGGTCCTAGCTCACCTTGAGGGTGAGGACCCTTGCGATAAATACAGAGGAAGTGCGAGGCCACTAGGTGTGTGCTCTCCAGGTGCTGTGGCCCTGCGTAGGAGAAACTGTACCTTTTGTCAGGAGCTGGGCAAGTCAGCAAATCTGATGTGGAGATTTGCTGTAGGATAGTATAAAAGCCTGCAAACTAAGCTGGGGGAAGTTTATAAATAATTACCAGAAGGAAGATAGAATTAACATTTACAGTGTGTCTTGTATGTGACCATCCCTCTACTAAGTGTTACCCACGAATTATTTTATTACGTATTCACATCACCGAACAGGTATCATTATTCCCCTTTGATGGATGAGGACCTGAGCTCATACAAATTACAAACCAAGCAACAAAGACTGTGTTTGGACTGGACAGATGTTTACTGTGACTGGAAGCACTCTCCTCTTTTTATACTCCTTTTTTGTTCTCGAGTAACTTTATTTTCTTGGAGACAATATCAGAAATTTGAGAAATACATAAAAATACCTTATGCAAACAGTTGGGAAGTAAGCATAGCCCTGAGGGTGCACAGCTATATTAATGGTGTATTTCAACGTATAGATCAATACCTGTACCTATATCGTGCTGCTTTTTAGTATTGCATATAGTTGGTTTTTTTTTTTGTCTTTTTGCCTTTATCTAGAGCCGCACCTGTGGCATATGGAGATTCCCAGGCTAGGGGTCTAACAGGAGCTGTAGCTGCCGGCCTTCGCCACAGCCACAGCAACGCGGGATCCGAGCCACGTCTGCAACCTACACCACAGCTCACGGCAACGCCGGATCCTTAACCCACTGACCAAGGCCAGGGATCGAATCCGCAACCTCATGGTTCCTAGTCAAACCGACGGAGCCACGAAGCAAACTCCTAGTTGGTTTTTTTTTTTAATTTAAGCCCATTTAAAAAGTCAAGAAAGGAAGCTTTGGTAACTAATTATCAGAACTTCTAAGAAACAAAATCTAGTCAGAGATTTTGGAAGGAGGAATTTGATTCAATAGGTTGTACTTATTTAAACAGTCCTTTCAACAGCAGTTGATTGGCTTTTGGCAGAGCTCTTTTTCCCCTGCTAGATCAGATTTTTTTTTCCTCTAATACCTATGGTCTCCTGACCATCTCAGTATCCTGTGTCTACCCTTTTAAGTTGGACATCTGAAAAGTTCACATCTCCTAAAAAGCTGTGATCCCCTCCTGTGGTTTATTGAATTTTACCTGTTGATCTAATTTGAATACACACTCCAAGAGAACTTCAACTAATATTTTGTTTTTAAAGAGGGAAAGGATTAAAATAGACGTTGATTTGATTTTTGTTCTTGTTGTTTTCAAGTCAAAATTTTACCTGGGAAGCCAATCACTAGTAAAAGAAGCATTTCTTTTCATAGGACAGCATTATACAAATGTGTCTGGGTGACTATCAAAAATTGCACTTCCTTGAGTTCCTGTTGTGGTTCAGTGGTAACGAACCCAACTAGCATGAATGAGGATGTGGGTTTGGTCCCTGGCCTTGCTCAGTGGGTTAAGGATCTGGCGTTGCCAAGAGCTGCAGTATAGTTGGCAGACATGGCTCAGATCTGGGGTTGCTGTGGCTATGGTGTAAGCTGGTGACTACAGCTGTAATTCAACCCTTAGCCTGGGAATTCCCACATGCTGTGGGTGCATCCCTAAAAACAGAAACTGGACCCTAAGGGAAGTTCCCTTTATGGCTCAAAGGGTTAAGAACCTCATATGGTATCCCTGAGGATGCAGGTTCGATCCCTGCCCTTGCTCAGTAGGTTAAGGTCCCAGCATTGCTGTGGCTGTGGTATAGGCCAGCAGCTGCAGCTCCAGTTTGACCCCTAGCCTGGGAACCTCTATGCCACAGGTGTGCCCCTAAAAAGAAAAAAAAAAAAGACCCTAGGGTGCACTGAGGACATTGATTTTGGTGAAATGAACAGAATTATATGCTGGAATGTGTTTTCTAATATGAATATTAATGTGAGGTCATACATTCTTAAGGATGGTAGATCTAACACCCCTAGTAGTAGTTTTCTAACATTGTTCAAACTCCTGTGGTGACAAAACTTCGGCTAGGTGAGTCACTGGGAGGTTGTTTAAAAGATGGGCCTTTATATCCACCCATCGAGTGGTTTCCCCCCCTCAACTCCATAATTTCATCATCATCTCTAGCTCTGATCTTGGAAGTGCCAGGTGAGTCTTCCTGTGTGTGAGGGCCAGCACTGAGACAGACCGTGTCTTTATTTTTCTGAAAACTCATTGTGTGTCTTCATCCATCCCTAAAAAGCACACACTAATGTTACAGTGATTTCTCTCTGTGGCTTTGTCTCCTGGAGCACATTTTCATTCTCTGGCCCTGAGGTAGCTCTCGGGGCTGCGAGATGGCACCATTCGGGTGATTTTTATGTGTTGAGAATGACAAGGAAGGCAGTGCCCAGCCAGAGAACTGGTCTGTGTGGCTGGACATGGGAGTGGGAGAACCCAGAAACTTCTGTTTCTGCGGGCAGTCCACAGACACGACTAGATCTTTGTCTTCTGTTTTTAAAGGTGTGAGAGAGAGTGCAGGCTGCCTGTCCATGTCAAAGTAACAAGACTGAAATGATTCCAGCACTGCCGGAGGGAGGGGAAGACCCGTGATTGCATCTGGCTTCTCAGAGTCCCCAAGACGGGCGGTTCCTTCCTCTGCGGCCTCTATAAATGCTCACACATACTGATTTATAATGGGTAATCAAGGAGCCAGCAAGACTGGCTGGAGACAGCTGAATGATAATAGATTCTGCAAAGAGAAAAGCAAATGTTCTGGAATAAGAGGGGGAGATGGAGCTTGAGTCCATCAGCAGAGCTCGGCGGAGCTGGGGTGGACCTGCCAAATACACGTCCTTGCTAGTTATGGACTCGGTGACATGGATGGAGTTGCCATCTGTTTCTTCTGGTTTGTGAAGGTGTAAAGAATGGTTTTCATTGATGAAATCTATAAGTCACACAGAGGTAGCCAAGAAAGTCTGATTTCTTTTATCCTCAGAAAACCCCTGGATACAGGCAGACAGCAGATGCAGGCCTCTTTCAAGGTGCTGTTAAGAAGGACAGTACTATGTGCTGAGGTGTAAGTAGCTGTGTGGATTTTCGATTTAATACATTTACATCTTTGTAGGATAGTTGTTCTCATTAAAGTCAAGGATGACTGGAGAGAGTGTTGCAGTGGACAACATACTTGGGCACCCTCTTAAATCTTTTTAAAAATAAGGCATGGCATGGGATGGATGCCTTCAAAGACAGAGAGTGAGAGAATGAATGTGAATTTATAAATAGATAACAGATAGAAAAATGCAATAAATCCTTTGAGAAGAAAGCATGTTGGAAAGTGCAAGGTTTCCAAGGAAGAAACTTCAGGAAGTATTTCCATATCTTCAGTAGCAAAGAGTAAAAGAGAAAAGAAGCCAAGGACAGTTCCTTTTTTAGCTCAGACCCTGTATTTCCTCAGAATCTTGGATCCTACTTAGGAGAGCTTCCAGCACTGAGCAATGAAACTGAGAAAGCAGGGTTAGGATTTCGAGGGCTGTTGGAAGGCACTAGTCATGGGGCGGGGGAATCTGAGACATCAGATAACCCTTCAATATCTGGGATTTTCCACCATCAGCTTCAACTGCCTTCAGAAAATTGATCCATAATATATAATTAAAGTACTGTAAGCGATACTTTAAGGCATTAGATCTTTACTTTTCCTTTTTTTTCTTTTTTTGCTTTTTAGGGCTGTACCTGTGGCATATGGATGTTCCTAGGCTAGGGGTTGAACCGGAATTGCAGCAGCTGCCTACGCCACAGCCACAGCAATGCAGGATCCAAGCCATGTCTGCAACATACACCACAGCTCACAGCAACACCGGATCCTTAACCCACTGAGCGAGGCCAGGGATTGAACCTGTAACCTCGTGGTTCCTAGTCAGATTCATTTCCCCTGCACCACAGTGAAAATTCCAAGATATTTTCTTATAAAAGGCCTTAATGTCAGGAAGGATTAGGAGAGATAAAAGGCTACTGATAATAACACATCTGTCTCCAGGCTGTTGCTCTTGCTAGAAAGTTTCCGTAATGAGTCAGAATCTCACTTCCACCAATTGACCCTAATTCTGCCCTTTGCAGTCACATAGCAAAGTTGATGTCTATTGCATATGACATCTATACTGAGGTTAAGAGAGAAGAGCATGTTGGCTGCTAAATGTTGAGAATGTTAAACTAAAATCCTACCTACCCTGAAGCTTGGAGGCTTTTTAAGGGCTTGAGGCCACTTGAACTCTTCACGGTTCTGGTCCTCTAAGGTCAAAGTTTCTGGACAACATATTTCTGAGTATTTTTCAGCTGTATCACCTGAGCTAACCACTCTTCATCTATCCCGTGGTCAAGAAGGGGCCAGTTTCTGGAAGTGATGAATCCCCACTCTCTGTTCTAGAAGAGGACAGCTTGCTTATCCTAGTGGACGAAGGGTTTCATGGCACAAAACCATGACACAGAACCTTACATCACCTACTTGTTGGCTCAAAAACTGATTGTATTAGTACAAATTAAATCTGGCCTTGCCCTAACTTATCTTTATAAGTTGTCATGAGCTGTAGTGTAGGTCATAATGCAGCTTAGATCCTGCATTGCTGTGGTGTAGGTCAGCAGCTATAGCTCAGATTTGACCCCTAGCCTGGGAACGTCCATATGCCATAGCCGAGGCCTTAAAAAAAGCAAAAAAAAATTAATAATAATAAATTTGATGTAAGAATGATTATGACTTGGATTTGGAGAACACGTGACCCAGATGTATCTGCTTTAACTGATGTGCTGGGAGAATCAGTGGTGTGATTATTTATTTTTCTTTATGTTTTTGTTTTTCCTCCAACCCAGCCAAACTTCACCATTACAATGGAACATTTATTCATTCAACAATCCTCACTGATCACTTAGTGACTCGTCAGATTCCAGGCACACCTCTAGACATGAGGTGGGGAGGGTGTGGAACAGCGAACAAAGTTTAAAAAATCTTACTGTAATTCTTACGTTCTGGAGTGAGGAGGAAAAAAATGGGCAATTAAAATATGCCTGTTGGTGATACCTATTAAAGAGAAAAATCAGGACAAAGAGTTAGAGGCTGTTTTGATGTTTGGATTTCTAGTAGATAGGTTTGGAAAGGCCATAAAGAGATTTTTTTTTTTTTTTGAGAAGTGATCTAAAGAAGGTGAGAAAAGTCCTCTTCTGGTAACTGGAGGTTATGTTCCAGGCAGAAGGTGAATAAAGTCTAAAGACTCCAAAGCTAACATGCTGGTTCATGCCAGAAAAGGACAACCATGTAGAATTAGTGGAATGAGAATGAAGAAAGTAGGAGATTAGGTCACAAAGGTTATGGGAGGCTGCTAGTGGTCAGATTGTACTGGGTTTTGTAATCATGGCCATTGCTTTTCAGCTGGAGGACTCTGAGCAAAGGAGTTACATTATGTGGTTCATACTTTAGAAAGATTATTGTTATGAATAGATTATAAAGTGACAAGGAAGCAAGGGAGATAGAAGGAAGACCAACTAAGAGCATTTTATGGTGATTTAGCCTGGAGTTGGTGGTGCTGTTAGCCAGTGTAATAGTCACAGGGGTTTCAGAAGTGGCTGGATTTGACATGAATTATTTGTCAATGCTTTATTTTGGAAAAAAAAATTAAACTCCTAGAAAAACTAAAATAATATTACAGTGATACCCATACATGCCTACATTCAGTAAATTGTAACCTTTTGCCACAGGCGTTTTGACTTTGTACGCACACACGCATGGACACACATGCACACTTATACACAGAAAAACATATAGATGAGCTTGCAGACACCATGGTATTTCAACATCTATATCATAAGAAAAAAGGCATTCTCCTACATAACCTCCATGCTTGTACCACAAACAGGGAACTTATTATTGATGACATAGTATGATCTATTACTCAATTCATGTTCAAGTTTCTCCAATTTTATTAAAACTGATCTTTCATAGTGGTTTTATTCATTTATTTTTGGCTTGCTTTGGAAGCATGACATTTTTAATTGCCTGCAATGCAGCATCAAATATTTCCAGAGTTTTAAATATTTGCTCAGGTTAGCAGTGTTTCTCATGGTCAGGACAGTGCTACCTTTGGAAAGATAAAAAAGCTGCCCTCGGCCCTTCGTTTGAGAGAAGACCTGCATAAGAGATTTGCTGAAGAATTAAATATGAAGTGTGAGAGAAGGACAGGGGTCAGAGCAGTTCCTAGTTTTTTTTGGCCTGAGCCAAACTGGACATATAGGCTAGCGGAAGGCTGAGGTTTCTCTCAACTCCCCAGAGTTCAAGGACAGGTCTGGATTGGAGATGAAAATTTGGGAGTCATCACATAATTGTTCTTTAAGGCCAAACAATTAGATGAGCTCACCAGAGAAGTATGTTTATATACAGAAGAGGTCCAGGGACCATGGCCTTTAGCTCTCCAAAATTAAGAAGTCAGATACATAGGGAGTCAGCAAAAGACAGCTAGAAGGAGTTGCCAGACCAAGAAACGAGGAAAACCAAGTGAATGTGTCCTGATTTCTGTGGATAACCTCAAAACAGTCATTCAAAGAGGAGTCCTTAACTGTATCAGGCTGGGAAAGATGAAATGGAGCCTGGAATTTGGCCTTTGATTCAGCAATATATGGTATTGGTATAATGTTAGGGAAAAAAGCCCAATTTATATGGGAGAAAGGATAAGAATGAAGGAATTAAAATCATTAAGAAATTTTATTGTAAATGAGCATAGAGAAATGGAACAGTAAGCAGAAGGGTGAATGTGGGTCCAAAGATTTTTTTAATGGGAAAATTAATTTGGGGTCAGTAGATGCAAACTGTTACATTTAGAGTGGATAATGGATAAGCAATGAGGTCCTGCTGTACAGCACAGGAAACTATATGCAATGTCTTGTGACAGAAAATGATGGAAGATGATATGAGAAAAAGAATGTATACGTGGGTATGACGGGGTCTTTGCTGTACAGCAGAAATTGACAGAACATCGTAAATCAACTGTAATTTTAAAAAATGAAAAAAAGGACAAAGTATACTATACATATATCGATCCAAATATATATACATATTATACACACACACACATATATGTGTATGTGTGTATATATATCATGTCAATCAATATGGCCAGGCCACAGTACCCATATATTTGGTCAGATAGTAGTCTACATGTCACTGTATAGCATCTTAAAAGAAGACTGTTTAAACCACCAGATTGCTTTTAGGATAGGGCTGCTGGCTATGACCTGATCCCTGAAGACTTACAGGGTTCTGAGAACACGGTCCCAACCTGGGGCTGACTCCCACTTTCAGAGAGTGAAAGAGTACACCTGCTGTTGAAAGCACGGGCTACTTGACTTCAGAATCTTCCTGCTCCAGCACAGGTCTTCCTGAGAACTCTGTTTCCGTGAGTAAGAACAGAGCATTCATTGTTGGAAGCCAGAACCTGGGAGTCTTTTTTTTTTTTTTTTAATTCTTCCTAATTCTTTTTCAAATTCTTTTGTGGAATTCACATACATTTTCATCGTCCAAGGCATCTTTATTTCTATATAAGTACTGCGCTCTAACCGATTGCGCCACTAGAGCTCCATGGTATCCTTATTTCTAATTTAGATTAGGTCATCATCCCAGCCTGTCTCTTCACCTGTATCACCCTCCCCTTCCATTCTCTGTAGAACAACTGCAGCCCTCATTCCTAAGGGCCCTTTTGTCTGCTAAAGAGTTTCAGCTGTGAATTTCCTACTGGGGCTCAGTGAGTTAAGAATTTGACTGTAGAGGCTTAGGTTCCTGTGGAGCTGCATGTTCGATCCCGGCGCACTGTAATGGGTTAAAGGACCTGGCATTGCCGCAGCCATGGCGTAGGTTGCAGCTGAGGCTCAGATTCAGTCCCTGGCCCAGGAACTTCCATATGCCCCGGGGGGTGGCCATAAAAAGTAAAAAAGTTTCAGTTGCTTTTCATTCGCTTTTGGGAAAAAAAAAAAAGGGTCTGGCACAAGGCTCCATTGTTTTGCCTGGAACACTCTCCTCCACCTTCTCCATCCAATGTCTTCATATTTATCTTTCAGGTCTCTGCTTAATCCCCCACTCTCTGAGGTACGCACGCCCCAGTACCTAAATAGATCAATGACTCTTATTGTTTCTCATAGCATCATACAACTCTATTTTAAAGCATGACTAGTAATGTGCTTATATTTATTTGATCCTTGGATTACACTTACCTCTTTACCACCAGACTTTAAGACGCCAAATGAAGTATCATGTCCCTTTTTGCTCACGATTACTCACATGGTGCCTGAGGAATATAACATAATATGTAACATATAATGTAATGTAACATGTACTATAAATATGAAGGAATAAATGAATGCCTGTGAGAATATCTGCTCCCTGGGATGGAACTAACAAATCCAGTTTTCTATTGAGGAAACTCAGACAGCGTCACAAATTATGCAGATAAAGCCTAACTGCCATTTTTTTTTTTTTTTTTTTGGCCACACCTGCTGCATGTGGAATTTCTGGGGCTGGGGATCGAACCCTCACTACAGCAGTAACCGGAGCAGTGACAACACTGGATCCTTTACCCACTGAGCAACCAGGGAAATCCCCTAACTGGCATTCTTAAAGAAGGCCTCTAGGACTTAGGTACTACTCTACATTTCTGAATGGAATACATCTCGAGATTTATTTTTCTTTTCAAACTGATACCTGGGTGGTATAACCAGATATACTGAGATAGACCTGCAGAAACATAAAAATCCTATCATTGGGAGTTCCCGTCATGGCTCAGTGGTTAACGAATCCAACTAGGAACCATGAGGTCGCGGGTTCTATCCCTGGCCTTGCTCAGTGGGTGAAGGATCCGGCATTGCCATGAGCCGTGGTGTAGGTTTCAGACTTGGCTCGGATCCCGTGTTGCTGTGGCTGTGGTGTAGGCCGGAAGTTACAGCTCTGATTAGATCGTTAGCCTGGGAACCTCCATATGCTGCGAGTGTGGCCCTAGAAAAGGCAAAAAGAAAAAAAAATCCTATCATTATCACTTTATCAAATGAAAGAAGGCATGCATGGTCAGCCTTGCAGGTGTATTGGAAACTATGCAAGAGACATGTAGGCAACGTCCCACGCTTATTCAGTATTTCAGGAACAGCATCCTGGAAGATACAGGGTTACTTTGCTTAGTCAAATGCTCTGTGTCTGAGCATCTCCCTAGATCTCAGCAAAGCAAAGGTACTGCCTATCTTTTCTCTCTCTCCCCTTTGCCTGCGCTCAGTACTATCTAGAAGGAATCTACTTAATTGGGGTGCTGTGTGTGTTAGCATGGCCAAGGAGCCTTATATTCGAATCTCCTATTTTCGGCCTCCTGGGCAGCCTATCAGTATGATTAGCTTGAATGAAAATTTGGCGCTGGTTGTAAATCAGGGCTGTTTTAAGGAGGGGTGTGTTAATTCAGAAAACATAAAGCAGGGTGAGGTCAAAGGACTGTATAATGTGTAGTTATGGATTTTAGTAGCTTGGCTTTGTAATGACCAGGTGAATAATAATGATGATGATTGTTTGTCAGGCGGCATGTGCTCACTTCCAGATGGATTATCTCTAATCCTCACTAAACACTGTGAAGTGGGTATTGCTGTTATTCTCATTTTACACACAGGACGGTTGAAGCTTGGCCGTGTTAAGACAATTTCCTGAGGGTCCCTAGGCTGGAAAGTGGCTTGAAGTGTTAGGGTTTTTCCATTTCCTCCACGCCCATCTTTAAACTGGATCACACTTTCCAATCATTCAAGTCATTTCTCATTTTGCCAAAAGTTCGATACATCTGTGAGTTAGGAGAGAAGTAGGAAAGAGAAAAACAAGGATATTTATTCCAAGACTGTTTTGGGGAAAAAAGAAACATAGGGGTACCATCCAGGAGAACTGTTTTCAGCAATTATTTCAATTTTTTGGAACAAGGAAAATCTTTTGGTGCTGCTTTGGGGGGAAATAGTTTGCAGGTGGAATCTATAGATATTAATAGGTGCAGTAGATGATGAAATATGAAACATGTAAATCATGTTTATCAAAAGTGAAAATAAGAGCTCCCAGAAACACCTGCCAACATGACAGAGCGCCAGTGCACAGCACCCGGGACTACGAGGCCCGAGGAAACAAGATAATGGCATACATGGCCTGTTCAGTAAGCACTTAGCCTGAGGTCTTTCCAATATGCAAGGAGAAGCATGCATGCGTGGACACTTTCTTATGCCTTCTTCAGTATGCTGGCTTTCTTGCCACAGCCCTGGACTTGTTCTATAAAATTTCTCTGATTGATTTTTTCCTGAAGGCCTTCACTGTAGTGCCATTTGAAAAGCTTATAAAATGTAGGCTTAAAAGAAATGTGTCTGATATGGATAAATGTAGGCTTAAAAGAAATGTGTCTGATATGGATAAATGTGGCTAATGAGATGTCTGATAATTAAACTGTAGAATCCACTGCCATAAGTTATTAAGACTTGGGAATCTTCAAACAAGAAGTCAAACAGGGGAGCAGAGGCAATCCTGTTAACTGAGGTAAAATTAGACCGAAGATCAGTCATCCTACTTCAGGCATCCTCCCGGGATTGGATGAGGTTGGGAAGACTTTTTTTCATGTTGTAGAATATCACTTAAGCATTATAGTTTCACACATGAAACCCCTGAATATTTGTAAGAATGAGCGATTTTCCTATAATTACTCCCTTTTGATATCTCCGACTTATGGCACATTTACCATGAATTTACTAATGTTTCTTTTTTCAGTATGAGCTGCATCTCCTTTTCCATCTTAAAAATGGTCCCAACATCCTGATTCCTTTTAGATTCACGGTAATTTGTAGTCAAAATAGTACAGTAGGATTATCATTGGAATGTGAAGCAAAGATACCAGGTTGTACAGTTATTTTCCACTCATGAATGATTTACAGAATCTTCTATATCAAAAATGAAAATTAAACTTTGAATTTTTAAATTGCTTCTTAGCTTGTTTTCTTTTTAGGGCCACACTCACAGCATATGGAAGTTCCTGGTAGGGGTCAAATCGGAGCTGCAGCTACCGGCCTTTACCACAGCCACAGCAATGTGGGATCCAAGCCGTGTCTGCTACCTACACCACAGCTCACAGCAACGCCAGATTCTTAACCCACTGAGCGAGGCCAGGGTTGGAACCCGCATCCTCATGGATACTACTCAGGTTCTTAATCCATTGAGCCACAGTGGGAACTCCAGTTCCTTCTTTTTAAACTACCTATGTTCCATTTGTTTCAGGATTTGCATTTGAGGTTGTTTGCAGGAAATCTGGAGGCAATGTCTCTCTTCATTTCTGGGCCAACTTCAAACCAGTGAGAGCAACACCAGGAGGCTTGCCATGTTTACCCCCATCTCCAAGATGTCCTGATTCATTACCCATCTCTTCAAAATAGTTCTCACACTTCCTTGCAGGCAGTCAAGACCCTGGGGCTGATGGATTAATCTCTAAGCATTTACTTGTAATTAGCACATTACTAGATTGAATACTTGGCAACTAAAACATTCATTACATCGTTTGTAATCCTGGGACCTAGACTTGGTAACAAAAGGCCAACAATATTGGGAAACTTTTTATTACATTCTTGAAGACATGCTTTTTCAAATTTTCTGTTAGAAATAAACGATAAGACTCTGAAAAGCAAATTTTGCTAGGACAGCTGAAATTCAGAGGTTATTCTTTTCCCTCTGGTTTTTAATAGAGGTTCTACTAGCATTTAGAATATGAAATATAAAGGATGATGGTCAGAGATATGATTATAAAATACAAGTTGGAATCATAGAGCATTCTTAGATCTCAGAGCAACTCTAGTTTTAGATTGTGTGTGCAACACTGCCCTACACCGAGAAGATGCTTGGTATTCCCGGAATACCAAGTAAATGCCAATAGCATCAGAGCATCCCTTAGTTACGTGGCAACCCAATCAACCTGCATTTCATATATTCCTGGGGCTGATCATCTTTCTAGTTGAGGATGCTTGGGGGAAAATACTGAGAGAAAGAATGAGTATTTGCTCCTCTTACTCCCCGCAGCAACATTCCCAAGGTCACTCCAGACAACAGTGGGAGGCTTGGAGCTAGAGCTCTGGCCATGGTGCTCCTCTTCCAGCTCTGCCCCCTTTAGATACACCAGGCTGCCTGCAATGGCTGCAGTGAGAGTTAAAAGTGAAGAGTCAGCAGAAAGTCTGCACCTGCCTGCAACCATTACAGATAAAGGAAAGTTTTCCAGGTCATTTCCAAATATAATTTTTCCTCTGGCAACTTAAGTGCTCTTATCACAACAAAGAATATAACATTAGTAGCTTACAAAACTATTTTCCTCTATGAATAAGTGCATGTATTTAAGTTATGTTCCCATGATGCTGCATAATCCCAAATAAAGGGCTGTCAGCAGAAAGGGGGGATTACCTTACTGAGGAGCTAAAGCCCATGCACTTTGTTGCAAAAATGAGGGTCTGAAGGGAGGTTTGAAAATTACTGCAATCTCAAGGCAACTGTAATTTGTGTGGCCTAAAGCTTGTCTTATTTTGCTATTCTGTTTCCATGGCAGAAACTGACATTCAGGAAGGAAGGCAGAAACCTAAAAGATACTTTGGAGTGAACTTCTGAATTTTAGTTTTCTTAATACGTCAATTATCTCTTGTGCTAAATTGATGGAAATATATATGCATATGTATTTGCATTTCAGCATCTACTAAGTATTACAAAATCATTTTAATTTGTAATGTTTAGGCATATGTGACTTTTATCCAGGAATCCTTCGATAGTCCAAATACATTAAACTTGAGGAGTTCCCATTGTGGCTCAGTGGTTAACGAATCCGACTAGGAAACCATGAGGTTGTGGGTTTGATCCCTGGCCTCACTCAGTAGGTTAAGGATCCGGCATTACCGTGAGCTGTGGTGTAGGTTGCAGATGTGGCTAGGATCCCGCGTTGCTGTGGCTGTGGCGTAGGCTGGTGGCTACAGCTCTAATTAGACCGCTAGCCTGGAAACCTCCACATGCTGCGAGTGTGGCTCTAGAAAAGGCAAAAAGACAAAAAAAATACATTAAACTTGAAATCACAGAACCAAAAAAAGGAAAGAGTGTAATGTGTGCACACTATGTGATTGGGGGTAGTGGGCATAGAATCAGTTGAGAACCAGATATTTAGCAACAAAATGCAAATTGAAATAATGTGATAGCCTAAAGCTAGATACCATGTCTTTGCATCTTAGAATGTTTATCTTTTCTTTTTTTATCTTTTTGCTCTTGCTTTTCTTGTCTTTCTTTTCTTCTCTCTTATTTATTTTGTTTTTTTCTTTCTATTCTTTTTTTCTTTCTTTTCCTCTCTCACTCCCTCCTTTCCTTCCTTCATGGTATTATATAAATCCATCTTCCAATATCCATGGCAATATTACGACTTTAACTTTGAATTTTTCCAGAACTTAACTGAGCATGGCAAAATAAAATTTTCAGGAAGTTCCCATTGTGGCTCAGCTGGTTACAAATCTGATTAGTATCCATGAGGCTGAGGGTTTGATCCCTGGCCTTATTTGGTGGGTTAAGGACCTGGTGTTGCCATGACTGTGGTGTGTAGGCCTGCAGCTGTGGCTCTTATTTGCCCCCTAGCCTGGGAACTTCCATATGCCATATGCGTGTCCCTAAAAAGAAAAAACAAATCAGCATCTTAAGAGGTATATTAAGGTACATTCACATTATTTTCTCTTTCTGGTCCTTTTTAAGATTATCACCATGAAACTTTGCAATATATTAAAATATCGGAGGAGTTCCTTTTGTGGCGCAGTGGAAGTGAATCCGACTAGGAACCATGAGGTGGCAGGTTCAGTCCCTGGCCTTGCTCAGTGGGTTAAGGATCCGGTGTTGCTGTGAGCTGTGGTGCAGGTCACAGATGCAGCTTGGATCCTGCATTGCTGTGGCTGTGATGTAGGCTGGTAGCTGCAGCTCCAGTTCTACCCCTAGCCTGGGAACCTCCATATGCCACAGGTGCGGACCTAAAAAGCAAAAATAAAATAAGTAATAATAAAATATTGGAAATTCTAAGCTAGTCCAGGGAACCCTGTGGTCTGCTCCATTGGACCATACTTCTTGTAGAAAAGAAAGTCCATCTTCTAGCTGGTAGAGACTACTTAGCTCAAAAACATATTTAATCATTAATTAAACGAGCTCATGAGGATGAAATACCATGATGGCATTTGTGATAAAATATAAAGTAGTTTATCTGTGAGGGACTGTGTGGGATCCAGACTGAGCTCTAAATTTAGCACAGAGTGGTGGAGGGGACGGGAAGGAAGATAAACTGTCAATTTCTGTTGACATGCTGTAAGGCTAGAAGTTAGGTCAGTTTTGCTAACTGACATAAGATGTTGTGCTCCCCTTTGCTGTGACATAAGAAGCAGTTTGCTATGGGTGATTAGAGCAGAGTCAGTTGCCAAATCTTTTGATATCTGTACTTTCTTCTCACTATAAATCTGTGGGAGAATTTAATGACACACCTCAGTCTTCTAACAGCGTTATGTAAAACAAAAATGATATTCACCAATGCATCAAAAAAGAGAAATAATGTCACTAATTTTTCACCCAAAGTGCACATGACTGATCACGAAACAGTGACACAAGGACATAGTGACACCACTTGCCAATTATGTGGGTTGTGATGTGTGAGACTAGTAAATAGAACATCCATTTAAAAATTTAGGTGACATTTCCTCACATTTGCTGTTAGCTGAAGTGCAGTGTGCATCACCACTCAAATGCATTTTTGTTTTGTTTAGTTCTGTTTATTAACTGTAACTGGTGGGATACTTCCCAGGTCACCTTCACAAGCTGACCTAAGGATGCGGATCTTGTAACCAAGCAAGCATCTTAGGACATCATCACTGAGTCATTTAGATAGAAGCAAAGCGTACCATTAAGATCTGAGAATATCAACAGTAAACTTATACCCAAGTACTGAATGTATGGTTAACGCCCTATTTTCAAACTCCGTGAGATCCAGAAGAGCAGGTATAGAATTTAAATTACTGATTACACCTTGTGAACATGGTTTTAGCGAAAACTAAGTGGCTTGTCAAGTGGCTGCTGGTGTTAGTGAAAACTAAGTGGCTTGTCAGATGGCTGCTGAGAAGACTCAAGAGGGAGATTTCTGGAATGAATGGTATGAGACTGATTGGCTAGAGGTTTGGTATGATACACATGCATGAAGTGAGCCCAAATATGTGTCACCTAGAAATGCATTCTTGTGTAAAAACTAAGAACTTTCATATCAATTTCTTTAAAAAGAAAGCTATTAATAATATGATGGTTGTTAGTCATGAGGAGACCAATCATATCAACCTACTTTTGTGGAAATAAGATGCTTTAGGAATAGTTTTGCATGTCTTGAGTAAGAATACCTGTTTCTCGTAACGAGCAGGGCATCATCTTATGATTAGAACTATATCTGTATTAAGAGAATCAAGGTAGACCCTTTAATAGTCTCTGTGGTGGGATCTGGTAATCTTAGCTTTTACTATGAAGTATACACATCTTCCTTCTTCTCTTTGTTCTTTCTTCCTTCAAATAACATTTATTGAATTCCAAGTACTCACAAGGTACTATTTAGTCTTGGGATTACAAAAGTGAATAAGATACAGTGCCTGCCCTCAAGTAGGTCTCAGTTTAGGAGGTGTTGGGGGTCTTACTTCTTCCCTCAGTGAAAGAGTCTTGGCTTCAGAGTCCAAAGAGATCAGAAAAGAGAAGTTGCCTATTGGCTTTAAACGTCAAGGTTCATGGAGTTCCCATTGTGGTTCAGCAGGTTAAGAACCTGACATAGTGTCTGTAAAGATGCAGGTTTGATCCCTGGCCTCCCTCAGTGGGTTAAGGATCCAGCATTGCTGCAAGCTCTGGTGTAGGCCTGCAGCTGCAGCTCCAAACTGACTCCTGGCCCAGGAACTTTCATATGCCATGGGTGCAGCCATATAAAGAATGAATGAATGAATGAATGAATGAATAAATAAATAAATAAATAAAATACAAGCAATTCTAGGCTAACTACTGTCTGGCCCAGAAACCACTGCGATTTTAAGTCCCCAGGGGCTGCAGAAGCAGAAAGCAAGAGAATAGGATGAGGATGATAGTAACTCCCATGTGGTTTATATATAACAACGATGGTTTGAGGTCACATTTTTCTTTTAGTTTTATTGACCAGAGTTTGAAAATAAAGTGAACTTTGGGCACAGAAGTATTATTATTATGTTAAAATATATTGAAAGGAAACAAATGATATTTTAGGCTTCGACTTTTAAATCTTTCATTCAAATATAGTGGATATTTCTTTCGTTTTTTTGTTTCTCTTTAGGGCTGCACCTGCAGCATATGGAAATTCCTGGGAAAGGGGTAGAATCAGAGCTGCAGCTGCCAGCCTACATCACACTTTTAAAGTAATGCCAGACCCTTAATCCACTGAGCGAGGCCAGGGATCGAACCTGCCTCCTCACAGAGACAATGTCTGGTCCTTATCCTGCTGTGGAACAGGATAAGGCAACTCTAGTATTTCTTTAATTATTGAGGAAAGTCACCTCGATGCTTTTCTCACTGGCCGTGCTGGAAGGTGGAGCGGAGACCCCGGGTTATAGGCGTGTTTTCTCAAGGGCATGTTTGCCTCCCTGGGTCCTCCTCAGGCTCCAATGCCTGTGGCTTTCTCACCAGCTTCCTTTCCTTTCCCTCTGCATTGGCCAGCTCCTTTCTGGCCTAGCGGCCCCTGCATGTCCTGCATCAAGCTGGGCGTGTCCTGCCTCAGGACCTCAGCATCTGCCAGGCTGGCTTGCTTTTGGTTCAGCTAAGCCAGCAGCTCACTCCTTTCAGATCTTTGTTTAACCCTGCTTCATGGAGAGGCTCTCTCTGACCTGCTATCCAACTGCAGCCCTCACCCCTCTGTCTTCTGGTCCTTCTTTTCCCTTTTTCTTATCCATCTCCTCAAAGGAAAGGTAAACTTCTTGAGAACGGGGACCATGTCACTTTGTCTTGTTCCCTGCTGTATCCTCAGGGCTGAGAACAGTGCTGGCACATCGTAAGCAATCACTCACTGAATGAATGTGTGAATAACTTACCAGTGCCTCCGTGGAGAGGGCCTGTTAGCACATACACAGGATTAGCAATAGTGCACCTATGTGTCCTTCCATTTCCTTTATTCCAGTGCATCCATCCTGAGACTACACAGAACTCCTTGATTCCATGAAGCTGCTAGGAAGAATCTTCTTTCAGTTTTTGACAACCCAAGCATCTGAATAGAAAGGTGCATCTTCTTGACCCATCTAACCAGAACATTACGTTTCTCCATCAATGTATTTCAGCTCACTGTGAAAGCATACACTAGTCAGAGACTCCCCTTGAGGCAAGTGCCAGGTTTTTATTATGACACAAAAGTAAAAGTAAATTATTTTTTTGCTCAACACTTTTTGTTGTTGTAAGAAAAATAAAGCTGGAAGGGTTATTCCTAGTATCAGATCAACAGGTTAGTAGACAAAACGTACTCTCAAAAAATGTCACTACCAAATAAAAATCAGAAACGAGGGTTTGATTCTATCTTAATGGTCTCCTTTACTCCATGATTGACATCAGAATGATATGGCAGAGGGTCAGGCAGGGTCAGCCACTGGTAAGAGGCAAAACATAGTAATAACCCTCATCGTTCAGGAGGAGGTACAGATGCAAGAACAGAAACTAAAAACCTAAGAACAAAACCAAAAACCTCCTTCATTTTGGTCCACGCATAATGTGAGTTTTGACACAAGAACCCATGCATATTGAAGAGCATGAAAAATGGGAATATTCTCCAGAGGCAGCTGGAGACAAATTCTTCCTGTGTTTTTCTGTAGCTTTGAGAGTTGGCTATAGAAGAAGTAATAACTACTTATCAAAGTTTTATTTGGAAGTAAACCTGAGGAGGATAAGCAGATCTGCCATTGAGAGTTTGGGGAGCCAGAACAGTCAAGTGGCTTTTGCAGCAGTGCTCAAGAGGCAGTGAGGTTGATCAAAGGTGGCAGGTGGTAACTGGGGGCCTTTGAACAGAGAAACTCTAGAGATTTATGGGAGGAGGGAAAGAGGAGGCTGAAGAAAATAAAATCTTTCAGCTGCCCTTCTCCAGAAAGGACATTTTCTGTTGTTGATGCAAATACTTTTCTGTCTTCCTTTCTCATGAAGTCACTCGATTAATTAGGCATTGTAGTTATTCTGTACTATGAGAAAGAGTCAAAAAGAATCTTCCACATAGAAAAAAAGTTCTATTGAAATATCTTCCCATGTTGTCGCATCACGTTCCATCCTGCAGTGCTTCTTGTGGCACCTACTTTTATTCAAGGACTATCTTTAAGATGTGTGATCCTTTGACAGTTCAAACTCACAGTGCTTACTGGTGAAGAATGCTGGCATGGGCTCTGGGATCCAAGAGTCCAGGGAGTCAGGAGTTGAAGGGGAGCTGGGACCAGTGTCTAAGGATGGAGGGGATTGAAGTCGAGAGATGGGAGGCAATGAGTGAAAAAATGGAAGTCCTGAGGAAGGTAGAGAACTATGTATGTCCTTTGTGAGAGTGTGTGTGTATGTGTGTGTGTGTGTGTGTGTGTGTGTGTGTGTCTAGAATTATCAATACAGTGATATCTATAGCAGTTTAAGGATTTTAAATGATGATAAGGACCAAGTTGGGACATTTAATTGTCAAAGTTTGGTGGAAACGATGGAGTTTGAAGACAAGGTGTGAAGGAAATGTACAACATCGTGCTGATAAGGGGTCCTTGTCTTTATAAAAGCTCCCTGGGATGATCCAGAGAGTTCAGTGCCAGAGATGTCAAGGAGTGTGGAGAAAGGTCACTGAAATAATAGATAGTGGACATCTATAATCCTGCAAGATTACTGTGTTTGCATTTCTTCCTGGCCTCGAATTATGTAGGATTAGAAGTAAAATTGTCTCAGGTATTTAGAGTTGTTAACATAATGGTGCTGTTAGGATTTTCCATGCCTCAGTCAATATTATCAGTCAATAATATTACAGAAAGAAAAAAATACATTAGAAGGATGTCTGTTAACAGGAAGAAAATAAAGGTCAAAATAAAACATTACAAAAGATGTTAGAATTATAAAGGAGAGGCCTATGAAGTGAAAATGGAGGTAATATCTCTTTAGAAAGATCAATATTCTGGTCCTATTGATGGGTGTAGAAATAATGGGCGTGGGCTGGGCACTGAATTTGCTCAAGCCCAATTCCAGGGGAGACCTTGGCATCCAGCTGGAAGAGCCAGTTGCAGTTCTGGCGGGAGGGCTCTATTTCTAACCTCAACTGTCCATCAGGATAGTGACAGGATGTCTTAGCTCCTTAAGAGATAATTAATTGTCTGGACCATTGCCATTGTCATGGAGACCACAGTTTTTTCTGATGTAGATATTTTTTCTGGCCTTAAATCTAACCTATACAACAAAAAAGAACTTAGTGTGATAGAATGAAATCAGCACCAAGCCCTAACTGGGATTTGTGTTGCATGGTATGTGTTCACCAGTCACAGTAAGTACATCTTTGCGTCTTTGAGATGTGGTTGAATGTCCTGTAAGTGGGCTGTGTTCCCACCAGCTCCTTCTCCACCCTCAGTATGAGAACCATCCTCAGATGAATGTGGCAATCTCGTGTGTCAAAAATAGGTTGGCTTCATATTTTTTATGATATAAAATGTTGAAAGAATCTAAAATTTATTTTTGAAATGCATCTCTTCAGTTCACGACACTTGTGGTTTGGCAAAGGTGACATTTCTATCCTTCCATGAGGGAGGTGGGCCCGGGGAGGGGGCGGTTACTGTGAGGGGAGGAGGTCAATGCTTGGGGACCTAAGTCTTCTCACCTGTGTTGAAAATAGCACAGAAGTTGGGAGGCCAGATGCAGTTTGGAAAGGTGGCCAATAGCCAAGAACTCACCTCTGCTGCCGTCTTCAGCGTCCAATTCTGTAGCCAAAAAGCAATTACTGAGAAGAGTCACAATTTTCATCTGTGTCTAACAGAATGCCGGGCACCACCTGCACGTGGGCGGAAGAAAATCTTCGCAGGTGGTGCGGGGGGCTTCCCCGTGGCAGGCTTGGTTTCTCTGTGTGCAGCCAAGCAAGAGAGGAGCCTGGCTGATTCCATTTCTGACTCTTGCATCTCTGCAAAAAATATCGACTGGCTGAGTCTTTGGGGGCTGAGTGCCAGCAGCTCCCATCCACAGGTGGTGGGGAGGGGTGATAATTTCTAGCTTGAATTGAACTGATTTGTATTCTCTAGGTGTCTGTAGAGTAGGTGTGGCACTGTCTATAACACTGCTCCTCAGGATTTTCAAAGGCTGAGGATAACAGGGAGTTTTTATCATGTATATTCCCCCAGGCTCAGGCCAAGACCTGCTGATTGAGAAATTTCAGGGTAGGAGCCTGGAGCAGCGCTGTAGAGTTTGCAGGCACCTGCTTATTATACTCAAGGCAAATTGGAGAAACCATGGTTTTATGAAAATGGCAAATTGATAGCTCTTATCAGATACTAAAATATACGTGCCCCTAGAATTGATGAATGAAATCCCTAAAGTTTAAGAATCCCCTTGCCTAGTGATGCTTTTTATACCATCCCTGAAACACCCACACCCACCCCTAACTTTTTTAGCCGTAGGACAGAAATGTCTTGGATAACTGAAATCCAAAGGAAACCTAGAAAACAAACAAATAGAAAAGAGCACACCCTCTCTTTAATAAAAATCCCTGCAGAAATTGGCATAATATTGTAAATCAATTATACTTTAATGAAAACAAAAATATCCCCTCAGCATCAAAGACATGCAGAGTCTTTGTAAGACCACAGAGCATTGTTCTCGTGACCTCTTTTTCTAAAGACTCCTGAGAGCTACAACTAGCCAGAGAAGGAGTGAGAGGCATAGGCAGAGTTTGGGGGAGAGAAGCACCGTGGCATGTGAAGATCTGGGCTCAGACCCCCCTCCAGGTGCGACTAACTGGTCACAAAACCTGAGCAAGTCCCCCACCTGCCTTGGTAATTGTGAGCATACTTGCCAGGGTTCAATGAGGACAGAATGAGATATCGCAGGTGGATACTGCTTTCTAGTAGAAAAGGTGGGCTTTAATTTCTATCTAAGGGTTCCACTTAAAAAATAAAATAAATACCTACTCATAGAAGTTTTCTCTGACTACCAGGACTAGGGGAGAAAAGTATTGTATGTGGAGCTGTTCTTGGTTCCTGCTAATCCGTAGGACTCTGGCAGAAAGGCCTGGGTTGCAGACAGTGAGAGACCTATTAGAGAAGGAGTGGGGACTATAAAATATTATTGAACACTAACAAGAAATGAGCTGCCAAGCCAGGAAAAGACCTGAAGGAAATGCAAATACATATTACAAAGTGAAAGAAGCCAATCTGAAAAAAAAAAACAAACAAACTATGTATAGTATGATTCCAACTCCATGACATTCTGGAGAAAAATAATCCTAAGGCGACAGGAGAAAGATCAGTGTGGCCAAGGAGTCAGGGAGGAAGAGATGAATAGGGGACCAGAGAGGATTTTAGGGCAGCGAAACTATGTATGATGTCATAGTGATGGATAAACACCATGATCTCTTCGGCCAAGCCCACGGAGTGTACAACCTAAGAGTGAAGCCCATTGTGAACTCTGGATCTTGGGTGATGATGTCAGTGCTGGTTCATCAGTTGTAGCAAATGTCTACCCAGTGGGGATGTTGATCATGGGGAAGGCTTGCCTGTTGAAGGCAGAGGACTGTGAGACATCTCTGTATTTTCTCCTCAAGACTTCTGTGATTCTAAAGCCATCCTCAAATATCAAATTACCTTATTAAAAAGAAATACAGGAGAGAAGGGATGTGCTGTCTGACGTTCTCCTGTCTCAGGTGGATCAGCTGTTGTGGCGCACAGAGAAGGACGAGGGGTGGCAATGGTCCTGGCTGTCCTAAAAGACTGAAATGGACCACTTTTATATAATCCACCACTTCAAATTAGGTTACTCTTATTTCCTCCAAATCCACCCGTAGTAAGGATCTAATAGATATGTTTCCTGCAGGATTTTTCTATAGAAAAGTAGTGAAAATCTCTTTTCAGTCAAGCTCCACCATCTGTCAGGAGGGAAAATCAATGTGGGTCACACATGGGAAAAACAACCTGAATTTAACAAGTATATTTACTCAGAAGAGAACTTTATTTTCATGTCCTGGCAGTCAAGGTTAACTGCTAGAGAGTGAAGGGAAGGGTCATTAGAAAAAAAAGGAAACTGTTAAAACGTTTAAAAGAAAGAAAGACAAGGCAGGGAGAGAGTAAAAAGGAATAAAGGTTTGGAAATAAATAGATTAAAAGAAAGAAATACTGGAGTTGGGTAGGAAGAAGGAAAATAGACTTGAGAAGTAAATTTCTCTTGAGGATTCCTCTGGATCACCTGGGCTACAGGTATAAGATTCATTGTCACCCGTTGTCACTCCTCTGTGAAACTCAGATGAGCTCTTTTGCAGCCTGGAATCACTTTTTTTTTTTTTTTTTATGGTGGAAGACAGTTTTCCCAGTTCCACTTCCAACTTGTGCATGTTCTTTGAAAGAAAAGCATATCTTCTCCATGAAATTCTTAAGCATTTGCAAATGCTAAAGTAATGGGTTAACTTTAGAAATTGACTGTGGAAGCCCAACATCATCCATGATTTACTACAAAAAATTGATTTGATTGAATATATGTATTTTCTTCTTGCTTTCTTTAACTTTCAATCTCTTGTTCTGAGTTACTTTTGAAATGAAATTCAATTTAAAAATTCTGGACTGTTGGGCAAATCATTCAATCAGAAGAACAACAATAGCTCTTCATGAAAGTGTCTTTAAGACTGAGTATTTACAGCTATTGACCACTTTTCTCTAACACAGAACTGCTCATGTCAAGGATTATGGAGCAGGGCAGCCTCCAGCTCATGAATTTCTCTGAATAAATCAACGTGTGTGACATTGGGTCAGGCTGAGCCAAAGAGATGCTGTCTAAGTCACTTAGATAAATTTAGTCTTAACAGAGAAGTGGGAATCCAGTGAAAATCATTTAGTAAGAAGTATTTTCTGATGGCTCATTCATGTGGAAGAAAGACCATGAAGAAGAGACCCAAGGGGCAGATATGAGCCTGACACCTTATTCTGCACCTGTAGTCTCTGGTTTACAGCTTGGTTGATCTCTTTAACGTTCCAGCTACATACTGGCGTTGTGTCACTCGGTTGCCATCTTTGATAATGTGATAATGTGCTGTGACTAAACAATTAATCCTTGGTTTCCTGCCTGTGTTTGGATATTGTACTCCAAGTTCATTGTTTGGTCAGATAAGTTGCCTTAATTGATCTAGTCATTCCGCCAGTTCAAAATAATGACTTCCTGAATTTTCGCACCTGCTGAGACTGGTACAGGTAATTTCTCAATCCCAGGGTGTTCCCCTTAGGAGAGGCAGGGAGGTGTATCTCCAAGTTGTAGACAAAGAAGATGAAACAATGGGAGAGGGCTGACTTAGGAGCCACATGTGATTGGATGCGGGTGGACCTGGATCAAATTCAGCTGGGAGATCTGGTTCTGAATCTTGGCTCTGTTGCTGAGTCAGTGTGCACTTCCTGAGATTCACTTAACCTCTTCCCACTTTAGTTCATCCAGTAAGCCTATTTATTTAGAATTAATGGGCTAAAGTGTGTGAGGAATGCAGCACAATACCTTGTCTGTATGTAGCACCCAATAAATATCCATGCATGATTGTACTTGGTTTTAGCCAGAGCAGCCTGCAAAGGAGTAGAAAAGGAGGAGCAGTAGCATTTGACATCTGGGCTCTATTTCAGTGCAGTCCCACACCTACTCATAAGTGAAGGTGCACCCCACCCGCACCGCCCAGCTCTCATGACCGTGGCCGGGGCCCCTCAACTTGCAGAGGCCACATGACAAATTGAAGGTGTTCACACTCTGATTAGCAATGGGCAAGTCAGGGATGGAACCCTGAGGGATAATTGGATCTTTAAACCCTGAATGGGCGTTTGCTCTCTGGGTGATCAGTTTTTCTCTAAGCCCTGACCCTGCGTAAAACCTGTTCAGCTTATTCTAGATGGAAGTGTAGTAACTAAGTTGGAGAAGCTAAATCAAGAGACAGGATTGTAGATTCGCAGGTGCCCTGTTTTGGAATGAAGTGACAGTAAAGGGAATGGGGTTTCTAGGATGGCTTTGTTCCATCACTTACTGCTTACCATCAGTTTATGTGGTACCTACATTAGCCTGTGTGACGACATTTGCTGATTCACAATCTGCAGCTCTATAACCTCCTCATTTCTTCTTGCTTATCTACAAAAGAAGGAATAACTGCAGTATTATTCTTTTCAAGTTAGAATTATGAGCAAAATATCCCACGGTGTGTTTAAGAAGGTGACTTAGCTCAGTGTGTCACCTGGAAATTCGATGGTGGGAAAGACACTTCAAAAGATCAAATTGTGTCACTTATTTATAATACTGTGCAGAAAACTTCTGTAGGGGCATCCTTGGAATGGGTCCTGATGTATGGCCTTGTAGATTCAGTGCTGCTCCACCCCCGTGTTGTTTGCCTGAGCGGCCCTCCACGGGGGATATTTGGGTTCTGGATTTGTTTTGGCAAAACTTTCCTCAGTTAAAAACATAGCTTGATTTATGAATATTTGTGGGTTAATCATAAAGAAAAATTAAACAAAACTGTAATTATCCTTCCTGCCCTTAGCTGAACCTAAGAGGATGGCCCAGAATCATCTTAGGGAACAGATTTAGGTGAGTTGCCATCATCATTGTTAGCCTCTAGAAAATAGGTGATGTGGATTAATTAAGCAGCAGTAGTCTACCATCCTTTCACAATTTAATCCTATATAAGGGAAATGTCTATTGATCGGGATATATTTTAGAGTTTTTCTATAATTAGGTTTTGAAGCTGATCTATTCCCACATTTATTTCAGTCCATAACTCACATTTTTGCTTTTTAAAACATGAATTACAATATGCATTGAAGCATTATTTTCTTAATGTTTAGCATTTTCCTTTGCTTCAGCCAAACCCCAGGATTAGCTCTTCCCTCCCCTGGTGGGTGTTTTCTGGCACCTGTGTGTCTTCATTTCCACAGTAAGCATAAGTGCATGTGTGTTATTCCAGAGTATTTCTTCCCTGCTTGCTTCAAAATGCCTCAGTACCTAGAAGATTCTCAATAAATACATATTGAACAATTGACATTTACCTGGCAGATGTTACAGAGACATTATCCATGATGACAGGAAAGGAGGCAAAAGGGCCTCAGAGAGGTGACAGGTTGTGAGCTAGTTTTATGTGCGAACGAGATTTAGAACTGCTTCCATTTTTTATTAAGGGCTTACTATGGGTCAAGTGCATTACATAAAATACCTCATTTAAGTTAATCCTTATAATAACTCTATGCAATTGGGTTTTTAGTCTCATTTTTTAAAGACTTTTTTTTTTTTTTAAGAACAGTTTTAGGTTCACAGTAGATTGAGCGGAAGGCACAGAGACACCCTGGGTACACAGTGCTCACACACGCACAGCTTCTTGCGTTTTCAAAATCCCCACCAGATGGAACAGTCCTTGCAGTGGAAGAACCTCACTGACATGTCATATCATCCGAAGTTCATACTTTATGGGAGGGTACCCTTTGGTGTGGGACATTCTGTGGATTTAGACATGTATAATGACGTTGGTCCACCATGACAGTGTCATCCAGAGTAGTGTTTCTGTCCTAAAATAACTCTGTGCTGCATATTGACCCCTCCCTCTCTCCCAGCCGTGGGCAGCCACTGATCTTTTTATTGTCTTCATAGTTTTGCCTTTTCCAAAGACATATACTTGTCATATAGTTGGGAGCATCCAGTATGTTGCCTTTTCATACTGACTTTTTTTTCACTGAATCAGGGGCATTTAAATTTCCTTCATGTCTTTTCATAGCTTGATAGCTCGTTTCTTTTCAGTGTCTGGATGCACCGCCATTTATTGATCCATTCACCTACTGAAGGATGTCATGGTTGCTTCCATGTTTTGACGATTATGAATAAAGCTGCTTTAAGCATGCAAGTGCAGGTTTTTGTGTGGGCATTCGTTTTCAACCCCTTTGGGTAAATACCAAGGATTGTGATTTCTGGATCACATAGGAATATATTTCAGTTTTGTAAGAAATGGCCAAACTTGTCCTCCAAAATAACTGTACGATAGTGGGTTTGCTCTGGAAATGAATGAGAGTTCTTGTTGCTTCATCCTCACTAGCATTGTATTGTCACCATTCTGGATTTTGGCCATTCTCATATGCCTGTAGTCATCTAGTTTCATTTTAAAAGTTCTTGTTTTTCTCAGATAAGATAAATGAAGCATGGAGTACTTAGGCAACTTCTCCGAGGTCATGCGTTCATAACTGAAAAGCTAGAATCTAGATATAGTTGTTGGAATTGGAACCATGCAGCCAAACCCTGCAACCACTTCTAATAGACTGTATTCCAACCCTTTCTCTAGAGAGAAGTTTTCCTCAAATTTAAAAAGAGGAGACTACCCTGTTTTCTTATACATTGGTTTATATTGAAGGTCAAGGAGACAGGGTGTCTAAAAATACTGAGAATTGCAAAGCATTATGAATACAGGTAGTAACATGTTATAGAATTTGGAAAAGATGGGTCACTTTAAGAACCAGGCATAATACCAAGTATGCCTGACTTAAGTAAATCAGTTTCACTAGACCTTAGATTCCTGATCTATAAACTAAGATATGGCTACATTTTAACCCTTAACATATGGCGTATGAATAGTATGCTGTGTATTAGAGGCATAAAAACTATAGCATATGAGCTCTGTGGATAGATGGGGAGGGGGTGTCAACTTTTTAGGTAGAAAATGTCTTTTTTATTCTTTTTTGTTTCTAAGAATTACTTAACCCCTATTTTTAAATTTATTTTATTTTATTTATTTTTTTTTCTTTCTGCCTTTTATGTAGAGCCGCACCCACAGTATATGGAGGTTCCCAGGCTAGAGGTCTAACAGGAGCTGTAGCTGTCGGCCTTCGCCACAGACACAGCAACGTGGGATCCGAGCCACATCTGCAACCTATACCACAGCTCACGGCAACGCCGGATCCTTAACCCACTGAGCAAGGCCAGGGATCGAACCTGCGACCTCATGGTTCTTAGTCGGATTTGTTAACCACTGAGCCATGAAGGAAACTCCTTAACCCCTTTTTAATAACTAATAAATTGAATCTTGATGACTGTTCCTTGAATGATCATATATGATCAGTTATATATGACCAGGTAGATGCTGGCAACGATCTTTTTTCTTCCTGACATTTATGGGGTTCTGGGTTTTTGTCAGTTCACAGCTCTATATTGAATCACTGAAACTATTGCAATCCAAGTAACTCACTTTTAAGCAGATGATGTGCTATAGATGGGGTTTTTTTGTCTTTTGCTAAGAATAGAATATTAGCTTATATTGCAACCTTCTCATTTTCATCATCCATCAAGGTGAAATCTCAAATCCACTTTGCAGGCAACTCTAGGTAAAAGATTCTTTTCTGCTCTGTGATCCTATCATGTGCATTGGAGAAATGTTTTCACTATGCCCTTTTCAGAGAGCTCACTTTACAAAAAAAAAAAGTTATTTTGATAGAATAGAATGCTGTGTCAATACTGCCAAATCTTATACTACCAAGATTCCAAAAACATCATTATTGTTAATATCTTAGTCCATTGATTCTAGACAAAAAAGCTCAATAGAAACAGACAAAGACACTGGCCTATTTTGAGAACACAGGCAGAAATATTTGGCTTGGGGAATTGCAAAAACAAAGCAGTGAGGTGAAGGAATTCAACACTCTCTTCTGAATACAAGGACATTTCTGGTGACTTTAATTGCACCAACAGCAGATGCTTCCTATGGAAGGTTAATTTGCAAAAACATGAAATAAAATAAACCTACTCATTAAAACTTTCTCATTTAAGTCCCATTTTGAACTAGGCATCAGAGAATGCTAAATAGATGCTGTGGGGATCAGGGAATTATGTATTTTGTTATGCAGAGTTGTTTTATCGAAGCATCATTTGATGCTTCACATTCTGATTGGTGGCTGGCCATCCATTAAGATCACTTCCCTAAAGGGTACAATTGCCCATACAAATACTCATCAATAAGAGACTTTGATTTAGCTCCGGAACACTGTCAGGTCCATTTCTTGCAATGTGTTATTTAAGAGGTGTTTGCAGCATATTGGAGGTAATGACTGCTGGTATTATCAGGTGGAATAGTGCAATAAAGAGTCCACTAATATAATGCAGTGAGCTCCCTGAAAGAGAGAAGGTAGTTTTTGGAAGCCACAGACACTTTGTTGTTAGCTGCCAAATTGTGTTTTTGGCAGATTACTGTCACAGAATGCTCTCCGAAGTACTCTTTGGTGGACAGTAAAAAATGCAAATGGCAGTTCATTCATTGAGTAATGATTGCTTTGGACAGATCCTAAAGTGTAATGTGTCATAAACACTAAACTATCAGCCTTATTTATGCAGTCCTGGTTTCTGTGACTCACCGACTATTGAGATGATTTTCAGCTGGTAGCATAGATGTGTTTCTTAATTGCACGTTACTGTTGTGGGTGATTGATCATTATCTTTCCTAGATACAGGGTATGTAGGTTTGAAACACTACAATAGTCATTCAAGAAAGAATGTCCCTGGCAGGACCAGTTCCAGAGGACCAGGCTCCTAAAGCAGTGGGACCAGCTCAGAGGCACTGGGACTTCTTCCAAGGAGACACCTCTGCATCAGATTTAGGACCTTCTCACTGCCCAGGTTCCCAGACCAACCCACCCAGGCAGCCTATGCTAGATTTCACCCAAGTGTGATTGTAAACTCCAGGTCTGTTGTCAGTCTGTTTAAATGTGATGCTACATTTACACCGACATCTGACTTAAACTTCCTTTCCTGTGGCATTATTGCACCAGCTAGGAACTGGTGTCCATCCCAATTCTTACTGGGTTCTGACCTCAACCTCCCTGTGAGTTACCCTTTACATTCTGCAACTCTCACCTGCTGGTCATACCTTGATAGCTATGTAGTCTAGATTATAATTCACATGTAAATGACACATCAAACCACAGCACACATGGTTTGCTCTGCCATGTAGTCTAGATGTATAATTGACATGTAAGTGACACATCAAACCGGGACACACACTTAAGCCATTAAAATTGACCCAATCTGGGCAGCTATAGGAAGAAAGCTTCCGGATGAACTACTCTGAAACCCATTTGCTAATTGTGGGGGGAGATAAAGCTTTTAAATTATGCAATGTAAAAGACAAAACTGGCCCAATCTGAGATTTCTCAGCAAATAGTGTTGTGTGTTACCAAGCCATGGAAATTATCTACAGCAAGAAGAAAAAGAAACTTATTTTGCAGGGCCTTTAAAATATTGTTGATGCTGTATAACATCCAGGAGACTTATGTGGGAAGAATGTCTGGCATTATTTGTAAGTCAAAAGGATGAACAATATTGTGTGTGAGTATTTCCCAGCTTTGCCTAGCACTTTTCTATGAACGTGGAGGTCTTTAAGAAGTCCTCTGGCTTGAACATTTCTTTTCTAAGTACTCAATAGCCCCGTAAGTGAGCCATTGATCAGGGTACTAACAATTTGTCCATAAGCCCATTTAATTCTGAGGACTGTCCAATAAAAAAGAAAAAAAGGAATAAATGTCTCCCACATGCAAGACAGCCAAGCGCACTAAGCAAGTCAATGCTTCCTTGTAACTAGCAGTGATTTTTTTTCTTTTTGAGTATGAAACTCACCAAGTGCCCTCTTGTAATGATAAACACCAAATAAAGCTTCTTTTACAAGGTGAGCTCAGCTGCAGAGGAACATCCTTTTTTAGAGACATTTTGCACAAAGTTAGATTTTTCACTGACAATCATTCATAATGCTATTTTTTTTTCTTTCACTGCGAGGTAAGGGACACCTGTTTGAATAAGCTATCTGAGTGCTAAGCTTCTTTGTTGGTGTTGAGAAACATTTTTGTCTTTTTTCTGAAAGTAACAGTCAGCTCAGAAATGGAGGTAAGGGAGAGACAAGGTTTACTGGAAGAGGAAAACATTTAACAATAGGAAGGAGAAAAATCCTTTCTGCATCTTAGGAGGTGCTTTCTTTAAAGAGAGGAAAGTGCTTTTCTGTGTCTAAGAGTTAAACTGTAGGGGGCCTTCATTCTGCATTGTTGAGTTATCAAAAGGGAGCCCACCTCTAATGAAAAATCAAAATCTAATCCTTTGTAAGGATTTTTTTTTTCCCCTGTATGGACCACCAAGATGGAAACTTCCAAACTGAGCTCCCTTGCTCCTGCCGAGGTTGGAATTGAAATTTCTTCTCACAATTTCGGAGCTGCAGGAGAGATACAGTCTCTGACTTGGCAGACTGAGGGGGGCAGCGTGACTCGGGCTGACTTGGTATGGATTTCCTTTCAGCAAATTAAAACCTGTCTCCCTTGACAGGTGAATACGAGGATGCAGTCACATTCCGCTCTCTCTTACCAGGGTACTGCTAGCATCTACCCCCCATCAAAAGATATCCTTCTAATGTTTTTTTTGCAAATTTGAGTGATTGCTTTTAAGTTGTGTCTGCATTTCTAATTTCCTAGGAAGAAAAATTTCGCTAACAATGAAAAATCAACCTGGTAGAGTAGGTGAAGTGTAATGTTTAAAAAAGTAGTTTGTTTTCTGGAGGAAAAAGAAAATCTTGGATTGTGATGGTACAAGTGCTTCATCATCTCAATGGAATAAACATAGCATGTGGATAATTTAACTGACACCCACCCTTGAGTCATTTTTCCTGCTTCCTATAAGGACATCTGCTGTGTATGGTCATGGGCCAGATGCTATAGGGCAGATACAGAAACGAGTAAGTTGAGACCTTGATCGCTAGTTTTCTGTGTCAGCTTGCTGGGCCTTGAAGTGCCCAGGCAGCTGGTCCAACGTTATTACTGGATGAGTGTGTGCAGATGTGTCTAGAAGAGACTGGCCTTTGAATTGGTGGCCTTAGAAAAGCACATGGCCCTCCCACTGTAGGTGGGCTTCATCCATTCCCTAGAGGCTTGGATACAACAGCAAAGCAGAGGACAGTGAACTCACTTGGCCTGACTGTTGAGCGGAATACCAAGTTCCTCCTGGGTTTTGCATCCCAGCTCTCAGATCCTTAGAACCACATCGCTGACTTTCTTCAGTCTTTAGCTTCTGGAGAGTGGGTCATGGGGCTTCTCAGGCTGCAAGATTACTTCTGTTTCTCTGAAGGCTTTTCTAATATTGACCTGCTCCGGAGGCTCTCAAAGTTGGTTAGGGACTGCTTGCGGCACAAAAGAAATCATCTGGAATTCCCATTGTGGCTCAGTGGGTTAAGAACCTGACTAGTATCCATGAGAATACAGGTTTGATTCCTGGCCTCGCTCAGTGGGTTAAGGATCCTGCATTGCCACAAGCTGCAGTTCTCAGACACAGCTCAGATCTGGTGTTGCTGTGGCTTTGGTGTAGGCCAGCTGGCAGCTACAGCTCCTATTCGGCCCCTAGCTTGAGAACTTCCACATGCCACAGGTGCAGCCCTAAAAAAAAAAAAAGCAAACAAACAAAAAAATCTGATACTTGAAAATAGGATGCACTGTTTCTCTTGATAGGAAGAAAGGAGGGAACTCCATTGCACTAGATGCTACAGATTGAAGTCTTTCATCAAAATGACTATGGAAATTAGTGTTCAAATACAAAAATAAAAATACTAATATTTACTCTATGAAGTCTATCTATCTATATATCTATCTATATATAGCAGATGCTATGTGTTTTAGAAAATTATTTATCAAAGGGCTGTGTGATCCTTGTGGCGTGTTTATTACTGAAGAAGAGATTCCTTTTTCTGAAGCAGTGGAATTGGAGTTGCTCTATGGGCCAGGAAAGAAAAAATCAGCTGCAGGTGCCCTTGGACTAGAGGGTGAAGGCTACACAGAGATGGTTGCTTGGATTGCAACTTGGAGCAAGTCACTTCCATCAGAATTATGTTAGTTCCAGCCATTTCAGAGATCACTGAGAAGACAAGTTGGGAGAGTCTTCAGTGGTGCTGTGGGTGTTGATTGTCAAGCATCTTTCAGATTGAAGATATCTCCCTGCTTGGCTAAATGAATAGTAGAAAAGAAGGGAAAGGAAGAAATGCTAAGACGGGCACCTCTGTCTCCTGGAGCTTTAAGGAAAAGATCTGATATTTGGCACGGTATTTCCAAATCGGGTTAGGGAATATGCAAGAGTTTGATAACAGGGATTATTAAGTTGCATGAGTGTTAGAGATAAAGAATCGTAAAGAATTTTAAATTGGATTGGGGTAGGGAAATGGAGAAGTGGACAAAGTGCCAAGGAGAACAAAACATAATTTTCTAAGCTTTTTAATCAATAAGCCCAAGAGATTATTTCAGGGACCTGGGGTCTTCAAGGTAATTAAGACACAACAAAAAGATAACACACAAGAAGGAGCTATGAATTTGTAAGGTGCTCAGAACATTGCCAGCTGCTAGAGAAATGTTTATCCCTGAGCTGCTGGCTCGTGTCACCCTGAGAAACAAGGATGACAGGCTTTCTTCTTGACCTCGGAAACACCTCTTACTTTCTGTGGAAACCATCCCAAATGTCTCTACGGAAAAAGGGACTGTAAAGCGTTAACAAATCAAGTGACAATAGAAGTGATGAGAAGGTGAAAGAAATATGTGGGTGCACATTTTCAAGTCTAAAAATTCTTTGAAGATGGAGAAACCTTTTGCTAAATTGCTTAAGCTATAATAGTTCAAAAACGTGGAATCAGAGTTTATTTTCTTTTTTAACGATTTTATTGGTGAATAGTTGACTTTCACAGGCATGTTAGTTTCAGGTGTATAGCAAACTAAATCAGTTATACATATATCCATTCCTTTTCAGATTCTTTTCCCATATAAGTTCCTACAGAATGTTGAGTAGCTTTCCCTATGCTGTACAATAGGACCTTGTTATTTGTCTCTTTTATATATAGTGGTCTTATTTAGTTTGCTAACGTTTGCGTATTCTTCATTGATTTGTTATCAACATTTTGAGTGTAAAAACAACTTTTTAAAATAATGAAAATGAAACAAATGAAGCAAAAAGATTATAATACATGGCACAGTGTCATAAATCAAGCAAGTGAAATACTGTAGATTTTAGGTGGGTGCCAAAGAGGAGGCAGCTTCCATAGTGCGGGAGGATCAAAGAAGAAGAGAAGGTGGTTTTAGAGGATAGATAGGTTTCATTGACCTATTAGGAAGGGTGGAAGAGCATTTCTAAATGAGAGGGGTGGTTAAATAATAACACAGAAAGGAATGTACAGAGCATGTCAGTGTCAGGGGATTGATATCAAACTCAGCTAGCCTGGGTGGTAGAAGATGATGCTAGAGAGTTATGTTGGAGTTAGGTTGAATATTTCGTGTAGAAGTTTGGGCTTTATCCTGTAGAGATAAGACTGAAAAATGCTTTTGTAGGATTACTGAATAGTATATGCACCTATATTGTTCAAAAATGCACACTGTATATCTGTCCCAACTGATCAATTCAGGCCCCTGCATCCAACATCCTCGTATTAAACGCTTTTGCTTTGATGTGTATCTTCCCAAAGGCTCTTTATGCAAATATAAATGTATGTTGTTACTCCCCGCTTTGACCCAAAAGGTAGTACTTTACACTTTCCTATTTTGCTTTTTTCCCTAAAAGTATAGATTTTGGAGTTTTTCTATTTTTTTATAAGCTAAATGCTAGGGAAGTATTGTAATTTATTTTACTGGCTTTCCTTTGTCATTTTAGCGGTTTTAATCTTTTACAAGCAATGCAAAACCGCCATTTTCATGTACCACGAAGCTTTGAGAATAAATTGTAAGAAATAGGATTGCTGGAGTTCAAAATAAATTGAGTTTCTAATTTTGATAGTTATCAAGGATTGTCATTTGTAGGAATAATGTTCATTGACATTCTACATGGTATTTCTTTTTCAATAGCTTTACCAACAGTGAGCTATCCATCTTTCAAATTTTGACAATCTTATTAGAGAAATAAAGGAAGCTTGCAGTAGTTTAATAATCACTTTTCTTATTAAGAGTGAATTTGAACATCCTTTTTTGTATGTTGATATCCTTTTGTTTTTATTTCCTGTGAACTCACTATTCACTCCTTTTGTCTACTTTTGCCTGAGTCCATGGTCTTTTACTTATTAATTTAAAAGTGTTAAGTACAAGTTAATGACAGAAACCCATAAGGGTCATGAATTGCAGTTTTTTTTTCCCCTGATTGTTTGCCTTTTGACTTTTCTCCTGGTGTTTTGTTTTGTTTTCATACACTACTTAGTGATTGGAATGGTCTACATGTTTTCAGGGTTACAGATACATTCTACCATTCTCAGGCTTTGTTTAATACCTATGCTTAATCGTTGATCCATTTTTTAGTTTATCTTGATGCAAAACATGAGATAATAGTACAGGTTATTATGTCTAGTCACTTGCCTCCAAATATGCTGTTTCTTAATAATGCATCTTTTCTTAATTGACTTGAATTTTATCACGCATCCAAAAGAGACAGCAGTTCTCTCTCAGTTAAATTATAAATTTAATGCATTTTGGAGAAACATAGCAAGATTTTTCAAACATATATTAGCTCTCTCAGTATCACGCAGAAGACAATGTAAAAAAATAAACATAATAAAATCCAGGGAAACACTCAAAAAATAAAAAATTAAAATAAGACCAAGAAAAAGTAAATGAAAGGAAACAGCCTTATCACATTTAACATGTAGATTATCAAACTCCAATAATAAAAACACATGGTTTTATAAACCACATGAATAGATAGGAACACAATAGTGCTTTCAGTGTAAAGACTTTTCAGGACACCAAGTCCTATTGTATGTACTCATGTTCATGCTAGATGCTAGTTTTGAAGATTTTGGAGCTTAGAATTTACATGTGTTTAATAACCTAAGGGACAGCAGCTGGTTAGGATGAAGGAGGCGAGGTACTGGCAATGCAACTGTGTTCAAACTCGCTTGGGCGAGGGAACCACCCAGACATCGTGCCACTGCAGCTTCTGGTTCAGCGGTTTTGGGGAGGCGCCTGGGATTCTGCATTTGCAGCAGACTCTCTGGGTGATGCCAACGTAGTCTGAGTCTGGGTGGGAGGACGCTGGTCAGACAGCTCAGGGTGGAGATAGTGTGATGTAGCAAGTGATCCGAGGGTATAGAATGGAGATTGAAGTGAGAGTGTCGCAGTGGGATCACAGCAGCTGCTGACAGATTGAACGTGGGTGGTGAGGAATCTGTGAGGAAAGATGATTCAGGGTTTTCCTGCTGGGGAGATACTTTCAACCACCAAAAAACAAGCTTAAGAGGAAGATAACCAGACAGTTTGTCACTGCGAGATGCTGAGCCTGGGTTTTTGATTTCGAGTGAGAGATAACCACTTGGGAATCAGGATCAGACCTTCAACGTGGCAACAGAGTGTCTGTCCAGAAGGAGTAGAAAACAAGAAAGACCAGGACCAAGAATGGTATACATCTGCCTTTAAAATATAATGATGTGGACTAATCAGGGGGGTAGGAAGAAAATACAGAGAGAATTGCTGAGTAATACAAGAGAAGGAGGCTGGAAAGTGATCCAGTGTTGGCCCGCCATTCTCCTTCGTGTCTTGGACTGGATGGCAGTGATGTGATGGTGGTCTCCGCATCTTTGAGTGACGAAAAGGAGGAGCATAGGGAGGAACTCAAAATGGGTCATGGAGATTCATCTCTCCCAAGCTTTCTGGGTCTCTCAGAATATTTCCTCTGATCACAGGTTCACATTTTTGGGAACCAGCCTTTCTCTTGCTGACCAGCCTCCATATTTGCTTTCCATAAATTAAAATTCAATTAACATCCAATCCCCCTCCATTTACCTACACTCACTTAGTCCTTGCTACTCTCCAAAGTAAACACATGATCAGTGTAATAAAGACTATGCTGTCCACCAAGAAAGTGAAAGTAATGGGTCTCTCATGGCAAAGGTTGGAGTGGAGAACTGGCAGATCAAGTCTGATGAAACCTGAAGTTAATCTGAGCACTGGTTTACTTGAGCGAGCTTCCAGAACAGATCCCCTTTGAAGTGAAAACCTGGCAACTTTAACAAGATCAGTGTAAATCAGGGATTGACATCATTTCAGAATTAGGTTGCCAAGATGCTGAGCCCACTCTTTTTCAGTCATGCAGGGAGTGGAGGTAAGGCTATGGCCTTACCATTCCTTTCCAGGTAGAAACTTCCACCATTTATCAGGATAACATGGCCCCATGTGTGTTTCTTCTGTAAATGTGTACAACTCTTGGATATTCAGACCCAGGAGACATCACTAATGCACCCTAGGGGAATTTGGAATCTATTAAAGGGAGGCAATGAGAGGCATTTTTAGAACACTGAACATTTCCAAAAAGGAAAACTGGAAGAAATCACTTCAGGTGGGTGAACCAAAGTAGGCAATTTCTGCTAGCAACAAGGTAAAGGAGAGTTACAAGCCACTTAAAGGCTAGGATTTGCAAGGGCACTGAGAAGAAGATGGGAAATTCCACATGTCGATTTGCCAAATTTCCTTGTGGATAGCTCTCTCTGATACCTACTTTGAACAAAAATATTATGAGATGTTTGTGCCAGCTTTATATCTGCATGGGAGTCTAAATATGATAGAAGATACTTTTTTAAAGTATATATAGTTTAATACTTTTGTTACCTATGTAGAATGTATATACACTTTTTTTTTTGGCTGGAGGATGTAATTCAATACTGTCAGGAAAATCACTGCGTTTAATTTTCTTTGCCTTGCTTTTTGCTTTTCTTTTATTCTTTAATTATTGTCTCCTGTTTGCTCTCTTCCACTCTTCTAGGAACACTACATAAATAAGGTTTTAAGAGTGCAAAAAGGGTGCAATCCCTCTGTTTTGTATAAACCCAAAATACACAGAAGCATTTCAACACATGAAAAATATAGCTGAATTGCAAGTATTCTTAGGATTAGGTACATTTTCTTTTGTTTTTGTTAGACTTCCCAAATTGCTCATATTAATATAATGTTCTCATGCATTATGTAATAGCTGAGAGCAAAGAGTAAAATGTGAGAGTCTTACATTTTGAAAAGCTGGATCACTCTCATAAGAGGTGGGGAGTGTGTTGTCCCAAGTCCCCATATGTCACACCTAATGCACCTGTAGTGCAAGTGTGGTTCACATTGCCTAATTTCCTACAGCAACTCACATCAAAATATGTCATCAAAGTTAATTAAATTTTTCAATATTTCTTGAGAGATGAACAAGGTATTGTGGTTTTAAAAATAGATCAGTAAACAGACATAATAGACTTCAGGAGATGGAACTCTAATGAAACAAGAAAGGGAAAAATACATTAAGGAGAAAATAATAATGAATCATAGAATGTTCGAGTTTAAGCAGCCCTCAGAGATCATCAGTTCCAAACCCTCATTTTAGGACGGGGAACTGAGGTCCATAAATGTTACATAAGGTCACCGAGCATCATAATAATTCCAATTCCTGCTCTGTGAACATAACTCTCTGGGAGAATGTTAAGCACTCGTGAATGTTTCATTTTTATTTTAATCCCACTAGGGTACTCCTGGGTGCTTTGAAACAGTAATTTCACTAAAGCAATCTTGAGAACAGAGGCTATCAAACTGTATAAAAATTAAGCTGGGCTTTAGGAATTACTCAAAATGGTCTAGGATCTGGGATACTCAAGCATATAGCTCCAGAAATTCAATTTTGACCACTTACCAAGAAAGGATCAGGCACTAGGGAATGGAGAGATGCAAAACTGACTCATGAACCAAAAATGTAAACGTGCTTGAGTGTGGAAAGTTGGAATCAGTGAGTGAATGAACTCTGTAAGACGTAATTCTGTGCATGGAAATTACATTGGTAACAATGAGAATAAGATGATTATAACTTTTCTTTTTTCGTTTTTTAGTTTTATAAGTTTTATTTTTTACATTGCAGTTGATGTACAGTGTTCTTTTAATTTCTACTGTACAGCAAAATGACCCAGTCATTCATATATATATGTGTGTGTGTGTGTGTGTGTGTGTGTGTATGACTGAATATACATATATTCTGTTTCTCACATTATCCTCCATCATGTTCCACCACAGGTGACTGGATATAATTCCCTATGCTATACAGCAGGATCTCTTTGCTTATCCACTTCAAGTGCAATAGTTTGCATCTATTAACCCCAGACTCCCAGTCCATCCCACTCCCTTCCCCTCCCCTTGGCAACCACAAGTCTATTCTCCAAGTCTAAGAGTTTATTATGTGGAAAGGTTCATTTGTGCAGTATATTAGATTCCAGATATAAGTGATATCATATGGTATTTGTCTTTCTCTTTCTGACTTACTTCACTTAGTACGAGAGTCTCTAGTTCCATCCATGTTGCTGCAAATGGCATTAGTTTGTTCCTTTTATGTCTGAGTGGTATTCCATTGAGTATATATACCACATTTCCTTAATTCATTCATCTTAGATGGACATTTAGGTTGTTTCCATGTTTTGGCTATTGTTAATAGTGCCACAATGAACATACAGGTGCATATTATCTTTTTCAAGGAAAGTTTTGTCTGTATATATGCCCAAGAGTGGGATTGCTGGGTCATACGGTAGTTCTATGTATAGTTTTCCAAGGTACCTCCATACTGTTTTCCACAGTGGTTGTAAAAATTTTCATTCCCACCATCTTGTTAATGATGGCCATTCTGACTGGTGTGAGGTGGTACTTCATAGCAGTTTTGATTAGAATTTCTCTGATAATCAGTGATGTTGAGCATTTTTTCATGGCATGCTGATAATCTACATATCTTCTTTGGAGAAATATCTATTCAGGTCTTTTGCCCATTTTTTAATTGGGTTGTTGGCTTTTTTTGCTGTTGAGTTGTATAAATTGTTTGCGTAGATTAGAAATTAAGCCCTTGTCAGTTGCATCCTTTGAAACAATTTTATCCAATTCCGTAGGTTGTCTTCTTCTTCTTCTTCTTTTTTTTAATGGTTTCCTTTGCTGTGCAAAAGCTTATCAGTTTGATTAGGTCCCATTGGTTTACTGTTGCTTTTATTTCTGCTGCCTTGGGAGACTGCCCTAACAAAACATTTGTAAGGCTGATATCAGAGAATGTTTCGCCTACATTCTCTTCTAGGAGCTTTACGATGTCTTGTCTTACATTTAAGTCTTTAAGTCATTTTGAGTTTATTTTTGAGCATGGTATGAGAGTATGTTTCAGTTTCATTAATTTACAGGCAGCAGTCCAGTTCTCCCAGCACCACTAGGTGAAATGACTGTCTTTTTCCCCTTTTATATACTTGCCTCCTTTTCTCAAGATTAATTGACATAGGTGCCTGGGTTTATTCCTGGGTTCTCTGTTCTGTTCCGTTGGTCTGTATGTCTGTTTTGGAACCAGAACCACATTGTCTTTATTACTGTAGCTTTGTAACATTGCCTGAAGTCTGGGAGGATTATGCTTCCTGCTTGGCTTTTGTTCCTCAGGATTACTTCGGCAATTCTGGGTCTTTTGTGGTTCCATATAAATTTTTTGTTTGTTTGTTCTAGTTCTGTGAAAAATGTCCTGGGTAATTTGATAGGGATTCCATTGAATCCATAGATTTATTTGAGTAGTATGGCCATTTATACAATATTAACTTTTCTGGCCCAGGAGCATGGGATATTTTTCCATTTCTTGGAATCCACCTTAATTTCCTTGATTAATGTTTTATAGTTCTCAGTATATAAGTCTTTCACCTCCTTGGTCAGGTTTATTCCCAGGTATTTGATTTTTTTGGGTGTGATTTTAAAAGGTATTGCCTTCTATATTCCTTTTCTAATATTTCATTGTTGGTATACACAAACGTGACTGATTTCTGAATGTTAAACTTATATCCTGCTACTTTGCTGAATTTCTTGATCAGTTTGAGTAGTTTTTGGGTTGAATCCTTAGGGTTTTCTATTTATTGTATCATGTCATCTGCATACAGTGACAATTTTACCTCTTCTCTTCCAATTTGGATATCTTTTATTTCTTTTGTTTGTCTGATTGCTGTGGCTTGGACTTCCAATACTATGTTGAATAAAAGTGGTGAGAGTGGGAATCCTTGTCTTGTTCCATATTTTAGTGGGAAGGCTTTCAGCTTTTCTCCATTGAGTATTATATTTGCTGTGCATTTGTCATAAATGGCTTTTTATTATGTTAAGGTATGTTCCCTCTGTACCCACTTTGGTAAGAGTTTTGATCGTGAATGTATGGTGGACTTTGTCAAAAGCTTTTTCTGCATCTATTGAGATAATCATGTGGTTTTTGACTTTTCTTTCGTTAATGTGGTGTGTGGCGTTGATTGATTTGCATATGTTGAACCATCCTTGCAAACCTGGGATGAATCCCACTTGGTTGTGGTGTATGATTTTTTTTTTTGTATGTTGTTGGATTCAGTTGGCTAAAATTTTGTTGAGAATTTTTGCATCTGTATTCATAAAAGATATTGGTCTATAGTTTTCTTTTTTGGTAGTATGTTTGTCTGGTTTTGCTATTAGGGTGATGGTGGCATCTAGAATGTCTTTGGGAATGTTCCTTCTTCAAACTTTTGGAAAATTTAAGGAGGATGCATATAAATTCCTCTTTGTATGATTTGTAGAATTCACCTATGAAGCCATCTGGTCCTGGACTTTTATTTGTAGGGAGTGTTTTTATTACATATTCAATTTCATTTCTAGTAATAAATCTCTTCAAGTTGATCTATTTCTTCATTCAGTTTTGGCAGGGTGTAAGTCTCTAGAAAGTTGTCCATTTCTCTTAGGTTGTCAAATTTGTTGGCATGTAATTGTTCACAGTATTCTCTTATTTTTGTTTGTTTCTGCAGTATCCATTGTGTTTCTCCTTTTTCATTTCTTATTTTTTTTTTATTCAGGTCATTTCTCTCTTCTTGGTGAGTCTGGTCAGATGTTTGTTAATTTTGTTTACCCGTTCAAAGAACTAGCTCTTGGTTTTATTGATTTTTTTCTGTTGTTTTTTGAATCTTTATTTTATTGATTTCCTCTCTGATCTTTATCATTTCCTTCCTTCTACTGACTTTAATTTTGTTTGTTCTTCTTTTTCTAATTCATTTAGAGAGTGGGTTAAGCCGTTGATTTTAGATTTTTCTTCTTTTTTGAGGAAGGCCTATATTGCTATGAATTTCTTTCTCAGCACTGCTTTTGCAACTTCCCATAGATTTTGAGTGGTTGTGTCTTCATTATCATTTGTCTCAAGGTATTTTTTAATTTCCTTCTTGACTTTCTCATTGATGCATTGGTTTTTTTAGTAGCATGTTGTTTAGTCTCCATGGAGTCAGTTTTTTCTCATTTCTTTTCCTGTGTTTGATTTCTAGTTTTATGCAATTGTGGCCAGAGAAGATACTTGAAATTATTTCTATACTCTTAGATTTGTTGAGGTTAGTTTTGTGTCCCAGTATGTGGTCAGTCCTTGAGAATGGTCCATGCACACTTGAAAAGAATGTATATTCGATTGTTTGGATGTAATGTTCTGAAAATGTCAATGAAGTCTAACTTTTCTATCGTGTCATTTAGGATCTCTGTTGCCTTATTGATTTTCTGTGTGGAGGATATGTCCATTGATGTGAGTGGGATGTTAGAGTCTCCTACTATTATCGTATTCCCATCAATTTCTCCTTTTATGTCTGTTAGTATTTATTGTAGGTATCTGGGTGCTCCTATATTAGGGGCATATATATTGATGATTGTAATATCCTCTTCTTGAATGGATCCTTTTATTACTAAGTAGTGTCCTTCTTTGTCTTTCTTTATGGCATTAATTTTAAAGTCTGTTTTGTCTGATATGAATATTGCAACTCCTGCTTTCATATCTCGTCCATTGGCATGAAATATTTTTTCTGATCCCATCACTTTCAATCTATATGTGTCCTTTGCCCCAAGGTGAGTCTCTTGCAGACAGCAGATTATAGGGTTTTGGTTTTTTATCCAATCTGCCACTCTCTGTCTTTTGATTGGAGCATTCAGTCCATTGACATTTAAGGTAATTATTGGTAAATATGAATTTATTGCCATTTTAAATCTTGTTCTTCCAGTTAATTCTATGTTTCTCCTTTCTTCTTTTCTTTTTTTGGTTGGATGATTTCCTTTTATTTTATGCTTGTGTCCCTCTTTTTACGTTTTGTAAATGTAATGTTTGGTTTTGATTTGTAGTTGCCCTGTTTTTCAAATATGTTAACCCCTTCCTATATCTGCTTGCTTTAGCCTGATAATCACATGGGCTAAAATACGTTCTAAAAAAAGAGTCTAGATTTTCTTACTTTCCTTCCCCACATTCTATGATCTTGAAGTCCTTTTTTAACCTCTTCATATTTGTCCTTTTGTTGTTCTTTATGTTTATTGTTACTTTTGCAGTATTTTTTTTCCTTTTAGAAGTGTATGCTGTCTTATTTAAGTGATTGCATTGCCCTTGTGACTTCATCCTATTTTTTCTTAGTTCTTTTTTTATTTAGAGAAGTCCTTTCAGTATTTCTTTTATAACGGGTTTAGAATTGCTGTACTTTTTTAGCTTTTGTTTGTCGCAGAAATTGTTTCTTCTTCTATTTTAAATGGTATTCTTGCTGGGTAGAGGATTCTAGGCTGCAAATTTTTCCATTTTAGAAATTTGAATATACATTGCCACTCTCTTCTGGCCTGTAATGTTTCTGTAGAGAAATCAGCTGATATCTGTATTGGGGTTCCCTTATAGTTAACACTTTGCGTTTCTCTTGCAGCCTTTAGAATCCTCTCTTTATCTTTAAATCTTGCCATTTTTATTGTAATATATCTTGGTGTTGGCCTGTTTGTGTTCAACTTGTTTGGGGCCCTCTGTGCTTCCTGTATCTTGATTTTGTCGTCCTTTACATTTGGAATGTTTTCAGACATAATTTCTTTAAATATATTTTAATTCCCCTATTCTTTTCTTCTGGAATCCCTTTTATGCATAGATTTGCCTGCTTTATATTATCCCATAGATCTTTTATATTGCTTTCATGTCGTTTCATTAGGTTTTCTGTCTCCTGTCCTGATTGGGTGATTTCCATTATTCTCTCTTGCAAGTCATTAACTTGTTCCTCTGTGTTATTCATTCTGCTTTTTGGTGCCCTTAACTCAGTTTGCATTTCTACAAATGAATTTTCTAATTTTTCTTGGTTCCTCCTTATTTTTTCTAGTTCCTTTCTAAAGTAATTGCATTACCATTTATATCTGCTCCTAATTCTTTCATATTCACCCTTAATTCCTTCAGTATGTTCACTGTCTCCCTTTTGAACTCATTACCTATTAGACTGCAGAGGTCATTTCATTGTTTGCTGCTTCAGGTGAATCCTCCTGTTCCTTTAACTGGGAATAGTTCCTGAACTTCTTCATTTTGCCTGTATTTTCCTTTTTCTGTGAGTTTAGGTAAACCAACTACTGTAGTGTTGGAGGGCTATTTCTATGCAAGAATGCCCCTTTGTATTTTGTGAGGGGTTACTATTTTTTTTTTTTTTTTGGCATGGGAGTTTGGATATTTGCTGTCTCTGTCTTTAGCATGAGCAGTATATCCCCTTGATAGGGTGCCAAGTCTGTTTCCAGGGAGAAGGAGGCAATGGGCGTGGCCAGTAGTCAGTGCCTGGTTGCTGGGCTCTTGACAGTAGCAAGGACCTGCAGGAGGATGACATGGGCTACTCCTAGTTGTGGTGCCCTGGTAAGTGGTATTGACCCTCAGGCAGATTTAGGCAGGCCCCAGAGCATTTTGCAGTGGCAGCGGCAGTGGCAGTAGCAGTGGCAGCAGGTGTGAGTTCCCAGGGCAGTGAGAGGAAAAATGGGTGGTGTTTGGTTGCAATGCTCTTCTCTGTGATGCCCTCTGTGGTGATGGGGGCCAGAAGTGGTACCTGTTCATGGACCCCTAGTGGTGGTGGACCATGCCCACCTCTGTAGTCAGAGATAACTCTGGTGGTTTGCCCCCACCACTTGTAGACCATGCAAGAAGCATCCCATCCTGCTTGGCCCATGCAGAAGTTGCTGCACAGGCTGCTCCAACTTGCAGGGTCCTAGGACATGACAGTGATTAGGCATGTGTAGGCACTGCCTGGAGCATAGAGCAGTGGCAACAGCAGGGCACATGTGTTCCCAGGAGAGAGAGAGCATCAAGGGGTGGTGCTCAGTTGCAGTGCCCTCTTTTTTTGCCGACCTCTCAGGTGACTGGGGTGGCAGGTCGAGACTGTTCAGAGACCTCAAGTGGTGGTGGACCATACCCCCATCTTGTTTCTAAGATGAATTCTGTGTTTTTATTCCCACCACCTGTGGATCACGCAAGAGTTGCCTTGTTATGCTTAGCTCCCCACTGCCCTTCGCTCACACAAGATGTGCCCAGCTCCCCATAGCTCACACAAGAGGCGACCAGTCTACATGAGCCTGAGCAAGTGGCCTCTTGCCACCTGAAGCCTGCTCCAGAGGCACCCAGCCCTCTGAGAATCTGCAAGTGCACAGGGAAAGAGATTACTATGGTGATCTGCCCCTCCTCCTTTCACCCTCGCCAACAATGGTGCCTTGCTTCTCCTGAGGGCCCAGACCTCCTCTCGGGTTCCCTCTGCTTTGTCATTCTGCTCCCCAGCCCATGGTACACTGCTCGCTAGCTTCTCAGGCTGTCTACACCCAGCCAATCCTAGTCCTCTCCCTGGAACTGACCTCCAGAGCCTGAGTCTCAGTGCCCAGCCCCTGCCTGAGTGTCACAGGCTCTGGTGTCTGGGGTGGTGGTACAAATGATCTGTGTGGCTCTCACTCTGCCTTGCCCTCCTCATTCCAGGTGCTAAGATTTTCTCAGCGACTTTGAGGTCCTCTGTCTCAGCTGATCTCCCTGTCAGTTAGGTGGCTTCCAAGGGTGTGGGTTCCTTTTCTCTTTCACAGCTCCCTCTCATGAATGCTAGTCCCATCTTTCTTCCTTCTCTCTCTCTCTCTCTTTTTTCTTTTGTTCTACACAGTTACATGGAGGGTTTCTTGCCCTTTTTTGATGTTTAAGTTCTTCTGTCAGCATTCAGTAGATGTTCTGTGTGAATCATTCTACATATAGATGTGTTTTTTTTAATGTGTTTTTGGGAGAAGGTGTGTGTAATATCTTAGCCCTCCACCATCTTGATCCTTCCTTGATTTTAAATGTTATAATTCCTCATGGGTAGGTCCATGCAGAAATCCTAGTTATGTCTAAAGCATCTTAGTTAATGCTATAGCCTGACAAAATATCCATATCTTCTTTGGGGACATTGAGGTACAAATAAACAGATTCTAGAAACTGCCCTCTCGGGAATAGTGGAGAGCTTAGCTAATCTTTGCTGTACGCAGTCTGGAACAGTGGTGAGAATTCTGACTTAAGACTCCAATACGTTCTAGTCTCAGTTGCATTATTGTATAAGCTCTATAATCCCAGGAAAGTCAAGAGATTGCTTTGAGCTTTAACTTTCTCATCTCTGAAATGTGGAGGTTGATCTTGGTGAGTTCCAAAGTTGTTTCTAATGCTCAAAATCTCAAGCTTGAAGGAAACTTCTTTTTCTCAACACACCAAGCCCTTCTCTTAATGCCTGGCTGCCCGGTCCTGACACAAGTCACAGCATTTGGGCATACGGGCAATCCCACCAGCCAAGTTCCATCCTTATGGCCAGCTCCTTAGAAGCACACTGGCACTGGTGGTCTCTGCTGGGTCCCTCAGAGAGAAAAGCCCTAGGAAAAACTCAGTCTGCTTTCAGTTTACTTGGGGTTTCAAGGCTAAGGAAAGGGATGAAGGGAAATTTGAGAGAAGAATCATTGGAAGCAGTGGTCCTCCTAATGATGATGCTGTGCTGCCCACTACTTCACTAAGACCGGTATCAAGGCAGTGGCTTCCTAGGCCTGCATGTCCAGGAGTGGGGCTGTGAATATGTATGGGGAGAATCACGCTCAGCACAGAACCATCTCAACTGGAAGCAGAAGGCTCATCCAAGTACTTGGCTCCCCTCCCACTGCTATGCTCCCACCTCCTCCACCAGGCAGCCAGCTTCTCCATGACCCTTCTATTGTATCTGCTGACACCATGGGGACCTCATAGGATGTCACGTGTCCCTCTTCATCTACACCCAGAAGTGCAGGGTCTGCATGAGTGTCCCGAGGCCAGAGCTCTATTAGACTGTCACCCAACTGGGAAGCTTGGCAAGATGTGACAGATGAGACAGGGCACTTACAGACTCGGTGGATTCTTCAGAAGCAAGGAAGACTGAGAAGATGTGAATATGCACATGATGTTTCTGTCTATGCAACAGGCCCTAGAGGGCCCCTGTCTAGCATAGAGCTGATAGTTAATAAGACTATACTGTACACTGCTTGTGAGTGAAGAGTGTAGGTCTCACGTTTCTTTTCACATAAAGGACTTATAAAGGCAGATAGTAGGAGGACATGTTAGAGTTGATGGATATGTTTATGGCATAGATGGTGGCACTGGTTTAATAGTGTGTACTTATCTCACACTCATTAAGTTACATTGTCACAGGTGTACAGCTTTCAGAGTTCCCATTGTGCCTCAGTGGGTTCAGAACCCGCCATAGTGTCCAGGAGGAGGTGGGTTCATCCCTGTTCTCATTCACTGGTTTAGGGATTCAGCTTTGCTGTGGTATAGCTCTGCATCTGCAGGTCCGATTTGACCCCTGGCCCAGAACTTCCACATGCTGCAGATCTGGTCTTAAAAAAAAAGATTATACCTCAGTGAAACAGTTTATTTATTACTACTACTACTACTATTATTATTTGTTTTTCATGAATTTCTTTGAGCTTATGAAGGAACTGGACTCTCATCTTGGGTCATATCTTGTTTGTTTTAATCTGGACACAGTTAACCCACGGTAATCTGGTTAGTTCTGTTAGGAGGGATGGCTGTTTGGCTGCCTTGATTTGGACTTTCCTTTCTAAGCAGTTCATTCTTTGCCTGGACGGGTAATAAGAGGTAAAGGCCACTAGGGTAAAGGTGAGAAAACCAGGGTGTAGATTAATCCACGAGTCCTTAGAGGAGGTAGCCTCCCTCTCTGTGCTTTCTGTGTAAATCAGATGCAGAAGCTAAAAGCCCTGCATTTTCTGATTCAGTCCTGCAATGCAGCCTTGCCCTTGTGCCCCTGGCATGTCTGTCACCCTTGGGACTCTGGTGTTTTGCCTTGAGGCTGAAGTCTACCGATGGGTGGGGCAAAATGCTTTTTTTTTCTTAGGATGTTGTCTCATAAAGAGATCTTAATCCAGACTCTTTATTTGAGAGATGAGGCGACTGAGGACTGTAGAATTTCTGACTCTCCCCAGTACATACAGAGCTGCTCTTAGGAACTCCTTCTTTTTCTGATCATTTAGAAAGGAAATATGCCAGCAGCTTTCCCTAGGTATCTTAGAAATCAGTCAGCTCTGAGCAAAACAATAATAAAAAAAGGATAATTTTGTCTTTTAATATGAAAATTACCTTGTACCTAAATATCTCCCTAAATATTAATTCCTAAATGATAAGGACACAAAGCCTGAGGATTTTAAGAGTAGAGTAAAAGATGGTGGTCATTGAGAAAGCTTGTAGTAAAATAACAACAATAAAATCGAAACCCCCAGCTCCTCCCAAATCACCTTTCCTCCTGGTAACAGGCTTGGTGTTGAACTGGTTGATTTTCCTGAAGATGAATCAGATGATGCCATTCTCTTCCCATAGGAACAGCTGTGCATTTCCTCTGGTTGAAAATTCATGTCAGTCGATGGGTTTTGCCAATATTAATATCGATAAAAAAAAGGGGAAATTATCCCCAAACTCTACAGTTCTAGAAAGTGACAGAGCATTGTTCTGAGAATTTGGTTTTTAGGGCTTTTTTAAATTTTATTTTTATTAAAGTATAGTTGATTTACAGTGTTGTGTCAGTTTCTGCTATACAGCAAAGTGACCCAGTCATACATATATATATATACATATACATATACATATATATATATATATATATATATATGTATATTCTTTTTCTCATATTATCTTCCATCATGGTCTATCCCAAGAGATTGGATATAGTTCACTGTGCTGTACAGCAGGACCTCATTGCTTATTCATTCTAAATGTAATAGTTTGCATCTACAAACCCCAAATTCCCTGTCCACAGTCCATCCCTCCCCCATCGCTCCGCCATGGGAACCACAAGTCTGTTCTCCATGTCTGTGAGTCTGTTTGTTTTTAGGGCTTTAACTTGTATGTTTAGTACGTGTGTGTGTGTGTGTGTGTGTGTGTGAAATAGGGCATGAGAGACACATATCTAGAAAGAGAGAGGGAGATAAAGAGGTGATAGATACTGGGTTCCAACTGTAGTGCCATCAATTAACAGAATCTTTAGATTGAAAGTGATCTTAGAGGTCCTCTAGATGGATCTCCTAATTTTAATGAAGATCAAAGTGAGGATGAAAGAAGTGGCTTGATAATTGGAAACAGACCCACAATGACCACTTCGTTTTCAAGTCTTGAAGCCTTCTGCTTTAATTTTTGCTAGAGTGTGAAAACATAGTCTTTCATAAAGGAATAATTAATTAATTCGCAAAGAGAGTCTCAGTCCAATAAAGCGAACAGGCATTTATTCTTCACAGGTTCTATAACTTCATCTGCCTCCTTCTGCTGCATGATTTAGGTTGTAGAAACTGTCTCCCAGAGAGCTGGTATATTGAATTCCCCTGCGTGTGTTCTGAGAGACTGAGTTCATTTGACTCTTGATGCCTTCGTGCAATGAGGTGTCCTCAAAAGAGATGGAGAGGTAATTTAACTGAAGACCATACACCCATCTCAGACCTTCTTTTCAGATGCCCAGGTTGTGTTCTTGCACAGCCAGGGCATCCTGTGGACTGAAAGTGAAAAGTCTATTATAAGGAGCTCACAAACTTTACACTCATGCAGTACAGTTCTATAGCAAGGTTCAGTGGTCATAAGATATAAAGGATCCCAGCCATACCCTTAGAAGAATCTTTTTACTTGAAACTGTAACCATTAGGAAGAAAAGTGTATAGATAATCAAGAAGTTTGTGGGAAAGAGCATGTCTGGCAGAGTCAGGTTGTCACAGCTGAGACTCCTGTGTCTGTATGACGTCACACTGCTGTTAGAATTTTCTGGGTCCAGCTCTTCTGCTCTGCAAAGGCCTTTTTGATAACACAGCACTTATTATTTTAAATACTGATTAGGATAGATTTCAATTTGGTCCCTTTGCAAAGTCCCACCTGTGCTTTGCAGACAGCTGCATCTTTTAAAAAGTACTTTTAGGAGTTCCCATTGTGGCTCAGTGGGTTAAGAACCCAACATCGTATCTGTGAGTTTGTGGGTTTGATCCCGGGCCTTGCTCAGTGGATTAAGAATCCGGCATTGCTGCAAGGTGCAGCTTAGGTCATAGGTGCAGTGTAGGCCTGCAGCCACAGCTCTCATTCAACCCCTAGCTGGGGAACTTCCATAAGCCTCAGGTGCAGCCCTAAAAAAGGCACACACACACACACACACACACAAAAACCTATATATTTATATACACACATACATATATGAGTTAAAAATAAACTAGATTATTCATTTAATTGGGTACTTTTGAAAAATAGTTGCCAAGATATTCCCAAAGTCAGGGCGATACTTGACTACGCCAGAGCAAAAACCATTTTTTGTTTGAATTGACAGCAAAGGCGACTGGGAAAACTAAAGAGCTTGAAACTTTTTTTTTTTTTTTGTCTTTTTTGTCCTTTATGGCTGTACCCGCAGCATATGGAGGTTCCCAGGCTAGGGGTCCAATCAGAGCTACAGCTGCTAGCCTATGCCACAGCCACAGCAACCCCAGATCCGAGCCGTGCCTGTGACCTACACTACAGCTCACAGTAATGCTGGATCATTAATCCACTAAGCAAGGCCAGGGATCAAATCCACAACCTCATGGTTCCTAGTTGGATTCGAAAACCGCTGTGCCATGACGGGAACTCCAAACCCCCCCCCCCTTTTTTTTTTAATTGCTATTTTAGAGCTACACTCACAACATATGGAGGTTCCCAGGCTAGGGGTGGAGTTGGAGCTACAGCTGCTGACCGACGCCACAGCCACTGTAATGCAGGATCTGAGCTGAGTCTGTGACCTACACCACAGCTCACAGCAACGCCAGATCCTTAACCCACTGAGTGAGGCCAGGGATTGAACCTGCATCCTGATGGATCCTAGTTGGGTTTGTTAACCACTGAGCCATGAAGGGAACTCCAAGAGCTTGAAACCTTTTTTTTTTTTTTGACGTTTTTTAGGGCCGTCAGTACATCGGCATATGGAAGTTCCCAGGCTAGGGGTCCAATCAGAGCTGTAACTGCCCGCCTACACCACAGCCACAGCAACGCAGGATCCGAGCCCTGGCTGCGACCTACACCACAGCTCAGGGTAACGCCAGATCCTTAACCCACCAAGCGATGCCAGGGATTGAACCCAAGTCCTCCCGGATGCTAGTCGGGTTCATTAACAACTGAGCCATCATGGGAACTCCTAAGAGCTTGAAACTTTTGAGTGAAGTAACTCATCCTTACTTTCTCCACATGCTGAATTCCACCTCTGCAATGACTGTTCAGCAGTGGAGAAATGTTCAGTTAGGAGTCTCTGCCATGAGCCTGGTTAAGACAGGCCTGTGCGCAGCCACCTGGCTTCCCGGTGCCCTGCAAGCCCAGCCTTCACACCCGTGGTCCACTAACCATTCATACACCATGCCCTTCAGGGCTTTATGCCCCACTGAGGCTGCTTCTGAACCTGTTTTTTTTTCTTACTAACCTGTTCCCAGCATTTGCTTTGGGCCAGTCTATTAAAGCAGGACATTTGGGGCCCCAGAGATTCCATCACAAGAAGACAAAAAACACGTGCTCAGCTGCCTGGCCATGTCCAAAAAGTAACAAGGCTTGTTCATGTGGGTGGACATTTGGGGTAGAGTTTCCTGGGCGAGGGGGGGAACAACAAAAATTGGTGAGCAGAAGTTACACTCTCTCCTAGTCTACAGGTTTTTGTTGCTCTTGTTTTGAAGTTATGTTAAAGTAGCCCTTGAGCTGTGATTTTCACCAGTACGGATGTTTAAGGGTGTCTGTTTTTTATATCCTTCTGAATGGTGGGCCTTAAAAATATTTTCCATTTCTATAGGGGAAAATACAGCCATATTTTATAGAAGTTATTCTTGTAGTTATTAAAGCTAGTTTTAATTGAATTGGTTCTCCAGTTTCCAAAACAAAAAGTGGCATTAAAAACTTATACTTGAGTGGAGTTCCCATCGTGGTTGAGCAGTAACAACCCGACTAGGATCCATGAGGGCATGGGTTCAATCCCTGGAATCACTCAGTGGGTTAAGGACCCAGATTTGCTGTGAGTTGTGGTGTAGGTCACAGCTGAGACTCGGATCCTGTGTTGCTGTGGTTGTAGGCCAGCAGCTGCTGGTCCAATCTGACCCCTAGCCTGGGAATTTCCATATGCCGCAGGCGTATCCCTAAAAAGCAAAACAAACCAAAAAAACCCCTTATACTTGAGCAACATCATTAAGACATCACCAGAGGTGGGAGAAACTATGAAATAAAATTTCCACTTTACATTAGTATTTCGGGTATCCTTCCTTACCCTAATTCTTCTCCATCACCCCTTTTTATTGGGGCTGGGGCACATCACTAGGACACACAAGGTTCAATACTCTCAGATTCTGAAAGAACCCTGTAAATCCATCCATAGGGAAGATTTATTGATTGATAAGTCTTTCTTTAAAAGTCATTACTACTCGCCTTGTTTGTTACCGGTAGTGTTTGCTTTTTAAGAGGCAAACAGGAGGCTTAAGCAAATGAAACATATAAAGAGCACTTAGGTTTCAGGGAAGTAGAGACTCTTTAAAATCTTATGATCAAACAGTATACGGTAGCTGCCACGCTCGCGTCCAGCGGATCTCTTCCCTTGACTTTTTGTTTTACGGGAGACTTGTCAGGGTCTTGTGGTCAATCAAATCATCTGAACAGCAGGCGGATCTATGGCAAATCCAGGGGTACAAGCACTTGCTCAGCCAGGAATTTAAAAGCCACCCCCGGGCACTTCCCTAGAGATCTGAAATGTCTTGTTGTTTATCTAACCATGGACACTGGGAGAAAATTTTTTCAAATGATGCAACTGACAAGGGCTTACTCTCTAAAATATACAAACAACTGATCAACTCAACCACAAAAAAGCCAACAACCCCATTGAAAAATGGGCAATGGACCTGAGTAGACATTTCTCCAAAGAAGATATTCAGATGGCCAACAAGCACATTAAAAAATGCTCAACATCATTGATGATTAGAGAAATGCAAATCAAAACTACCATTAGATACCACCTCACACCAGTCAGAATGGCCATCATTAACAAGTCCACAAACAACAAATGCTGGAGGGAGTATGGAGAAAAGGGAACCCTCCTGCACTGTTGGTGGGAATGTAAGCTGGTGCAACCACTATGGAAGACAGTGTGGAGGTACCTTAGAAAACTCTACATAGAATTACCATATGACCCAGCAATCCCACTCTTGGGCATATATCCAGTCAAAAATTTCCTTGAGAAGGACACTTGCACACACATGTTCACTGCAGCGCTATTCACAATAGCCAAGACATGGAAACAACCCAAATGTCATTCGCAGCAACATGGATGGAATTAGAAACCCTCATACTGAATGAAGCAAATCAGAAGGAGAAAGACAGATGCCATATGAAATCTCTTATAACCGGAGTCTAAAACACTGCACAAATGAACATCTCAACAGAAAAGAAAATCACGAACTTGGGGAACAGACTTGTGGTTGCCAAGGGGGTGGGAGAGGGGGTGGGGGAGGGGGTGAGAGGGAATGGGGATAACTAGTGCTTTAATGATGGAAAAGCAAAGAGATCCAACTGTATTGCACGGGGAACTATATCTAATCACATGTGACGAATCCATATATGTACATGTAACCGGGTCATCACGCGGTGCAGTTGGAAAATCTGACAGAAGTCTGTAAACCAGCTATAATGCAAAAAAAGTAAAAAATAAATTATTTTTAAAAAAAGAACATTGTTTTCCTTTAAAAAAAATAAAATAAAATACCCTCCTCACGAGAGAACTCGTCACTGGAGGAATCACTACTCACCCAAAGAACATGTTCTCTTTTATAAAAAACATTGTTTGAAAAGTTGTCCTTTATTGAGCTAAAATCTCTTAATAGCATCCAGTCATACATGTTAAAAATTATGTTAAAAATTGAAAATATACCTAGGCACCACTCTAGGCTAGGTGCTTTACCAGTTTTAATCAATTTGGTTTTTAATGGGAAGTTATCATTGTCCCATTTTACAGAAGGAGAGCTGGGCCAGAAAGAGTTTAGAAACTTTGCCTCAAATCACCACTGTTGGTGAATGACAGCCTCCTTTACACACAGGTAGTGGGGTTCTAGAATCTGTGCTTTTAAGCACTATTGTACATGCCATACTGCTTCTTTTGTGCTTTGCATGCTTCAAATTGAGAACTAGTAAAAGGTCTTTTCCATAAGATTGATCATTGCGGTCTTCTAGGACATTAAAGCATGTGACAAGGCAGTGCCGCCAGCTTGTATACCAAAGCAGAAGGTCCCACAGATGAGTGAGGCAAAGGTTCTGAATATCTAAAGGAAGTGTCAGACTTGAATGAGCCCTGGGCTTTCCGATTCAGTAGTTCTGGATGAAATGGTTTGAGTCACTAGCTTTTGCACCTGTGAATCAAAGTTTCCTGGTGAGCTTAAAACCAGTGCAGATTCTTAAATGTTGTTGCTGGGGACCAAGGCCGGGGTCAGGCATCTGCTTTTCCTTTTTTTTTTTTTTCTCCAAACAGAGGGCAGGGAGACTGCTGGCCAACTGTCAGGAATCTGCATTTTTAAAGAAATTTCCATGGGTGACTCAAACAGTGTCTGGTTTGAAAGCCACTGAATTTCCTAACTCAGTCTTTCTCTAATGTGGTTCCAGAGAGCAGCTTCAGCCTCACCTGGCACTTACTGAAATCACAAGTTCTCAGGCCCCGGCCTGGACCTACAGAATGTGGAAATCTGTTGTCACAGACCCTGCAGGTGATTTCAATGCCTGTTAAAGTGGGAGAACTGCTGCCCTAACTTTAAATCACATCCTCATAAAACACACAGCATTAGTCTAGACACCAAATCCCTGGAGAATAATATCAGTGTTCATACAACATTCGACGTAATTTTGTATTACAGCTTCCTCTGATAATTCTTTTTAAATCACGCTTCAATATTTGTTCCTTCTGTACAAAAAGGAAGCCAGGTCGCATATAATATTTTTCTGGGATAAAAGTGAAGAGAAAAGAAAACCTACTTTCATAGGGGCTGAAAAAAAATGAGTACAGTTGTTCCTGAATCATCCTTAAATTATTCAGACCTTATGGATAGAAGTTATACTTTTGGTAAAAATTATTTTCTAATTTACCATTTGAGTTTAAAGATGCTTAAAGTATCAGACACTATTTGGTAACTTTTTCTCCAAGCGAAGGTATTAAAAGTTCTTCACAAATACTAATTAGTCTCCTTACCATTTTGGGAAAGTTGAGGTCAAGGATGTCACCTTAATTGTATGTGGGAGAAAATGGAGGCAAATCATCAATTGTTACACAGTTTGTCACCCAACTTGTATTCACTTCCCAACAATTCAAGAATACTGTTCTTTCCACTTTTAGCTGACTGTATAGTAACACCTTTCTGACTTTCAGTTGCTAATTCCTTATATTTTTGGAAACATTCATTTGTAATTAACCTTTGGACACATCTTAAGTATGTCATTTTGGCTTACAGCTCATAATGGCTGTACCTAAGAATAAAATATTGGTTTTAAAATAATTTAAAATAAATGAAGTAATTTAAAATAAATAAAGTAATTTAAAATAAATGAAATTAACTAGCTTAAAAAAGAATCATTAATTGTCTGTGACCTTTATCACTTATCATCAGTGTGCTCTTTTTAATAAACAAAGCCCCTTCCAGCCATCCAACCAGAAATCACAGATAGCAATATTCTAATTGTCAGATATTTTAAGTGCTTTTCCTAAATATTTTCTTATTAGCTATTTTTCATAGTATTAATATAGAGTGTACAGCTGCTACATAGGCTAGACTGAAAACATCACACATTAATTAATCTGCATACCATTGCCTACCCCCAGCTAGATGTATAAATAAATTGATGGATAAGTAATAGAAAGACGGATGATAGAAAATTGATAGATTAACAGGAGGTAGAGCTAAACTTGCCATTTCTCAATATTTATTTGGCATAGAGTACTTGTATGTGTGTGTGAATTTTTCAGGTCAGTCACTAGTTAGATATGCATTGCTGGATACTAATACTAAGGCAGTTCAAAGTGGTCAGGTTAATTTATTTGGGCTTAAATCACTCTAGCAATAGGCCAAGTTTCTCTGTGCTTTTAAAATAGTGTTGGGAGTTCCCATCCTGTCTCAGCGGAAATGAATCTGACAAGTATATAGGGATATAAGTTCGACCCCCAGCCTTGATCTGTGGGTTAAGCATCTGGCATTGCTGTGGCTGTGGTGTAGGACAGTAGCGGCTGTGGTGTAGGACAGTAGCTACTCCGATTCGACCCCTAGCCTGGTAACCTCCATATGCCATGGGTGTGGCCCTATAAAAAAGACAAAAAAAAAAAAAATAGAATAGTGTCAAATCTGCTCATGCCCCTTTCAGGTTTCCTACTGGTCCTGGTTCTTCAACAGCAGACTTATCATAGAAACTTCTCTTGGTGTAGATGCATGTGATGTACTTTTATTTAGCACCTGCTACTGATCATCCTCTGTGCTAAGTACTGAGTGTTAAAGATCCAGGGAGGCAACGCTGAGGTTTGTTCAAGCACAAACATCAAGGCTGAAGATTGATTCTCCTTTGCAAGGTCCATCCTTTCTTGGCTTGTGACTTTATCCACTTTATTGACGTTTCATTACTGCGTGTCAACTGGAAGTGAAGAGGGTGGGCCCTGGAGCCAGGCTGGCTTCTCCACTTACCAGCTCTGTGACCCTGAGCTACTCACATCGCATCTTCTGTCAGGTGAGGATAATGATATTATCTCCTTAACAGGATGTTTTAAGGATGTGCTAAGCTAATACATGCAATGTTCTTGAGGAAATCTACAGCAAGGTTTCATGAATGCAGCTCTCGTTATTATTTTGTGAAGATGCCCTGTGAGTAGGTGACACACGTACAGGGGGACCAGGCTGCCAGCTCCTTGGAGGAAATGCTGTGTGGGAGCCACTTAAAAAGGAACAGAGCTCCCTGCTTGCTACCCAAGCAACTTTAAAATATCCTGCTGCCTTGTTTGTCCAAAAGGGACCCTGGGCATTTCTTCTAGGCTGAGGGTTAAAGGAGTTGTTTTTGGAGATGTGCTAATAGATTTGTACTGATTCTTGAGGCTGCTTTCTGCAGGCCTGCGGCAGCAAATTTTCCCTAAAGAGCAAACAAAAGGCAACATAACACCCTGGTCCCTGTACCATTTGAATTTCTTCTAAGAGGGAGAGTGACTGCCCTTAAATTCCATGTGTTTAAAGTCCTGCTATTTCATAAATGATTTTGCAACTAGCTTTTCAAGCCGTGAGGGAATAGAGGAGCTCCACTGAGCTGACTTTGCGGTGGTTCTAATTTATGCGGATGGAGAGCTCTCCTTCCTCTCTCCAAAGCCTTGTGGAACAGCCCAGGCCTTTCATGCATAGCAGGAAGCTCTGTCGTAACTACTGACAAGTCCGTCTCCACTGGCTCAAACTGTGCAGTTTGCTGGGCCAGGCTCTTGACAGAGAGACAGGCTGGGGAGAATGGGGAAGGAAGCCTGTGTTTGTTTCTTCAAGTGCAGTGAATCTGAATTTCAAAACATAAACACTTTTAGGCAATGAGAAGGAGGGAATGGAGTGATTTAAGAAAGTGAGGAGGGAAGGAAGGGTTCTTAGCAAACCCACCCTCCTCCTTGTGCTTCGTGCTTCTCCCTGCCATCTCCCCTGCCCTGCTGGAGCAAGCACTGCTTTCCTGGCAGGTGTGGCCAGGTGTCACTGCAGCTTAAGGAGCCCTGCACTCACAGCTATAGCCCTTGCAAATGGAGCTGGCAGCTCTGAAAATAGAGATGCCTTGGTAGAAATTAAATAACAAAGTAGGAAAAAGAGCACTTCTCTCCTTTGATCTCGGCTTGGCAACATCACTCTTCTCTTTTCACCATGCTACAGACTCATTTTGAAAACAACTGTCTTTGTCCTTGTCCGTGGGACCCCTGGGGCTGACCCTGGGGTGGTGGCCAGGGCTAGAGATGGTCTTTCTGAGTCCTCTGTATTGGGAGTGTATCAGCGTTACTGTCTTCTTTCCCCCTTTCCAAGAAAAGTCCTTGAGTGGCTCATTATTTTTGATTGTGGTTCCATCAGAACTTTTATTTTGTTCTGGAAGGTGGATTTCAGTGACTCGGAGCTCACTCCTGATGTAGGATGGGGGCAGAGATGAATGCTTTCTGCAACATTGCTGGTAAGAAGTTGTCCAGAAACTGCTTCCCAGCCTCCAGTGGCGAGGACACAGCCATCACAGAGCCCCACACCACCTCCTCATTGTCCTAAGGGCTTTTACCCGTTATCTCCCTGGATCTTGGTGACCCCCAAGAGGCAGGTGGCAGGGGACATGCTCACTTAGCAGACCTGGAACTGAAATTTAGAATCTCAAGAGCTTGGTCAAGGTCATACAGCTGGTGAGGAAAACCTCAGTGACCCCATAAATGCCTTGTGGACACTGTGCTCTAAAAAATTGTTTTTGTCTAAAAATTTTTTAGTAAGTCATACGACACGTTTTCCCTCAGTTGATCCTACCTTCCCTCACCCCCACATCATCAGCATTTTCCTTTTTTTGTTTTGTTTCCCTGGTATTTGTCTTTTTGGCTGTCCTCTCTAAATCAATGATCTGCAATTTGTATTGCATTAAAATCCTTTGATTGCCTCCCACCCCCCACCCAATCCAAGAACTTTCTCTTGTGGGATGTCTCATTCTAGCCAGAGGGGTTAATTGGGAGCTATTGATATTTTCATTTTAAATATTTAATCATATGCAATGATACATCTATCTAACCACATGGAATTGAAATCCCTCTAGTACAAAGTTTGGTCTATCTTGTAGAACTCCAGAGTCACGGCCTAGAAGAATTTTTGAAAGATTTCAAATAAATCTGGAGTTCCTGCCATAGCACAATGGATTAAGACTTCAACTGCTGCAGCTTAGGTCACTGTGAAGGCCCAGGTTCGATACCTCACCTGGTGCAGTAGGTTAAAGGATCCAGTGTTGGAGTTCCCTTCGTGGCTCAGTGGTTAAGGAATCCGACTAAGAACCATGACGTTGCGGGTTTGATCCCTGGCCTTGCCCAGTGGGTTAAGGATCTGGCGTTGCCGTGAGCTGTGGTGTAGGTTGCAGACATGGCTCGGATCCCGCGTTGCTGTGTCTGTAGCAAAGGCCGGCAGCTACAGCTCCTGTTAGACCCCTAGCCTGGGAATCTCCACATGCTGCGGGTGTGGCTCTAGGTAAAAAAGGCAAAAAGACAGAAAAAAAAAAAGAATCCAGTGTTGCGGCAGCTATGGCGTAGGTTGTAGCTGCAGGTCAGATTCAATCCCTGGCCCAGGAACTTTCATATGACATGGGTGTAGCCATTACATTTTTTTTTAAATACCATATGATTTCACTTATACCTGGAATCTAATAAAGGCACAAATGTACCTTTCCACAGAAAAGAAAATCATGGACACGGAGAACAGAATTGTGGTTGCCAAGAGAGAGGGTGAGGGAGTGGGAAGGACTGGGAATTTGGGGTTAATAGATGCAAACTATAGCCTTTGGAATGGATAAGCAATGGGATCCTGCTGTATAGCCCTGAAACTATGTCTGGTCACTTGTGATGGAGCATGATAATGTGAGAAAAAGGAATGTATACATGCATGTGTGACTGACTCACCTTGCTGTGCAGCAGAAAATTGACAGAACACTGTAAATCAGCTGTAGTGGAAAAAATAAAAATTGTAAAAATAAATTAAAAAAAAAGATTGCAAATAAATCAAAGGTCCATATCACAGAGCCTGAGGTTTCCAAGGGTTTTGGAATCATCATCATATAAATTTCATTCTGTGTTTTGTTGGGTTCTCTTTTAGATGTAAAATGAAATCATTGCAGGTGGAGCCAGCCTGGCCTACCTTTTCTGTTCAGCACCCTCCTCTTCCTCCTGGGCTAGATTTGCTCTTGTGCTGACAAGTCCTTCTTCCTCTTTATCACCTCACCCCTCTCCTCCATCCTCCTCTGCAAGTGGTCTACCCTCTGACAGCACCAGACTCCTGTGAAATGGAAGATTAATTACTTATGGGGTAATTACCACATATGGTAATTACCACAGGCTCTTCTGCAAGCAGGCAATTCACATCTGTACTTTGACTTTACCGGCTTCTTCCAGTGTCAGTTGCCCCTTCTCTTACGCTGCCAGCCTAGGAAAGAACTTTCTTAAGGCTTATTCGTTCATTGCTTTCCAGTTAGAAGCCTTGCTTGGCAGCTCTTGTGACAGAGTAAGTAGCAGTCTCATCTGCCTGGTGTTACCCACGAGGACAGTGATGATGCTTTGTTTATCTCTGTGTCTCCAGAATCTATCATGGCTTTGTTTGCTCAGAAAGAATTATTGAATTGAGTCCTTACTAAGGTATTACTTTTCCTATTTGTATTTGAATCTTAATGCGAAACTTGAAAAGGAGAAGGAAAGAATAGGGGGAAGGGGAAAGAGAGATGTAGGGGAGAAAGACTTAGCTTAAGGAAAGACGCACCGTGTTTTTAACGAATTAGTGGTAGAATTTACATCGGGGCAGAGTTTAGGGGCACTGATCTTTTTTGATGCTTGTCTAGATTAACGTGTCTCTGTTTTCTCTAATTGCTGAAGACCTATTCTATCTCTTGGAAACATACGTTGGTACAATCTTATGATAGTTCAGCAGTGATTCAGTGTGACATAAAATCTCTGGAATCTTGGGGAGGAGGAAATAGCATGACACTAACCCCATCTCAGAAAATCTCAGAAGCGACGGCCACATCGGTGAGAGGGACTGAGGAATGCTCATAGATTAATGCATGACATAATTTATACTTTAAGGGATTCAGTACGAGTGGACATTTTCAAAACGGAATTCGAATGTAGCTCCAAATCAACTGTGTAAAGTTTATAAAATATTATATAGAAATCTTGGGACAGTCATATAACACTTCTGTGTTGGTTTTTTAACTGGCAAGTTAGAATGATGCAGCCTATGTAAAGTGTTCTGGATTCTTAAGGCCCCATGTTTTTAAAATGCATTCTTATAAAATTAAAGATGCTTATAAAATATTAATACATTAGAATTATCTTTTGAGCCCTTATTCTAGGCATTGCCTGGAATCCGAAAATGAATGAGGCATGGATCCTGCCCTCAGGGAGATTTACATGCTAAGGAAGATTTTTTTTTTTAATGTGATAAATACTGGTGATTAGAATGTATACCATTTTCATCAGAAAAGCTCAGGAGAAGTGATATAAGGGCAATGAAAAAAGAGAATTGCCATGGAATGGCAGAGTTCTTCTGAGCTGCTTTTGAAGAGAGTGATGAAAGAGAGCTAGGTTTTGACCATGTGAACCTGGCGGAAGAAAGGGGTCTAATGAGGCAGAAACAACACAAGCAAGATCTGAAGATGGGCATATGCGGAATATGTGCACATGTGTGAATATGTGCAGCATGGAACACAGTCATGGGCGTTACAGGTGATCGTGCAGATGGAGAGGGACACTACATGATTTTTTATTGTGGAATTAAATTTAACCCCCCCCATCCCCGGCGGAAGACTAATCAGGCAACAGGAGAAGAAAAAAAGAACTTGTTAGTAATTGTCAAAGTGCAAATAAGCTATTAAGAAGGTTCTAGAGAAATGAAAGGCATGGTGAAAGGGCAAGAGAAAATGGGTGGGCAGGTCACTGCGTAAACAACAATATCATTAACGTATGATAAATGAGTGCCCTCCTATAAATGACCCTGCCTTGTCACTCACAAACATTGTAGATCTATCAGAATTTTCCTGTCAAAAAAATAAATACATTTCTCATACGTATGGGAGACATCCCTGAGATAACAGGCCAGGTTTATTTCATGAGGCAGGAATTCATTCATGAGAATTTAAGATGCTCAGCAAAGATGGTGAGTTATTAGAAGAACTAAGCAAAAAAAAAATGCTTTTTAATGAAAACCTTCATGAATCATCATCAGAATTGTGCACTGGTTTTGGTTGAAGCAGTGCCATCATTTTGGGATTTTTTTAATTCATCTTTATTAAAATGTGTTTACAAATATAATTCACATTTTAAATACCTGTGGATCCCCTAATTTATTTTTCTCCCTTGGAAAAGTGTGTATTGCCAGCGGAAATTCTTAAAGTGACAAGTGGGAGGCTATAGACACAGATCGACTAATAGATCCAGTAACTGCTGAAGTTTCCAAAACTTAACCATAGGTGAATTTTCACTCTTTTAGGGTAGGTCCACCTTTTCTTTTTCTTTCTTTTCACTACTACACAAGTCAGATTATTTTAGTACCTGCCTTTAATGTGTAATGAACTAACATTTTAAAATATATAGAGGTCACTCTTTGATGGTCCAATAAGTATTTGAAAGGAATGACAGAATGAGAAATAAAGTCAAAGCCACCTTTTTCTTGTAGGTGACGTAGGTGATGGTGTCTTTGCTGAGAAGAGGACCCTATGGGACACGTAAGGCCTGAAGATAAACTTTGCTTCTATCTGCAAGTTTGTCTGCACAGGCCTGGCACAAAAATGTGTAGTCTTCAGTTTAATGTTGTTAATTTGACATATTGGATATAAAATCCTTTTAAACAGAACGTGATGGAAACACAGCACATATATAGTGGGGAAAAGGGTAAAGAATATTATATGAACGTTAGTTATACATTTCTTAAAAGATTTATAAGAGTAGCTGCATTTCTGTCAAATGCTGGTTCTTGATGAAAAATAGAATTAAAAAGAGGAGCATGAGGAGACTATGAGAGGTTCTAAAAGACTCTTACAGATATTTCCAAAAGTGTTAATATTTCTTGATGGTCTCATATTTAAAAAATCAAAGTAGTAGAAGATTACTGTTAAAAAAAGTAATAAATGTTATATAAAGTAAAAAGGAAAAGACTCTATCTACCCCAAACCCTCCCCAAATTAAAAACAATTAAAAATGTATGTACTATTCCAGGGCTCTCATATATATTTATAAATACCTCAAAGTTTGACTCAGATAGCTCTACTTCAGTTGATATTGCCAACTGTATAATTCTGTCAACACCACATAACTAGTTTTCTAACCTAATTTGGATCATACCATAATATTATCATTTGATGTATTAACTCATTTCATAATCTTGGATGCAATCATTCGTTATCTGCTTACACAACAATATTTATTCTTTTCAGCAATTGCATGAAGTACCGTGATACTGCTCTACCATATTTTAGCCATTCTTTTGTGAAGAAAACTTAGATCTCTAATTGCAGGTATAGTGAATGGCAGTTTACTATACATTAATGCACATGGATATTTCTCTACATGTGTAAGTGCTACTTAGGATGGATTTTCATGAATATCATCAGCAAGAACAAAACAAAACATAACAAAAACCCACCCTACTTCGGCAAATAATACTCATATTTGGTAAGTGAAGGAGGTTGTGTTGCCTTCAGTTATATGAAACCTTACCATTGTTTGTTGAATTCAGCAAACTTAGTGAAATTTTTTTTAAGTTTTATTGAAGTATAGTTGATTTATGAATGCTGTGATAATTTCTGCTTTACAAAAAAGTCATACGTTCAGTCATACATATACACACATCTATTCTCTTTCTTTTTTCTTTCTTTTAGGGCCACATCTTTGGCATATGGAGGTTCCCAGGCTACGGGTCGAATCAGAGCTGCAGCTGCCAGCCTACACCACAGGCACAGCCACAGCAACACTGGATCTGAGCCATGTCTGCTACCTACACCACAGCTCACAGCAATGCTGGATCCTTAACCCCTGAGCAAGGACAGAGATTGAACACACATCCTCATATATACTAGTTGGGTTTGTTATCACTAAGCCACAACAGGAACTCCTCCATTCTCTTTCAGATTCTTTTCCCATATAGATTATTACAGACTACTGGGTAGAGTTCCCTGTGCTGTACAGCAGGTCTTCATTGGACAATCATTCCACATACCTCAGTGTGCATACGTCAGTCCCAAACCCCCAGTCCTTCCCTCCCACCTCCCACCCCCTATCTGTCTCCTCGGGAACCAAAAGTTTTTCAAAGTCTGTGAGTCTGTTTCTCTTCTACAAATAAGTTCATTTTTATCCTTTTTTAAGATTCTACATGTAAGTGATATCATATGATATTTGTCTTTCACTAACTTCACTTGGTATGATTATTTCTAGGTTCATCCATCTTACTGCAAATGGCATTATTTCATTTTTTATGGCTGAGTAATATTCCATTGTATATATGTACCACATCTTCTTTATCCATTCTTCTGCTGATGGACATTTAGGATGCTTCCATGTCTCGGCTATAGTAAATAGTGCTGCAGTGAACATTGGGGTGTGCATATCTTTTCAAATGATTGTTTTCTCTGGATAGCTGCCTAGGAGTATTGTTTCTTATTGTTATATTCATTTCTCTGATAATTGGTGAAGTCCAGCTCCTTTTGTCATGGTTGATGGCCATTAATCATTCTCTTTCTGAGAAATGCCTATTCACTTGTTTTGCCCTTTTTTTCTTCTAGTTTATTTTCCTTGTTGATTTATAGAAGCACTTTCTGTGTTGTTGATTTTAAGATTGCTAATAATTTATCTAGTATATATTTTAGTACCAGCAGTTATTTTTGCTCAATTATCTTGCTTGTCTTTGAATTTGTTTACATCAGTCATATCTTCATAATTAATACATTTTTGTAAGTGTCTGCCAGTGTTTGGATTTATATTCTATACTGCCATGGGTCTAATGTCTCGTTAGGAAGGTCTTCCCCATATTATTAATGAGGATCCTAATAAGAAACAAAGCTAACCCTGTATCTTTCAAATAAAAATGACTTAACTGAATTAAAGTATAAATATAGGAATAGGGTTACAGGAATAAGCAAGGGTGGGAGGAATCAGAAGTTTGTAGAGTCTTTAAGGGTGGATAGACAAGGGAATGGGTAGTGGTTCTAGTGCCTGACCACATCTAGAACATTGGAGAAAGAGATGCATGCTAAGGGCTGTGATCTTGAAGGGATCAGTGATGGTGAGAGTGATGAAGCTGTGAGGCTGGGTGAGAATAAGAACCATACTGCCACTTCTCCCTACTGCTGGCATCCTGTCTTCTGTCATGTACTGGTCAAACCTGGAGAGAATTTAGGCAGCAAAGAGCTCAGGAGATAGAGTGTGCAGGGCCAGCCAGATGGGGCAGATGGCAAGGCTGAGACAGTCTGGGATGCTGAGAGAGCCGCCAAGAGTAACCAGAATGGATACTCTATAAGCGCAAAACAGTTTATCTTAAGTTTTCTTCAGTACATTTATTACTTGGGGATTATTTGTGTTTATGCCAGATATTCTTGATATTGTAGGTAACAACTGCTGCATAACAAATTATCACCAATCTCAGTGGCTTGAAACAATAGTCATCCTAGGTTATTTCTCATGATGGGTGTGGATCTGAAATTTTCCAGCAGCTAGGCTGGGAGATTCTGGTGTGAGGTCTCTCGTAGAGTTGTTACATGAATCTGGGCTTGAGGCATCTTGAAAGCGTCTTCATTCATGTGTCTGTTGTTTGTATAGGAAGATCTGAGCAGCTGATGGTGGGTAGGATGATGGGGGCTCCTCAGCCATCCCTCATCTTTAAGTGGTAGTTCCACCATGGTGGCCTCATCAGGGCTCCAAAGGTATAAGAGAGAGAAAGCCAGAAAGAATTCCTTGTATCTTTCAACTGTCCTCTAGTATTAGTCATTTCTGCTGAACTCTATTAATTGAGACAGTCTAAAATGTCATGCAGACTCAGCAAGAAGGGCTGTAAGTTCTTCCTTTTGATAAAGAGGAGGGAAGGCTCTGTAAGAGCGTGTGGGAACGTGTGGCATGGAAGCTGGTTGTGGAAAATTCATACATTTGCCTCTGATACATTTGCCTCTTTGTTTTTATATGACATAGTTATATTTCACAGGTCATGCATTTCCTGTCCTTTAATGTAGACGTCAACTAGATGTATTAGCTTTCTAGAATGTCGTAATAAAATACCACAGGGGAGTGGCTTAAATAGCAGAAATTTATTTGTCTATAGTTATGGAGGTTGAAAGTCTGAAATCAAGGTGTTAGCAAATTCAGTTTCTCTTGAGGCCTTTCTCCTGTGCTGGTCTCATCACGTGGTCCTCCGTGTGTGTGCGTGTGTGCAGGTGCATGTGTGTCCTAATCTCCCACTTTTTATAAAGAAGTCAGTCACACTGGATGACGGCCACCCACCTGACCTCATTAAATCCTAGTCACTTCTTTAAAGGACTTCTGTACAAATACAGCCACATTCTAGGGTACCATGGGAGGGGTGGTGGTGGGCGGTGGTGGTGTAGGATTTCAATATGTGAGTTTAGGGGACAGTTAAGCTCATAAAACCAGTCTTGCTTCTGAGTTTTTCTGACATGTTTTCCAGCACATTGATAAGAAAATGGAACAAAAGAAGAAGAGAGACAGTCAGTATCCTTAGGGAATGTGGAAGATGCATAAAGAAAAAGTGGAAAGCGGGAGTTGGGGAAACACACACCCAGGGAGAAATTATCTGAGGTGAACCTAACTGATCAATAATTACAGACCCAACTACGGACCCCAAAATAAAGAACAGGGTTTCTGTAAAAAGACAGAATATAAGGCCTGTTATAAGGTCCCTGTCAGCTCAATGCAGATCCTTGTTGTCTTAGAACAGCTTGGCTTTGAGAACTGCAGAGAGAGAGGGCAGGAAAATTGCTTGTGACTTAATGAATCAGCAAACTGATAGAAGTTACCTTTGGTATGAAGTAAGTTCTCAACATTAAAATCTTTTATTTCATTTTCCTCAGATTAAAACTTGTAGTACTGAGTATATAAAGATAAATAAATATATTGAAGGAGCCATAGAAAGTTTAAAGGATTTCCAAAGGGTAGAGACCGCTCTTTGAATTCTTTGAATAATTATTTAGGCTTTTCCAAGTGAATTAAAAAAGATAACATTTTATACTTATTAATACTCAGAATTTGTAAAACTAAACTGTAGTTTATGAATCCAAATAGATACTCATTTTAAGAGAATTAGTCAAGTATTAAATACCTAACAGTACAGAAGAATACTGATTTTTAAAATAACTCGTACCCTCAAAAATTTAAGTCACTGTATGGATAAAAGATGCATAAATATGAAAGAAAAATGCAGAATATTTTATTATTAGTGATAACTGGTGCTAGAGAAAATATTAGATAAAGCAAGCATGTAAGGAGAAATGAGATTAAGATGATCGCATTTGAGAAGGATTCAGCTGCACTCTAAAGGTCTGATAATATTCAGTCTGAGAAGAAGTATAGGAAAGATTTTCTAAGTTTGGAAAAAAGCATAAAGACAGGCTTGGTGGTAGGATGATCATGCGGTTTCTATTATTTTAGGAAGACTAGAAAAATAGATATCACAGATATAAAGCAAAACACTTGGCCCCTATTCCATAAGTAATACATGTAAAATAAATAAGAAACCACATGCTCAACATTTCAGATTTGTTTTACTTGCCTGAACACGTAGAGGTGAAAAATATAATCTGTATTTAAAATGCTAATTTGGCCTTTAAAATCTGACTGTATTAATTAGGATGAATTAGAGCAACCTTATCTGTCAGACTTACCAATTAATATGTATGACCATTAGATTTAAACCCAGTTGACTGACGACAATGTTAGCACACAGGAAAATGATTTCAAACACTTTTCCACCTCTGTGCCAAGGATCTTGACTGTCGCATACCTTACAGAATTCATTTGCATGCCCCTATCATACTTCTATGTTAGAATTACATTTGGAATACATAGCAGAGTTCCTTTCATAGCACAGACTCTAGAAGTTCTAAGGTAAAGTGAAATGAATGTCTAGGCTGCATGTTTTCATTTATTAGTTGATTTATGTTATGTGTCATTGTCTAGAAATTTTTCTTAATCCTTATAACATACTATAGATTTTTAAAACTCAACACCATAGTAGATTTATTCTATCTTTTTAAAAAAATTCATGCAGTGATAAGGCAACAGATCCCTTCCTCTGAAAGAACAGAGCAGAACTCATGCCGGAGGGAGGGGCTTGCACAGAGTAAGGTGTCCTGGTTGGCTGCCAAGACACAGCTTGAAATGTCAGAATCCAACTTTCAACTGTTCGCCTTCTAAGTGCAGCAACTCAGACAACTAAAAATAGAATTACCATGTGATCCAGAAATCCCACTCTTGGGCATCTACCCAGAGAAAACAATAATCAAAAAGATACATGTACCCCAACGTTCATTGAAGCTCTATTTATAAAGGCAAATCATGGAAACAACCTAAATGTCCACTGACAGAAGACTGGATAAAGAAGATGAGGTACACATATACAACGGAATATTACTCAGATGTTAAAAAAAGCATGAAATAATGCCATTTGCAGCAACATGGATGGATGTTGAGATTATCATCTAAGTGAAGTAAGTCAGAAAGAGAAAGACAGATACCATGTGATATCATTTATATGTGGAATCTTAAAAAAAGGGATACAAGTGAACTTATTTGCAGGACAGAAACAGACTCACAGACTTTGAAAAACTATGGTTACCAAAGGGGGCAGGTGGCAGTGGGGAGGGTAGACTAGCGGTTTGGGAATGGCATATGCACACTGAGGTATATGGAATGAATGGTCCACGGGGACCTGCTGTACAGCACAGGGAACTCTGCTCAGTATTCTGTGATAGTCTATGTGGAAAAAGAATCTGAAAGAAAATGGATGTGTGTACATATATAACTGAAAAACTTTGTTGTACGGAAGAAATTATCACAATACTCACAACACTGTAAATCAACTATAGTTCAATAAAACTTTAAAAATGAAAAAAGAAACTCAGTCCTTCCCAGTCTCTTCAGAGTCCTGCATTTGACTACAATGTCTACGTCAGTTACAAACCAACCAGTTCGCAACCTCCACAAATATATAAAATAACACAGCAGTAAAATGGGTGTGCTATTTTGAGTCTCTTGATAGCTTTAAATATTGCATAATAAACTAAATTATATGTGAAATTAGGATTATTTGGTGAATATCAGACTAAAGATATTTAGTTGAAATAGCATGAAAGGAAATGCCTATAATTCTGACACCTTGGCATTTCGAGCTGTTAGCTAAAAAGCACCAGCCAGGATCAGACAGTGCCAGCTTCCTCAGATCTGCTAAAAACAAGCAGGAAGAGTCATACTTTTCATTGCTCTGGGTTCTAAAGAATATATTTTTTTAATTTTTAAAAGTTTTGTCAAAATATAGTTGATTTGCTATGTGGTGTTAATTTCTGCTATACAAAAAAGTGATTCAGTTATACATATATGCACACATCCATTCCCACATAGGGGATCACAGAATATTGCGTAGTGTTTTCTGTGCTATACAGCCCCATTGACCATCCTTTCCATAACACTAGCATGCACATGCCAGTCCCAAACTCCCAGTCCATCCCTCCACCACATCTGTTCCCTTTGGTAACCACCATAAATTTGTTTTCTAAGTCAGTGACTCAGTTTCTATTTGTGTGTTTTTTTTTTTTTTAATTCCACATATAAGTGATAACATAGCAATTCCATTTTAACATTAGGCATTCAGGTCCCAAAACCCACCATGGAAAAACAAGTTGAAAAAAAATTTTTTTTTTCAAAAAGTGAGGCTCAGAGGATTGAAGTATATCACAATTGAATGCAGTAAAACCTTAATATAAAATGATAAGAATACTTGAAATAAAACAAGGTATTAGCATTTCTCCATGTTAAATTAGTAAAATTAGGAACTCCTCTACTAATTACGTCTAGGAGATAATGAGGCCCTAGCCTGCTTCTGAGGTATGGCAACTACTACCTAGAAACCCCTTCCCATACTTACAAGCTAAAGACAAAGTCTCTCTGATTTCATTTTTTGTTTTGTGAGTGAGATGGATAATAGTTATCCACTGTGGATTTCCCTTCATGGCACAGAGTTCAACGAATCCGACTAAGAACCATGAGGTTGTGGGTTTGATCCCTGGCCTTTCTCAGTGGATTAAGGATCCGGCGTTGCCGTGAGCTGTGGTGTAGGTTGCAGATGCGGCTCGGATCCTGCGTTGCTGTGGCTGTGGCGAAGGCCTGCAGCTACAGCTCCTGTTAGACCCCTAGCCTGGGAACCTCCATATGCCGTGGGTGTGGCTCTAGATAAAAAAGGCAAAAAGACAAAAAAGAAAAATTATCCACTGAGATGTTGACTGTGAGATTCAAATGAAAGACTTCATGGAGCACAGAGATGCTCTCACTAAAAGTCTGATTATTAATATTTCCATTATTACTGTATTCTTTTTCTGGAATTATTGAGGTCTTCCTTATTTTTTAATATAGCCCATGGGCACATAAAAGGAGGCTATTTTTACTCTTTGTAAACCTGTTCTACTCTTCCCTCTATAGAAAGTCTCTGCAGTTGTAGGTCATTCATTAGTCTGCCGAAATTTGACAATTCCCCCATATTTTTCTGGACCTCCTCTTCCTTGTTGTTTGTTGAAAGGCATTAAAGCAAGCTCTGATGTGTAAAACCCAACCCTCTTTCCTGTAACAGAGGGAAAACTCTACCTTTCAACTGCTTCTGTCTTCACTTTTCAACTTGAAGTGAGTCCCACCAATATGCTGTGATTCTGCGTCTATGATCTCACCCTAGAGGTGGTGTCCCTTACTCTGTGGGGCCCGTTTCTTCCACAGTACGTAGATGGCAGGGTTGTGCAGCAGGTCACCCCCATGCTCACAAGGGTGGCTCTCCTGGAATTCAGCCGGTCCCTTTTCTTCACGCCTATGAAGACACAGATCCCCAGTTACCTCCACTCTGTCTTTCCTCAACTCTGATCACGGAGCTGTTCACAACAACAGAGCTTCTTTGATGGTGTGCTTTTTTTTCCCCAACAAACCAGGATCTTTTTTCCTAGCTTGTCTCATTGTGGTTCCTTCTTTGTATCTTTAGTTGCAGGAAAACTTTGTGTTGGTCTTTGGGTCATTGTCATAGAGTTACCCTGTAAATTTAGGTGTGACAGGGGAGGCAGGGAGCCCAGCTCTCCTAGTCTTCTTGTAGGACCTTTAGATCCCAAACTGCTGGTGCATTTGTTCATCCTCTACTGAGATCACTATGCAGACTTAAAAAGGGTTTTGCTTGTGGGTTTTGTTTGGGTATTGTCTTCATCTTAAGTGAAGATACTGATTTTCATGCAGTGCAGTGAGTCTCATCGTTCCATGGCGAAGGACTGCCTGGAAGGCACTCTGATGAGAACTCTGTAGCCCAATCTGGAGACACTAGAATGGTTGTACCTCTGGCAAATCATCAAACTAATGTATAATCTGTTAAGTAATCAAATTATTGCCATTGCTGCTCTGACTGAACATTTCGTGTGTCTAAGATAATCCCTGAGACGTTCTCCCATCTGTTTATTTTGCAGTTTAGGTTTCAGCACTTTAGAGATATTTTTTGCTACTCCTTAATAAAAAGGCTAATCAATTAACTAATATATGTGGAAATGTTTTGTAAGTGCAAAGTACAATAAAAGAGCTATGATAACATTGCCATTTACTGTGCCTCCTCACCAAGCACAGATGTGTACCAAGATTATTCTAATTGTGATCCATAGGTGGATATTCTATTTTTATGTACATAGTTTGAAGTAAAAATGTTAAAATCTACTCTAGACTCTCACAGAAAATCCCTTACAGAGATCTCAGTATATCATTATAAGCAAAAAATTTTGATCATCAACAGAGATTATGTTGGTGTCTCAAAGTTTTAGATCTTTGTGGACCAGCAATATAAACAAAATGAAATAAAAGAGCTTATTTGCTAAGGGCTTTGACACCACTAAGGAGTACTTTAGCTGTTTGAGATATTTTCTACTTCATTCATAATAGTGTTTAGGTAGGAAGGAAGAAAGGAAGGAAGGAGGGAGGAAGGGAGGTAGATGGAAGGAAGGAAGGAAAGAAAGAAAGAAGGAAAGAAGGAAGGAAGGAAAGAAAGAAAGAAAGGGAAGGAAGGAAGGGAAGGAAAATATGGAATTTCTGGTCCTTTTTGTCATCATTTTTGGAAAATAAACAATTCCAGTTGTTTTGTATTATTTTGTAATATGTCATATAAAAGGTCTGAATTGATATTACTGTTCTCTTTTTTTGTCTTTTTAGGGCTGCATGCATGGCATATGGAGGTTCCCAGGTTAGGGGTCTAATCAGAGCTGCAACTGCTGGCTTATACCACAGCCACAGCAACACTACATCCTAGCTGTATTTGTGACCTACGCCACAGCTTGCCAGAACGCCAGATCGTTAACCCACTGACCAAGGCCAGGGATCGAACCTATGTGCTCATGGATGTTAGATTCATTTCCACTGAACCATGACGGGAACCCCAATATTATTATTCTTATTTGAGGATGCACATTTGAATAAAGAGTTAGATTTTAGACAGGAAATCTGAACAAATTTAGGCTGTGTCTGCTTCATTAAGAACTCCTTTCTCAATATTACTCTAAGACATAAAATGTCCCACTGGTACACTCAGGTTGAGAGAGAGAGAGAGCTCTTATATTATCGTGCCTGGCAGGAATCTGTAATCTAGTTTCAAGTTTAAAATGCAAGTCTTTCTCAAAGCTTGCTGCCCCGTTCTACAGAAACACCAGCGAACAAGGTTGACTTTCCCCTGGCACTTAAATCACTAGCAGACTGACACCAGATCTCATTCATCTTCTGTGCCCGTTGGAGTAAATTAAACTGAGTTCATCTACTGAAGCCTTTGATCCTAGAGACCATCCATCCTGCTTATCTAAGGATGCTCTGCCTTTATTTTGGATGCCGTCCTCTCACCTTCTTCTCAGAGAGAAGGCCCTACTACAAATCCTGAGATCTGTGGTCCCCGCCCCCCATCCCAGAGGCAGGGGCTGGAATGGTGAAGGCCATGTGTGTGTGAGGGGGTCTCTGCTGTTCCACCTGGAGATTCTGTCCGTCTAACTCACCTGGAAGCTAACACATCATCCTGGATATCTGGAGATGATTCTTTATGGTTTTCTCCATCAGGGGAATTGTTAAAGGGAAATTTTGTCCTGATTTCTGTCTCTCTGTTTTTTAAACATCACAGTGGCATTTGTGTTTTGTCTTGCAATACTTTTAAGCAGTGATTAAACAGAAATCAAGCATAAAAATGACTTTTCCTGAATTTAATTGTAGAAATTGTGTATATTTTCTTTTAAAAATTGTCATCCTGGCAAAGACAAGTACATTTCAAGGAAAGTGACAGCTCTTTTTTCTTTGTTGGCTGCCAGAAGCATATGGAGTTCCTGGGCCAGGGATCAGATCCCAACCTAAATTGCAACCTTCACCACAGCTGTGGCAATGCTGGAATTTTAACCCATTGTGTTGGGCCAGGGATCAAATCTGAGTCCTGGAGCTACAGAGATGCCGATGATCCTGTTCTTCCACAGCAAGAATTCTGAAAGTGATATCTCATGAGGAAGGTGATACCATAAGGCAACACTTTAGGCTGGAGGCATGAACTCTGAGTGTAGGGTAGAGTTCCGTAAAACATGGCACATTTCTATAACTTCATTCAACAAACTGGCACTGATATCTACCACTTGACTCTAGATGTCTAGGATGTACATGTGTGTGCACACACACACACACGCAGACACACACTACTCAGTCATGATGACTGCTTTTTTTCTTTTCTTTTTAGAGTCACACCTGCAGCATATGGAGGTTCCCAGGCTAGGGGTTGAATCGGAGCTGCAGGTGCAGGCCTCTGCCGCAGCCATAGCAACACCTGATCCGAGCCCCATCTGTGACCTATGCCACAGCTTGTGGAAATGCCAGATACTTAAGCCACTGAGTGAGACCAGGGATCGAACCCAAATCTTCATGGGTACTAATAGGGTTTGTAACCCACAGAGCCACAAAGGGAACTCCGTGATGATTACTTTTTATTAAGGTAATTTTTATGAGCAGTTCAAGGTTCACAGCAAAATTGAGTGAAAGATACGAGGAATTTCCCATATACCCTCTTCCACCACACAGGTGCAGCCTCCTGCTTATAAACATCCCCCAACAGATGGTACAGTTGTTACAACTGATGGACTTTCATAGACACATCATCATCACCCAAAGTTTATAGTTTACCTTAGGGATCAGTCTTGGTGTTGTACATTCTCTGGGCTTAGACAAATGCCTCATGACATATATCCATCATTTTTATATCATAGAGAGTAGTTTCACTGCCCTAAAACCCTCTGTGTTCTGCCAGTTTATGCTTCCCCAATCCCAGTCACAATTTCAAGTCCATACTTTAATATGGGAAATCTATAAGAGGGAAATAATATGGACCAGAAAGAAGCAGATAGAAAGAGCTATGAAAAAAGCACTTCTGTTTATAGGAATTAGAAGAAACTTCACCAAATAAGTAGCATTTAAGTTGGAGCGTCAAGATAAAAGAGAATTGTTCCAGGTGGTGAAAACTGGGGCTTTTGCGGCTGTACAGTTTTTAAATGGCATGGCATATTCAGGGAATGCAGTTTTGGGCAAGGAAGGAGATGGTGAGGGATGAGGATGGGAAGATAAGTTAGGATTAGATAGTCATGGATCTCATACACCATATGAAGGGATTGTGATTTTATGCTGTAGACAATGAAGAGGCGATGTACGGCTTTAAGAGAAGGAGGGCGTAATCAATTGTGGATTTTATGATGACAATTTTAAGGGAAAATTGAAGTATTCAGAAGAATGGGAAGAAACCAAGTACAGGTGATCAGATAGAAATCATTACAACAAAGAAGTGTTTTTGAAGAGGCAAGGTTATTTTCACTGTGGCAATTATTATTTATAAATATCTTATTACAAATCTTCATGCATTAAAGGTTGATGGCATAGGGTGAACATCGTATTTGGTATTTGATGATGGGCTTTCATCTTAATTTACTGCATATTTCTCTCTTTTAACACTCAACAACACTTCTAGAAAATATCTATAAGGCAGCATAGTGTTGGGCACATAAAATGCAAGCAAAACGAAAACAAAAACCATGTAGAACCTTGGGATATACTCTGATATGATTGATGGGAAAAAATTTATAGTCTGGCTTTGTCTCTATCTTTGTGCTCTTAGGTAACGCCTGTATTCCCTTGTATGAGTACTGAGGTGGTAAATTATAAATCCCTTCTCTAGATTCAAGACCTCAGGGTCCCTCTCTGTTTTTCCCCTGATACTACCTTGGGGTTGGGTGGGACACCTCAGACCAAGGTGAGGTCTTGTAGAAAGTGAGAAAAATGGGATCATTTAGATGTGACTTAATACTGTCAGTTTAGGCGCATGTGGGCCAGTTCACTTCTCCAGGTAAGGAGACCAGAGAAAGATTTGAGTCTGATGATGGCTCGGAATCTATAAAGAGTGTAGATTTTCCTGAAGTACCACCAGTGAGCATATTCTTTGGAATGTAAGACAGACATTATGATGAGAGGGAGTTAGGTCTAATGAAGAATTAATGCCAGAGTCTTTTCAAGGCCCTGTGCTTCAGCACTACTTGTGTTTGGATTGTCAGTTGGAACTCAGAGCCCATCTGCTTGTCGAGTCTTATTATAAATAAGTTCTTGGGTTGTGTGTCTCCTCAGCCCTCTGGGGGCCACACTAGAGCCTAATGCATTTATTTTTATTTCTTAAAGGTTATTAGGAGGAGGGGTCCCCTCTCACTCTTGAATCATAGTCAAGTTAATGGGTGAAGGTTTCCATTTCGCAGAAACTCTGAAAAGAAGAAATTTCTTTTTTCTTCTCTTTTCTTTCTTTCTTTCTTTCTTTCTTTCTTTCTTTCTTTCTTTCTTTCTTTCTTTCATCTCCCTTTTTTAGGGCTGTACTTTCATTCTCTTCACAACACAGGATCATATTCCAGGGGCTGGCTTCATAAATACCAATTTCTTATTTGTAAACCATTTTTTTATGCAAACATTCCTTTAATCTTGAAATGCAACTGTCTTTACAAAATTGAGTATCTGCCTAAGAAGCAATTCCTTAAAGAAATTTGAAATGTCCTTTTTTTTTTTTTAACCCCTAATGGAGCCAACTAATTCCATGGATGGTTTACAAGGTCCTGCAGAAATGAATGGGTTTTCATCTCCTGGAGCCCACAGACCAAGGAACTGGGCAAATTCCATGAAAGACAAAATAATCTCTTTGAGTAAAAGAAGTTGTACTGTCCAGAAAGATCATTTATAAAGTCAGGCTGAGGCTGAATTCCACTTAGTTCTCTTAAGTTGGATGAATATCTCCATTACCAGGCCTGGAAGGGATCAGTTGTTTGTACCACTGACAGTTTTTCATACTAGCTAATTTTTGGCATTGGAACTAGTCTTCCCTGCCTTTTCAAAAGTCATCTGGTGTCAACAGTTCTTCAGGGAATGATTTATCTTGGATGTGAAGATTTGCAGGGGAGATGATTTCAGAACTTTTATGCTAAATCATTTTATCGTTGAAAAGCCTTTCATGCCAGGATGTTCTTTCTTTTATCTAAGGGGTCAGCAGCCTCTGGCAAGGGTTCTCAATCTTTTGATTAAGAGGAGATGCTTTTCATTTCACAAAGTTTTCAGGTAACTAGCGGGAGGAAAAGAGGGTTAAATGTGAGGTGGTATTCACTTTTCCCTGGTGGGAATCGTAAAAAACTTCTGGAGAAGTGTATCAACACAGTGTATCCTGTGTGGGTGAGGGGCTGCCAGTCTGCACAACAGCAGTGTGGCTGGTGAAGAGATAACACTACACTGCAATGGGAACATGGTATGAGAAAAAGGATGTGTATAGATGTATGACTGCATCACTATGCTGTGCAGCAGAAATTGACACAACACTGTAAACCAACTATACTTTTATATAAAAAAGCATAAACTATGGTGAGAATCTTAAATTGCTTTGAAATCTATAAATTCTAAAATAATTGCAATAAAAATCCAGAGAGAAAATGGCAGTAAAAGGAAAATATTACCAGAACCAGCTTCTCACACTTCACTTCTCTGTTCTTATTTTCCTCCCCCCGCCAAAAAAAAAAAAAAGTCTTTAGGTATCAGTGCCCCAGTAAATTCTCTTTACTATAAGATGCCTGGAAGCCATTTGGTTTCTGACAACCGCTGGAATCTTAGGATTTTCAGACTGTCTCCTTGAAGCCACTACAATTATTGCCAACTCAGCCTGTTATTTTCTGCTTTTCTTTCCTGCCTACTTGTTTTAATTCCAACAAAGAGTGAGACTGGAAATCCATCTCTATTACACTCAGAATGCTCAGTATCCTCACCCCTGGGACTTAAGATCTGTCCATTATCATCACTTTCTCTTATTGCTTTCTTGGCTGTGGAAACGTAGGATTCAAAGAGCTCCTAAATTACTTATTTAAGACCCACTCCTTTCCTACCAGGCAGGGAGGTGAATGGACTTAGATACAAAACCATCATTAGGGCTTTCATGATGATCTGCTCTTGGAGGCTGCAGTGGGTGTCTCCGTGGTGTTTTATCAGCAGAGCTGCTGAAGACACAATCACATAATAACTGCTGTTTGATCACAAGCCAATAAAGAATTCAGTTCTCCTGTCTCTGTATTTGTGAAGAACAGAAAAGACTGTCATGACACAAATAAAGTGTCCTGGTTTTAGATGGTCACTGAATTGGTGATTCATTTTGCTTTTTCATTTTTGTGTTCAAGAATATCCCTCAGATTTCTTTTTTTTTTTAATTCCCTTGGTATTCTCAAAGGATATTTTGAATAAATATATGGCCTTGTCTATGTCTTCAAATAACTTTCATTTTAGTTGAGAGAGAGAAATAATATATGGGAGATGGGACTGGAATGCAGGCTGTGACAATGAATAAGGAATAGGTGTGAGGTTAAAGCCTTGGTTCTGAGAGGAAAGCCCAGGGAGATGTCTCATGGAAAAGATATAAGTAGAGCATCAAATCAGACTTAGTGCAGGAGGAAGAGGGCATTGGAGTCCCAGCCATGACATTTACTGAACACTCAGTAGGGGATGGGTGGTCAAAGTCTCCTGAACATCAGGAAAAATTGCTCTGAAGATTTCCTCAGGCATTCCATGTGATTCTGCATAGACATTCCTGAAGGCCTGAAGAAACTGGGTCATTGGTCACTCTGAGAACCCAAACAGGTCTAGAAAATCTTCATAATTGACTACAGGTGCAGTTCATTGGTGTTATGTTCACAAGCATATAGCTAAATATTCCTGGCCCAGAAACTCCAGTGCATTTTTGGAAGATCATATGGAAACCTCCATTTCTGCAGGTTTTTTAATGTTATGATTTACCTATTGCCTTATTGTTTAATTCTTTTTTAAAAAAACTCAGTGAATTTTATATTTATAGTTGTACAACCATGATCACAATCTAATTTTAGAATATTTCCAATCCAAACCTCCAGCCCAACCCTACCCCTACCCCAATCTGTCCCCTTTGGAAACTATAAGTTTTGCAAAGTCTATGAGTCAGTTTCTGATCTGCAAATAAGTTCATTATATTCTTTTTATTTAGATTGCACATGTAAGTGATAGAATATTATGTTTGTGTTTCACTGACTAATTCACTTAACACGATAATTTCTAGGTCCATCCAGGTTGCTCCACATGCCATTATTTCATTACTTTTTATGGCTGAGTAATACTCCATTGTGTATATGAACCACATCTTCTCTATCCACTCCTCTGTAGATGGACATTTAGGTTGCTTCTGTGTCTTTGCTGTTGTTGCAGTGAACATTGGGGTGCATGTATGTTTTTGAGTAATTGTTTTCTCTGGATAAATGCCCAGGAGGGGCATTTCTGAATCATATGATAATTCTATTTTTAGTTTTTGAAGAGTCTCTGTACTGTTTTCCACAGTGATTGTACATATTTACATTTCCACCCACAGTGTAAGAGGGTTCCCTATTCTCCACACCCTCTTCAGTATTTATTGTTTGTAGACTTTTTGATGATGGCCATTCTGGCTGGTGTAAGATGGTAACTCATAGTAGTTTTGATTTGCATTTCTTTAATAATTAGTGATGTTGAACATCATTTCAGCTTTTTTTGGCCCTCTATATGTGTTCTTTGGTGAATTGTCTGTTTAGATCTTCTGTCCACACCTCAGTTCAATACCAATAAACAAACAACCCCATCAAAAAACAGGCAGAAGATCTAAACATTTCTGCAATTTTGAATCAGCCGGCTGCCTGACTTCTGGGGGCTTATGGTCAGCCTTTGGTGCTTCTGTAGCTTAGCTTGCAGCTGCTTCTTGTCAGCCTGCCTTCATCATCACATGGGCATCCTCCCCATTGGCCTTGTCCCCATGTGGCCATCTTCCTGGGAGAACCTGCCATAGTATAATGTGAGCCCATCCCACTCCTTGTCTTAATGCCTCAACTAAGCACATCTGCAAACCTCTACTTCCAAATAAGGTCACATTCTGAGGACCTGGGGATTAGGATTTGACATAACTTTCTTGTTTTTTTTTCCTTGGGGGTGGGCAAAATTAAACACATGACAGTAAAATTGTATTATCTGAAAAGAATTGCTGTTGCTTCAATTTGTACACGTCTACATTTTTTATGTCTAGATTACTTGATAAAAGTCTTCAGAAAAATACTAAATAATGTGATGTTAAAGGATTTTTGTCTGTTTCTTTAAAAACAGTGTGCACCCTTTAGGATGAATACAGTATTTTTAAGTAATTTTTGACAGGTTTTAGCAACTCGACTAGAAAAAGTCAGATAATTAATTGGCATCAACTGAAAGAGGGTTTTCAACTGGCAATACTCAGTACTGTGTCTGCTGTCTTTGATACTATTTTTGATGGGATGGAAAGATAAATACTTAATATAGTATCTTTCATTCATATTTAGCACATCGATTGCCACTGAAGTTAAAGATTAAACATTAAGGTATAAATATAAAATCATTCATTTAGATTTTTAAAAGGTTGACCCCATCATTTTTAGGTAAGATATTCTTGGCTATCAAACTTGATATAAAAAAGAGCAGAAGCTTTTGGCATAGCTGTCAAAATTTATTGTAATCTTAGATTAAATTTATATAAATGTAATGTCCAGAATATTATCTAAATTTTAGTACTGCACCTAATGAACACATTAAGAAAAGGAATTAAGCCCAGAGACATCTGACCATGAAAGTGACCACTAAAAATTCCCTGCCATTTCAGTAGACAGAGGGTGTGGCAGCCAGAAGCAATTGCAGCCACCTTCGACAGTGCAGCTTGAGGAAACTCAGAAAACACAGGGTGCTGGCCCCAGATCACTGAGGTGTGAATCCCAGGAAAGATTTCAGTGAGTCCAGACTCTTGCATCTTCCCACACAGAAAAGCACTGAATTCCTTAGCAGTTCTGATGACCTGCTACTATTGCAAAAACTCCTGTGTATCCTGGTGTCTTCTCCTCTTCCTTTTCAGAGTCGTTTCCCAAGGTTATTTGAGATGCTGTCTCCTGGGTTTGAAGTCGTATGAATGTCTGCCAAATAAAACATAAATCTCAACATTTATTTATTTTTTATTTATTTATTTATTTATTTATTTATTTATTTATTTATTTTGTCTTTTTGCCTTTTCTAGGGCTGCACTCACAGCATATGGAGGTTCCCAGGCTAGGGGTCTAATCAGAGCTGTAGCTGCCGGCCTACGCCACAGCCACAGCCACAGCAATGCAGGATCCAAGCTGCATCTGCAACCTACACCACAGCTCACCGCGACGCCAGATCCTTAACCCACTGAACGATGCCAGGGATCGAACCCGCAACCTCATGGTTCCTAGTCAGATTCATTAACCACTGAACCATGATGGGAACTCCAAATCTCAACTTTTAGGTTGTGATTTTATTTTATTTTGTTTTGTTTTTAGCCAAGACAAATAAATTTAATAGGTAGGTTAGAAGGAGCACGGTATTTTGAACTCTGAGGTCCATGTATTTCTTTCAGGTACCATGCTGGGTGGGGGCTGTGGATCCAGGGAAGTCAATTGTCAGAGGGAGTGGGGATGGTGAGGTGGTACCTCTAAAGCCTGATGGTCTACAGGGAGGAGATTAGCCCTGGAAAGTACACATATTTATAATCAACATACCTCCTTCAATTCATTGTGCCTTTTCCTGATGGTTTTCTCTTATCCCACCGCTGGTTAGAATTGTTGAAGAGAGTGCTAAGGCTCCAATTTAGATGATGCATTTTTGCTTCTAAAGACTTTTTACAGTCTTATTTTTAAATAAACAAATGATTAGCAAAATAATTGTACCAACCTACACTGACAGCTGGTGTTGATGCTGGTCCCCAATAGATGGTGCTGTTGAAACTAAAAGCACATTTCAGTATTCTGTTGTGACTTGGGCAAAGGTTTCAGGGGTAGTTTGCCACTATCTTCCAAAGATCTCTTGTATATAAACAGAAATGGATAGTGTTTGCTCTCTATTAAGAATAGCTTCTTCCTTCACCACTAAATTTAATATGACTAAAATTCTTGGTCCAGGATAAAGTGTATATTAAGTGCTCTTGACGTACTGACCAGACTTCAAACCAATTAAAATCCTGATGGATAAGGATTATTGAGAATTCAGTGGCTTCTAAAAATTCAATGTAAACACACTAAATTCCCTGATAAAGCTGTAATATTATCACCCTGGAAGTCCATGTAGACAGTAAATTATTTGATAGAATTGGAGAGGTTCATTGAAATTTAAAAATCAAAGAATTGGCATCTATTCAGGGAAAAGTGAAATTTTATTGACAGTATTTTCTTTTTTCCCTCTGCATTATATGCATCCTCTGGCTTTACTAATTACTGTGGTCACCTTCTGTCCACCCAGTGCCCATTATACTGTCACTTGGATTCTTGTCAAGCTTTCTTCTTATATTTTCTTCATCCATTCCTTCATTATCCTTTTATCTTGTACTTAGTGTGCACTTATACCGTTCTAGAACTGGACAGACCATAGTGATATCAAAAGGGTAAAATAAAGAATCAATTAGAGTCTCAGCATTGGAAGATTTTTATAATCCAGCAGAGGTGATAAACCTATCAAAATGAGCACAAAGTTTAATAAGTGTTGTCTGACTTCCCTATTCCTGTCTTTGTGACCTGAACTTACAAATCACTCAGTACATTAATGATGGCTAATACTATTACCCTAGATCTTGCTATTTATAAAATGTTAGATGGAACAAGAACCTGAACACTTTGTTAGTGAAAATGGTAGGGCCGTGGCCTCTTATCTTGAGAAACTTGAGCTAAAATACTGCAAAAATGGTAGGATGTTACTGTGACTACAAGTCGGTCTACTGGATAGGACTTCTATCAGGTGGCAGACCAAATGATTTCCTAAGAAGGATTTATCCAGGTGGGAGTTTGGGATTTTCTGTTTCTTCTCTAGTAAGCAAGACTCTGTACCATTATCATTATGCTAAGCCCACACTGTGTTCCAAGTGTTCTTTGTATTAATAAATACCAAGCTGATGCCTCTCCTGTTATTTTTGTAACCTGATTAGGCAACACTTAATATTAACTATTCTTGACTCACATTAATACACAGAATTTGCAAATTAGAGTCAACTATGATTTGAAAATTGAAGTTAATTACAAAGTGCTAATACAGCACCTCCTAAAAAGGCCAAAACACTTTGCATAGAAATAGCCAATTTAGAAGTCACAATTTTCCAATTGCTTTTTGGCAAACAATTATTCCTCTGAGCTGTCCTCAGGACTGGAGTGAAGAGATGAATATGCACAGAGATGGTGAAACTTAGAAAGTGATTACAGAGCTTGTTTTCTTAAGCACCTGGGACTGAATGAGTACAGGGCTCACATTTTGTCCAGTGACAAAATTTAATAATTTGAAAAACCACAATAGCTCATCAATGAAAAGAAAGCTGATTTAGAGAAGAGTTTTAAAATAGTAAGCACATGACATTCTCTTGAGCTCCTCATGTTGTTTTTAGAACTTATTATTTCTTATGGAATTTCAGTGTTAAAAAAAAGCAAAAAGTTATCTGTGGTCATCACAAACTTGTAACTGGCAGAAATGTGTTATTTAAAAGATATCAAGATTATGGAGTTACCTTCATGGCTCGGTGGATAACAAACCTGAATAGGATTCATGAGGATGCAGGTTCTATCCCTGGCCTCGCTCAGTGGGATCCAGTATTGCCGTGAGCTGTGGTGTAGGTCGCAGATGAGGCCTGAATCCTGTGTCGGTGTGGCTGTTGTATAGACTGGCAGCTGCAGCTCTGATTTCATCCCTAGCCTGGGAACTTTCATATGCTACAGATGTAGCCCTAAAAACCAAAAAAAATAAAAAATAAAAGATATCAAGATTATGAATAGTTGACTTCAATAATTAAGTGGAATTATACATCAGAAAATACTGCAATGTAATTTACCACATTGCAGTAAAGGTGATGTGGTAGATTACATTACCACACTACATTGGTAATGTGCAGTACTTCAGTGGAATACTTTTTCAGCATGTGCTGAGAGGATTGTGCACAACCCTCTCAGTGAATGCTGAAAAAGTATTTGGTACAATTCATTATCCATGATAAATGTCTCAAAATTAAAAATAAAATCCATCTTCTATAACATCATATGGATCACTCTAATATCCTATAGCAAATAGCATATGTAATTCAGGAACTTTAAAATCAATATTTCTAAGAATTTTTCAAGAATAAGTCAAGATTATTCCCAAGACTAAGGACAAGGAAAGAATGTTTAACATAGGACTAGAAGTTCTAGGCAAAGCAATAAGACATGAACACAAATTACAGAGTAGAAAAATCAGAATAAAGAGAAAAATTTCATAATTTTCAGTGGGCATGATTATTTGATTTTGCAATCAAATATAAATAGCAAAATATTGAGGTAAACTTGAAAAACTAAAAAAGAATTTGGTAAAATTTCTGGATATATATTCAGTTTACAAAGAGAGTATATATAGCATGCCCTCATAGTCAAGAATATACATTTAGAAAAAAACAGCTATTTATAAAAGCCACTAAAAAATAGGCATTGATGTTATTTGGATTACCTCTAATATCCTTAGAACATAATTTCAGCTTTTCCCCTGTAAATAAATGTTCAGTGTTTATTTTATGACATTTAAACATATATAGTGTTAATTATATAACAAGTAAGAACAATCATATTCATACTAATTTCTAAATTCAATGTGATTTCAGTGAAAATTTCTGCAATCTACTTTCCTAGGGAAGTTGAGAACCTGATCTTAATATCTATACACTACAATTTATGTTTTCATTCAGTCTATATCCAAAAATACACAAATATCTAAGACAATTTAAAAATATGATTAAAGGCGTTAAAAATCACTCTACTAAATGTTAATATGTAACAGTGCTATAGTAAAAAACAAGGTTAGTAAATTACAGAAATGGACAAGTAAGTTAATAAATTAAATAGGAATCCTGAGAAAGAGACCCTGGATAGATGAGAACTTGTTATATGACACGTGTCAACTCAAACTACTGAAAAAAAAAAAAAAAGATGAATGACGTGGCAAATCACACTGGACAAATTGGCTCACTAAGGTTAATTTTAAGGTAGACTCCCTAAGTCATACATATCCTAAATAAATCGCAATGAATTAGTGACCAAAATATTGTATATGAAGGTCTGAAATTAATAGAAGAAAATGTACAAAATTGTCTTTGTAACCCGTTGGCAAAGATGAATTTCTTAGCCTTAACAATTCTAAAGAGTCATAGGAGAATACCCTAGTGGATTTGAAAATAGCAACATTAAGTAGATGTATTCAAAAATAGGTTCCATGTACAAAATTAAAATATAGGTAATCGATTGAGAGAAGCCAGTATTTACTACCAGGAGGAAATTAATGTCTCAAATCTATAGAAAGAACTTGTGATATCTAGGATATAGATGAAGAGATATATAACCAATCTCAGTAGTAATCAGAGAAAGGAAACAAAAATAGATATAATTCACACCCACAGGATTAAAAAAAAAAAGTCAGAAAACTTTTGCTCTTTGACTAGTGTTGATATGGGTATTTGGGAAAAGAATGTTCCTGCATTGCTAATTGTTATCAGATTAAAATAGATCATTGGGTAGCATTTAGTCCACTATGCCTGGTATCTTTATGCAAAGGGGAAATTTGGACTCGGAGACAGACACACAGAGAAAAGAAGATGTGGAGACACATGGAGAAGATGACTGTGTGACTGGAGTGATGTGTCTCTAAGCCAAGGAACACCAGGATTGCTGGCAAACACCAGAGGTTAGGACAAAGTACAAAAGAAATTCTTGTATAGTGCCTCTAGGGAGCATGGCTCTGCCAACACTGTGATTTCAGACAGAAAGCCTCCAGCACTGTGGGATAATCACATTTCTGTTGTTTAAGCCACCAAGTTTTTGGAAACTTGTTACCAAAACACATTAATAAAGTAAACTAGTTTTATTTAAACTTGTGTAAATATTCGGGACGGTAATCTAATAGCACTTCGTTAGGTGTTTAGCATTAGCAGTGCAAATGGAGGTGGAAACATACATCAGAAAGTCTCTCCCATGATATCTGCTTGAAACAGATAGAGTAAAATCTATTGAATATATTTATATTTATAAATAGGGGTCTGAGGGCCCTGTGGTCCTTAACCAGGTGGCAAAAGATAAGGGTAATAGGATCCTGTGATAGGATGTTATGCAGCTGTCCAAAGTAATGCTAGCTTTCCATATAGCAATAAGGATAGTTTTTTAAAGTTTTTTATTGGGATATAGTTGATTTACAATGTTGTATAAACTTCAGATTTATAGCAAAGTGAATCACTTATACATATACATATATCTGTCCTTTTTTCCCATACAGGTTATTATAAAAAATTGAGTAGACCTCCCTGTGCTGTAGAATAGGTCCTTGTTAGTTATCTATTTTATATATAGTAGTGTATGTATAATCCCATCCTCCCAATTTATCTCTCCCACACCACTGTTTGTTTTTTTTTAAACATGGCTTTGTGTGGTTGGAATCCACATTTTGCAAGACCTTTGCCTGTGAAGATGTTGATTTCTTAGAAAAGAGTTTCATTGTTTTAATCAAGTACATATACATTTCCAATAATTTTTCTTTTTTCCAGAAGTATAGTTGATTTACAATATTATATTAAAGTGTACAACATAGAGATTCTACATTTTTATAGATTATACTATTTAACTTTATTACAAAACAATGGCTGTATTCCCTGTTCTGTACAATATATCTTTTTCGCTCATCTATTTTATACATAGTGGTTTGTACCTCTTAATTCCCACTCTGACCCTATCTTCCTCCCTTCCCCTTCCCTCACCCCACTGTCTTTCTCTTTTGTTATATACATTCCTTTATATTAGCTTTTAGATTTCACATATAAGTGATAACAGAGTATTTGTCTTTCTCTAACTTATTTCACTAGCATAATACTTTCTAGGTCCATCCATGTTGTTGCAAAGAGCAGAATTTCATTCTTTTTTATGGCTGGGTAATATTCTGTTGTATATAAATACCATATCTTTTTTATCCATTCTTCTGTGGGACACTTATTTTGCTTCCATATCTTGGCTATTATGAATAATGCTACTGTGAACATTGTGTGCATGTATCTTTTTGAGTTAGTGTTTTCATTTTCTTCAAATATATCCCCAGGAGTGGAATTGCTAGATCATATGGTGGTTCTATTTTAATTTCTTGAGGAACCTCCATATTTTTTCTTTAGTGGCTTCCAATTTGCATTCCTCCAACAGTGTACAAGGGTTCCCCATTTCAGTATCCTCACTCACCAATATTTGTTATTTGTAGACTTTTTGTTGATGGCCATTCTGACTGGTATGAGGTAAAACCTCACTGTGGTTTTGAATTGTATTTTCTAATGATTAGTGATGTTGGGCATTTTTTTATGTGCATGTTAGCCATCTGTAATATTTTCTTTGGAAAAGTATATATTCAGCTCTTCAGCCCATTTTTAAACCAGGTTGTTTTTTTATTTGTTTTTGACATTGATTTGTATGAGCTGTTGATACATTTGGGTATTAGGCCTTGAAAGTTCATATCATGAGCAAATATTTTCTCCCATTCAGTAGGTTATTTTTTCATTTTGTCAATGATTTCCTTTGCTGTGCAAAAGCTTTTAAGTTTAATTATGTTCCATTTGTTTGTTTCGGTTTTTTTTTGTTTGTTTGTTTTAGGAGACAGATTCAAAGAAATATTGCTATGATTTATGCTGAAGAGTGTTCTGCCCATGTTCTCTTCTAAGAGTTTTATGGTGTGAGGTCTTGCATTTATGTCTTCTTTTAAACAGCCTTATATCAAAGTCCTTGGACATTTTAGTAGGTCTATAAAGACTTTTTAAGAGCAACATAATTTATATTAAAAAGTACTTGTGGACCTCAAATATTGTGACTTCAGACACCCAACATCCTTTAAGGTAGGAAAGTTTTGACTAATGTGGCCTTTGTCATTGATGCTACATCCACATGGAGTTTGATCTTGGTAGAAGATAAATTTAAAGCTTTGAAAAAATAGGTTTAGATTACCTTGAGCTTTTGAAACTTTGTAGAAAAAATACTAATGAAAGGAAATTTTGTGTAGTTAAAATTTTTGTTAAGCCATTTAGAAAGAATTTGGTGCCAAATTAGAAATCTGAGATACAAAAAAACACAGTTATTCCCATCATAAAACTGGTCATTTTTCTGAGTGATATTCCCCTCCTAAAGCCTCAGGTAATGGTCAGAGAAGCCTGGCTTTCTTAGGCTACCTCCTAACACTGGAAGTGTCCCTTCCTCTATAGTATCATAAAAGAGAGTAAAATATAAATTAGTAACATTTCTGGAATACTACTAGAAGTTTCTTTTCAAAGAGAAAAAGCCCAATCTAATGGATATTTTGTCTCAGATGTTCCCAGGCTAAACTGATCTTGATCCCTAGAATTATTCCATATAAACATGCCAGTTCCTTTTGAGGGTTTTCAAATCAACCTATTCACTTACTCTGTAAGAAAACTTGGAAATAGGGCGATCACTTAATAATGCGAACCCGCTTGTTAGGTAAAATTTGAATGTTACTAAAGTTCATGATTTTGCTGTCACATTACTTGTCACTAAATTAGGAAGAACCATAGCTCTATGGCCGTAGTCTGCAAGGCTTGATACACTTGAACATTTGTCAACTTTCACCAAAGTTGGTCTAGGAACTCTACCTTGTATATAAAGATGGCCTTGTGGTTTATCATTCCAACCAGAGCATTTTGAGAGTAACTGAGAGAGTGCAAGATGAATCCAACACCAAAATCACAAAGAAAAGCTGGGACTATCCCTGACCAGCCAGGACACACGCTTACCCTCCCTGTGTGGACCTCACTTTTCCTCTAAGGACAGAATTATCAATCCATTATGTTTATGGCCAGGAATAAGGTCAAGAATACAAAGAAGTGTTTTAATCTTCAAAAAGCCTTATCATCTTTTATTTGGTTGTAAGCAATTAAATAATTGGGGGGTTCGTGATAGAAATCAGACATTAATTAAGAAGGATTTAGAGAGGCTTAAGCTAAGCATTTAGAAGACATTTCTTTCATATTCATGTCAGGGTGAATTACAGGCTTGTGGAATCTATGTTTTGATTAAGGGAAGAAGAGTGTAGTGAGGTGGCGTGAGGTCTATAGCTAGTGGGCAGAAAGAACTCTGTTCATCTTGTGCTTTGACATTACATTTAGAAAATGCCTTTACTTTGACTCAGCTCTAGTGCTACATATCAATTTACAAGCTGAACATAAAATAATGCAGTTTTCAAGGTTTTTTATGAAGATTATAATTAACGTTCAAAATCATTCTTTTTTCCTTTTTAGGGCTGCATCTGTGGCACTTGGAAGTTCCCAGGCTGGGGTCAAATAGGAGCTACAGCTGCTGGCCCACGCCATAGCCACTGCAATGCCAGATCTGAGCCTTGTCTGCAACCTACACCACAGCTCATGGCAACACTGGATCCTTAACTCACTGAGCAAGGCCAAGGGATTGAACCCACATCCTCATGCATCCTAGTCGGGTTCCTTAACCACTGAGCCATAAAGGGAATTCCCTCAAAATCATTCTTTGCAGTGTACACACCTCTAAAGTTTTCAAAGGCATGATGGTTAGTGTTTAATTTCCTGTTTCTGCCACTCCTGCCTGCCGTTTTATCTTTCGTCAACCATCTACTCAAGGAAGAGAAACTGACCTTCAATATCCAATTCATTTATTTGGTTACTTCATAAAATTATGACTAAATATTTGGTCAAAATTGGTTCTACGAGTCCTGTCAATTAGATTTTATCCTTTGGATTTTCTCCTTTATTACTGTGGGGAGTTAGGAAAAAATTGCTCATTGACTATCATTATTAACAAATGACATTTAAATGTCTCTTGTAGGTTTCATGTTGTTTGATACTAGAGGTCAGTCTGCCTTTGTGCTGATTAGATTTCTGTAGAGACAAGTCCTAAAACACAATGGTTAGTATTGCTGCTTTATGCAGGTGGTCACCTTTATTTTCTTGGTCGATGCACCACTTTAAATTCAAGGTAAGGGGCCTGCCTTTTCTCCTGGGGTTGACAGCCATGAGGTCTTTTGTGTTGCGAAATGGTTGGGCTCTGGAGACTAGAACAGATATCCTTAGAAGTTTGTCACTCATTCTCTCTTTGGGATAGAGGATAATTGGATGCTCTGTTTTGAGGCCTGAATATGAAAAGTATTCCTTTTTCTAAATATAGAGAGAGAAGGGATGATTTTCTTCCCTGTGTCTGTGTGAGTCTGATATGTGTGTGTCTGTGTCATTTCTGGCAGCTCTGGGGACAGTTGTGTGATATCATGTCAGCATAAATTATTCTAAAATCTTCTGGCCAGGAGCTGGTACACATATCTCTAGGACCCAGGCACCTAAAGAAGTCCAGGATGCAGCAAAGTGGCTCATGGAAATCTGTAAAGGGTACTGACCATTCCCTGTCACTGGCCAGACAGCAGTATTTGTTTTATTTAGAAACCATTAGACTGTAGTAGTGTCACAAAAGGCACATATGCTTTCCTTGCTTGCCTTTAAGGATATCATTAATTTATAGTACAGAAGACTAATGCCTATAATGAGGATAAAGGATCACTTTTTAATAATTTGGGCTGATAAAGGACAGGTATGATTGCATTAAGACAAAATTCCCTTCAAATTTGTAGTAAAAACAATTGGCTCTTAAATTGTGAATTGTTGGTTACTAAAAAGACAGCAAACTATTACTTTTGCAAACTATTACATTTAGAGTGGATAAGCAATGAGGTCCTGCTGTACAGCACAGGGAACTATATCTAGTCACTTGTGATAGAATACGATGGAAGATAATATGAGGAAAAAAAATATATGTATATATGTATAACTGGGTCACTTTGCTGTACAGCAGAAATTGACAGAACATTGTAAATCAACTATAATCAAAAAATTTTAAAAGACATACTCACTTTTAAAAGATCTACCCCAATCCGTCATCCCAAGAAAAATCTTCTATAAAAAAATTTTACATATCAAAAAGTAACCTCAGTAACTCCAGAGATCTTTAAAGTAACAATAGTGAATCCTTTGAGTAATGCCAAAACACAATCCTTGTTTACTTCAAAATTTTCATATAGTGTTTTCTGTGGCTCAAATTATGTAAAATACAGTTATGTACATAGTACTTTAGAAATAGAAAAATCAAGATACAGATAAGCAAACAGAAGAAAACATTCAATTTATTTTCACCAACCAGCAGTAATAACTATTAACACATATGTGGCACATTATTACAAAAATTACTGCAAATCCACCCACACCCACAAACACACTGACATTTTCGAAGGGATTTCTGCTCTTAAGAAACTTGAAGGGGATTACTACCCTTAAATATTTTGAAAATCACACTTTACCATCAATCAGTATATTATCAACGTAGAGGTGTTTTTTTTTAAATATTTTTTTAAATTTTTTTTTAATATTTTAAGGGAATAGATTGTTTTACAACAGTTATATAAGTATTTGTTCCTAAGCGTAGGCCAGTTTTTTAGTCTTTACTGAGCTCAACATACTTAGATATTCTTGCTTGAAAGGAATCCATACAGTGTGTTGGTGGAATGATGCTTAATTGGTGCCCAGGGGGCATGGTGAATGGCCTAAAATCCAAAGCTCACATTAAGAACTAGAGATGCAATTGTTTCTGAAATAAGTTAGTTCTGTAATTATTATAATTCTTGCTTCATTGCTAGAAGAGAATCTTTGTTGCCAGGAACTTCTTTTTAGAAGACGAACCATCCTTAGGTGGTACCTTAGGCATCCTATCTGGGACATTTGTGAATTACAGTCTGAGATGCTCTTTTGTCTCTGTGAACTCACCGTGGATTAGACAAATCTTTAGATTGTCTTTTTCCTTTTGCTGTAAATTTCTGAAGATTTTACATAACTCTTGGGTGTTATTATTACTATGTCAGTATTATGTGTTACATTTGACAAAATACTAAAAATTATCAATAACACATCACAATAGGAGAGTGCATTTCTTGCCTAACTGTACTGTCAGATTTGATAAGCCAATGCATTAAAGTTATAGCAATTTTAAAACATCTGTCATAGTTCATTACATTTTGATTATTTAACTGAATCAAAGGTATAAATCATTCAGAGTTCATCATTCCAGAGACTAAGAAGATAGCTTAGTAATATCTAAAATTCCATGAAAGACATCCTTTTAAAACATGAAGGTGACATCAAGGTTAATTAAATCCCATCTTTATCTCTATTTTCACTTAACAGTTTTAGCAAGTCATTCAGATTTTAGAAGACTGTTTAAGTGAAGAAATGGTATTAATATTAGGATTTAGTGAATTTTTTGGATAATTGATATAATTAAAATAATTTACAGTTAAAAACTTCAATGTAATTACTTATGGTCAATTGTAAGTTTTTAAAAAATTCAGATGGAACATAGGCATACTATATAAAATATTTGTTTTAAAATGCTAAACAGTATTTCATAAATTTTGAACACATAGATGATATCATCTTGTAAGAAAATCTAAATGTCCAAATTCTCCTGCTAAGTTGGAATTTGTTTCTTTTTAAATAGGTGTTATTTGAAGTAAATGAGTCATTTGTGGAAAATACCTTCCTTTTTACTTGGTTTAGGAATTTTTGTTGTCAAAGCTTTGTGAGAATGGTATTTGAGGTGTGCAAAGCACCACATTTAATAAACTCCATAAGACATCCACATTATTGGTTCTAATGGTAGTTTATTGAAATAGATGCCTCATTCAAAAATCACGTCTGTATTTAGAGGACATACAGATTAAATATGACAGAATTACTTCCTTTCTGTAATGGATGAATTAGCAAGTAAATAGAATTGTTTTGGACCCAAGAAGACAGGTTTTATTGCATGTTATTCTCCCTCAGATACTGGAATTTTTTTTCTGAAAGAGTGAAGGCAAGTGCAAGTCCATTTTGTTTATTGGTAGGTTGGCATATGATTGTGTGTGCATGTATGTGCCTGTGTGTTGTTAACAAGGGTAAATATTAGGCAAAATTAGTATGAGGGCTCATATGGAAATCAGTTCTTTTTATTTATTGCTATATAAAGTAATTAGTGAATAAAACTTTCATTATCAAGAGTATTTGAATTGATAGAAAACAGAAAAAAATAACAGAACCCAGCACATGTATACATATATTTATCCTGTATTTCCTTTGTCAATTAAGCTAATGCATGTCTTAATATTCCTGGTGTGTCATGGGTTAGACAATGTTGATTCAAAAATATTCATATCATCCCCTGAGCATTCTAGACTCATAGTCTGGTAGGGAAGATTTTTACACATATTCATGCACTTTATTGTGGTAGGCAAACAAGTGAATGAGTACCTCCACTTGGTTAGAAAGGAGGTTGGGAAAAACTATAATTTAAGGAAAATCATGGTTCAGTTGACTCTTACAAGGCATGAGGTGTTTGTCAGGTGAACAAGCTAAGTCAGTATCTTCTGGTCAGAAGTAATAACATGAGCACAGCGTGTGTGGTGGGCACCAAAGAGCTGTTTCCATCCTGATTAGAAGAGGTGATGCAGAGACATGAAAGTCAATATTTCATTCAGGGATTCATGGCAGCTTAACCTGAAGAGGGTTTATTCATTTTCTCACGTGAGAGTTCAGGAGAGTCAGTTGCCGGAATTGGTTTAGAAGCGAGAGTGTCAAGTGTCGAGGTGCACAGTCCTTGGAACACACCCCCTTCAACCCTAGACGGCTGCTGACAATTTTCTCTATTAGCTTTGTCTTTTCCAGAATATTTCTTGAAGATAAATTTAATCCACTCCAGGGGATTATAGCTGTTAAATATTCTGTCATTTGATCTTCTTAAGAAGATTAACTATTTGAGTGATTTATTGGTTTATCACCGCTCAAGGTGTCAAGGAATCCCTTTATAGGCAAAACTAAAAATTGGAGGTCTGGATGTATCTGTTGGCACTTTGGAAGATAGAAGATGGAAGGATTTTTGACAGGGTCAAATGCCATCGTAGTTTGCCAATTGGGAGAGTCACATGATTTGTGCCCTAGTTAACTGAACATCACACCAATTACTGAGGCCGTTGTGTGTGTGTGTGTGTGTGTGTGTGTGTGTGTGTGTGTGTGAAATTCATTTGTCACAGACCAGTGCAATCTCCAAATGCAGAAGTAAGGATAAGAGTTTTGGACAAGTTAGTATGTACCATTTACCAGTTGGTATTGGTGTTTTTGATAGAAAAAATTATGTGGGATTATGCCATTAAATACTCTTTCTCAGAGCTTTTGATTTATAGGAAAATTATAAACTTAGTACAGACATTTCCCATATACCTGTGACCTAGTTCCTCCTGTCATTAAGTCCTAACATTGATGTGGCATATTGGTCCCAATTAATGAAGCAATAATGACATGTTATTATTGACTAATACCTGTATTTTATAGATTTTCTCAGATTTCACCTAATGTGCTCATCCTGTTCCAGGATCTCATGAGATTACCCAAGTACATCTGCCCTGCCTCCTCAGGCGCATCTTGTCTGTGGTAGTTTCTCAGACTTGCTCTGTTTCTGATGACCTTGCCGGTCTGGGGACAGCTGGATGGGTAGTTTGAGGAGTTTCATCAACTGAGATTTATCTGGTGCTTTTCTCATAATGTGACTGGAGTTATGTGTATTTGCAAGGGAGATCACAGAGGCGAAGTGCCATTTTCATCTCATTGTATCAAGGGAACAGACTGTCAACATGAATCATCACTGGGCCTGTTGGCCTGGATCACCTGCCTGAGCTTGTCAGGTTTCTCTACCGTAAAGTTTCTCCTTCCCACCAGTCCCTTCCATCCCGTACTCCTGGAAGGAGGTAACTATGCACAATCCAAACATAAGCTCTGAGGAGTTAGACTCCATCTTCATGAAGGCAAAGAAGATAATATGTTGTATTCCAGATAACACAAGTTGTCTGGAATCTTAACTGAAGATATTTGTCTCTTCTCCCATTTTAACTAATTAAGTCATTTATTTATACCAGTGAGGACTTACAGATGTATATTTTATACTTTGGTTTAGTCCTACTACTGTATTTAATTTATTTGTTTCTCTAATCATTCCATCTTTGGTGGTTGGGAATTCTTGGCAATTGGATCCTGTGTCTCTATAACGTACCTCCTGGAGTTCCCATCATGATGCACTGGGTTAAGAACCCGCCTGCAGTTGCTCGGGTCATTGCAGAGGTGTGGGTTTGTCCAGTCCAGCACAGTAGGTTAAAGGATCTGGCTTTGCCTCAGCTGTAGTGTAGGTAGCTGCTGTACCTCAGATTCCTTCCCAGGCCTGGGAACTTCCGTGTGCCATGGATGTGGCCATAAAATAAAAAATTAGAAGAAATAACACATGCCTTCATCATTATGTGTGTGTGGGTTTAGTACTTCCATACTTTCTAGCACTAAAAATTTCTTAAGATTCACCGTGTTTATTTCCTGCACCAATCCTGGAATCAGCCAGTTCTCCAAGGAGCCTTGGTTCATTGTATTAGAGTATGGTGTTAGAAAACAAGACCTGGGCACTAGGTTTGCTCATTATTTCTGGGGTGTCATTGATTTTAGAGACCCACAACTAAGAAAGAAATATATATGTGCATACTAATATGTATATATACACATACACATATATATAACACATATATTAATATTGCTATGTAACCATGTCTGTTTTAAGCTAAATGTGAATTCATACTTGTTTCACCAACCCTCATACATTACCATATAGATTACCTTGTTTCCTTGTTTACCTGTAAACTCGCAATCTGAAAGTGAGAAACCTGACTCCCTCCCATTTTCTACAATCCATTTAATTGATTTAATTATTCAGTTCCAGTTTACATGTATAGCAGTATGAGTATTGTTAGCTGTAACCACGTGGGACACAACTTTAGGGAACATGATATGATATTTGTGTAAAATGCCTTTTGTTTTCAGTTTTATATATGCTCCACTTATTTCCAGAGTTAACATATGTCAATATTTTTCTCTTCTCCCTTCAGGGAATGTGTTTCATACATGTATAGTTGTAATTAGTCTTTCTTGTCATATTCTGCATTCCTTTAAAAAATCCTCTTAATTTCCTAGTGATTTTTTAAATTTGCATTTATTAAGATAACTTAAATACATGGATTTTGACAACTGCACAGTGTCATCTATTCACCATGACAGGCATCATACAGAATAATTTCACTGCCCTAAAATATCTTCTGTGTTTTGCCCATTCAGCTTCCCCATTTCTTCTAATCCCATGGAAACCACTGCTGATTTTCTTTCTACACCTTTGCTTTTTCAAAAATGTCATGTAATTGGGATCATATAGTAACGTACCCTTTTCAGATTGACTTATTTTAATTAGCAATATGATTTAAGATGTCATACATGTCAGTTCATTGCTTGATAGCTCACTTTTTATTATTGTCACCCACTGCATTGTGTGAATGTACAATAATTTCTTTGTCCATTCACCAGTTGAAGGATATCTTTTTTCTAGTTTTTAATAATTATGAATAAAATTGCTGTAAGCATCTGAATGCAGGTTTTGTGTGGACATCCATTTTCAAATCTTTTAAGTAAATGCATAGGAGCTTGATTGCTGGGTCAAGTGATAAGGACATGTTTAGCTTTGTAAGAAACCATCAAACTGTTATCCAAAGTGGCAGTACCGTTTTGCAGTCCCACCAACAATGAACAGGAGTTCCTGTTGCTTCACAACCTTACCATCAAGAGATATTTTACTTTTTTGGATTTAATTTTATTTATTTATTTACTTTTGGCATGCAGAAATCCCTGGGCCAGGAATTGAACCCACGCCACAGCAATGATGGCACCAGATCCTTAACTGCTAGGCCACCAGGGAACTCCAACTTTTTGGATTTTAGACATGTTAATAGATGTGTGGTATGTCATTGTTATATCTGGCATTTTTGAAGGTTTTTTTGCATATTTTGCACACAAATCCTACATTAAACAGATGTTTTGTAAATAGTTTCTTCCAATCTGTGGCTTGTCTTTTCAGAGAACTGAAGATTTTAACTTTGATGAGGTTCAACTTATCAGTCTTTTCTTTTATGGATTGCACTTTGGTGTTGTATTTTAAAAGTCATTACCAAACGCAAGGTGATCTAGATTTTCTGTTTTCTTAAAGAATTTTTAGAGTTTTGTTTTAAATTTAGGCCTGTGACCCATTTTGAGTGAATTTATGTGAAAACTGTGTAATATGTATTTGCTTATGAATGTCCAGTTGTTAAGGTATCATTGGTTGAAAACACATCTGTTTTTTAATTGAATTGACATTGCTTCTTTAACCAAGGGAAATTAAGTCAACTGACTATATTTGTGTGGATTTATATATGAGCTCTCTATTTTGTTACATGTGTATGCATCTGTTTATTTTTCTAAGATTGGTAAAAGGGATAGTGCAGATTTACTGTTTTTTTTACTTAAATGCTATGTAGAATTTACCAATTAAATCATACGGACATGATACTTTGAGAGGGGGAAGGTTATTAAATACTGATTAAATTTTATCAGTAGATATAAACTGATTCAGGTCATCAGTTTCTCCTCATTTGAATTTTGGTAGTTTGTATCTTTCATCTAAATTGTCAAATTTGTGGGCATAGAATTGTTTGTGTTGTTCCTGTATTTCTTTTTTATTACCCATGGCGTAAGTAGTGATGACTCTTTTGCTCATTTCTACATTGTGTCTCTCTTTCTCTGTTTTTTTTTTTTTTTTTTCGGTTAGCCTGACTAGAGATATAAATTTTATCGATATTTTCAAAGAACCAGAACCAGATTTTGGCTTTGTTGATTTTTCTCTATTGTTTTCCTGTTTTCAGATTCCTTTATTTCTGTTCTAATATTTATTTTTGTGTATTTACTTTAGGCTTAAATTTCTCTTCTTTTTCTAGTTTTCCAAGATGGAAGTCTAGATTGTATATTTTAAATGTTTTTTCTAATATGCGTGTTCAGTGATGTACATTTCAGTCTAATCACTGCTTTTGCTGAGTTTCACAAATGCTGATAATTTTGTTTTTTCAACTTAATTTACTTCCAAATATTTAGGTGTCTCTTGAGATTCCTTCTTTGACTCATGGGTTATTTGGAAGTATGCTGTTTAATCTCCAAATATTTTGGAATTTTCCAGCTATCTTTCAGTTGTTAATTTGCAGTTTAAACCTATTTTGATTTGAGAAGATATTTGGTATGACTTCTTTGAAAATAAATTTGTTAAGATGTGTTTCATGGCCCAGAATATGGACTGTATTGGTGAATGTTCCAGGTAAGCAAGAGAAGCACACATATTTTGCTGTTTAGGAATATAATATCCACTATGTGTTAATTAGATAAAGTTGATAGTGCTATGCTGGTCAATTATAACTTATTGATTTTCTGCCTGTTTGATCTATCAATTACCAAAAGAGAGGTGTTGAAGTCTCAACTACAGATATAGATCTATTTCTTCTTTCATTTCTTTTGGTTTTGCCTCATGTATTTTGATGCTCTGTTGTTAAATACATACCTATCTAGGATTGTTGTGTCTCCTTGGAGAATTGGCACCTTTATCACTATAAAATGTCCCTGTTGGAAGTTCCTGTTGTGACTCAGTGGTAACGAGCCGACCAGAATCCATGAGGATGTGGGTGCAATCCCTGGCCTTGCTCAGTGGGTTAAAGGATCGCAAGTTGCAGTGAGCTATGGTATAGCTTGCAGACATGGGTTGGATATGGCATTTCTGTGGCTGTGGTGTAGGTCGGCAGCTACAGCTCAGATTCAACCCCTAGCCTGGGAACTTCCATATACCATGGGTACAGCTCTAAAAAGCAAAAACAAACAAACAAACAAACAAACAAAAAAAGCCCCTGTCTATCCCTGATAGTTTTCCTTGTTCTGAGGGTTTTTTTCTTTTTTCTTTTTTTTCTTTTTCTTTTAGGACCAAACCCGCGGCATATGGAGGTTCCCATGCTTGGGGTCCAATAGGAGCTATAGCTGCTGGCCTATACCAGAGGCACAGCAACGCGGGATCTGAGCCGCGTCTGCAACCTACACCACAGCTCACGGCAACGCTGGATCCTTAACCCACTGAGCAAGGCCAGGGATCAAACCCGTGTCCTCATGGATGCTAGTTGGGTTCGTTAACCACTGAGCCATGACGGGAACTCCTTGTTTTTGTTTGTTTGGGGGGGATTTTTTTTTTAACCTGAAAATGATATTGTTATTCCATCTTCATTTATATATATTGATAATATATAATTAATATATAACAGAAGTATATATTAATAATTATATATAATTATATAGAGAGGGTATGTGTAGGTTAACCCTTAACTCCCTAAATTTACCTACCTCCCTTTCCTCTTTGGTAACCATAAGTTTGTTTTCTATGTCTGTGAGTCTATTACTGTTTTGTAAAGAAGTTCATTTGTATCTTTTTTTTTTTTGGATTCCACATATAAGTGGTATCATGTAATACTTTTCTCTGTCTGGCTTACTTCACAATGGAATATTACTCAGCTATAAAAAGAACAAAATAATGCCCTTTTTAGCAACATGGATGGAACTAGATAGAGACCGTCATACTAAGTGAAGTAAACCAGGTGGAGATTTGTGTGCTTTCACAACTCCCTGGTGATTTCTCATAGAATAATTGGAAGTAGAAGTTGCTGAGAAAGGGTGAACTGTGATGACAGCTCTCAGTCACACCACTCCTGGTCACTTCAAGTCCACAATCCTTTGCTTCTTCATCTTTAAAATGAGAATTCTTTTGCACTTTTGGAAACTTGCTGTGTGGGTCAAATGTGAAAAGACATACGATCCAAGCAGCGCTTGCCTTCGTATTCACTTGTACAGGAAGATCTTCTGCTTAAAATACACTTTATTACTAATATTAGTCATGACTTTCTTCTTGTGGACTTTTATGAAAACAATTCTTCTGAGGAGGATAATATATATTATTTGTATGTTTCAGTAAAAAAATTAATAAGATGGTTTATTTTGTTTGAAATAGAGTTAAGCACAGGTGTAGGTAATTATTAGCAAAGGAACAAAAAGGGAAGAAACTTGGCTGGCAGACCAATGGTAGCCATATGGGAAAGACAGATTTAGGGAAGATAAATAAAGTGGAGCATAAGCTAAGCCCTGTAATTAAACTGTTGCATCTACCATAGGACTGCAGCTGATGCAAAATACTCACACGTTTCTAACATCAAGAAAGTATATATATATATATATATATATATATATATATATATATATGTGTATGTATATGTATATATATATATGTATATATATGTATGTGATCCTGTTTATGTAAGCATTTGTTGATCCTGTTTATATAAGCCTTTGTTGACTCTACTTCACTGCAGAGCCATTCAGATATTTCTAGAGTTGTCCTGGATGTTATGATTTAGGCGTTGCCTGAATATTTGCACAGCTCTTTGCCAGTCTTACTGGTTCATCTTCTTATATAATTTTTAACTCTGTCCTCATCTTAACTCTGAGAGGTTTTACGCTCTTTAAGCTATGATGTTGTTGACTTTTAGCATGATATCCTTTGACCCGCCTTCTCATGATACCATTGGGAAAACCTGGCTTTACTGGGATTTCATGTTCTTTTCATTATTTAATAGACTGGTGAACACATAAACTCTCAGGCAATTGGTCACTATTTCTCAGGGGATGAGAAGGTTTATTTTATTAACAGATAATTTTTAGAGCAGTTTTAGGATTATAGAAAAATATGAATAGGAATTTCACAGAGTTCCCACACAAGCTCCCGCTCCCTCCTCATAGTATCTGCAGGTATTAACCACTTATATTAGTATGATATGTAACATTTGTTGCAATTAATGAAGCAATATAATACATTATTATTAACTAACTTCTATAGTTTCCATTAGGGTACACTCCTTTTGTTGTATAATCCTATGGTTTTGGACACGCATATAATGTCACCTATTCATTCTTGTATTATACTACATTGTCCTAAAATTACCCTGTGTCCAACTTTCCTCCCTCATTTTGAACCCCTGGCAACCACTGATCTTTATACTGTCAGTGTTACCTTTTCCAGGATGTCATACAGTTAGAATTATTTATCATGTAACCCTTTCACGTTGGCTTCTTTCACTCAGTGACACACATGAAGTTCCTTGATGTCTTTTTGTGGATTGGTAGCTCATGTTTATCAGCACATTCTGAATAATATCCCGTTGTCTGGATGTACAGTTTATTCTTTTACCTATTTCAGGACATCTTGGGTACTTCCAAATTTTGGCATTTATGAATAAAGGTACTATAGATATTTGCGTACATGATTTTGTGTGGACATATGTTTTCTCCTCCTTTGGGTAAATACTGAGAAGCATGATTGCTGTGATGCCAGAAAAATGTTACTGGAACCCGAGTTCTTGTTCACGCAGTCAAAGAATGAACTCCACAAATACACATGCAGCAAGCAAGCAAAGTCTTTATTGCAGGAAAGCAAATAGCTCCCAGGACTGTTGGGAGGGGAGAGAAGAGCCCTCACTCTCTATTGTCCAAGAGGGGGTTTCATCCCTTAAAGATAGGGGGGTACCAACGTGGGGTCCAGAAAGATGTGGTTTTCTCCCATTGCCCTTGCCCAGTTACCTATATAAGTCCTTGTGCAATAAGGGTTTTAGGGGTGGAAATGTCCCATAAGTTTTATGATTTCTTTGCCCTTCTCTTCCCTTAGCCTGAGTCACCATTTCATTCCTTTTCTATCAGTTGAGGAGTGGGTAGTCCAGGTGGGGGAAGGCACACTTCCTATAGTAAACATGGCTCATGGGGATATTACTCTCTGGAGCCCTTAAACCACAAATGTTAATCAATAGCCACATTAAACAATACATCGAACCCTGTGCTCCTATACTGACTACCTGAGTTAGTATTCTGCCTCAGTTGGACTGTATGCTCAGAGTATGTATATATTGGTAAGAAACTGCCAAATTGTCTTCCCAAGTGACTGTAAAATTTTACAAGTAATGATATTTCTTTTTGCTCCACACACTTAACAGCATTCGTGTTGTCAGTGTTCTAGATTACAAATGTTTGAATAGGTAGATAGTGGTATCTTATTGCTGTTTTAATTTGCAATTCACTAATTAAAATTTTTATTAGAGTACAGCTAGTTTACAATATTGTACCAATTTCTCCTGTATATCAGAGTGACCCAGTTATATATCATATATATAAGTATGTATATATATACTCTTTCTTATATTGTCTTCCATCATGGTCTATCACAAGAGATTGGATATAGTTCCCTGTGCTGTACCAGGACCTCATTGCTTATCCATTCTAAATGCTTGAGCATCTTTTCATATGCTTATTTGCCATTTGTATGTTTTCCCTGGTGAGAGGTCTGTTCAGATATTTTGCATATTTTCAAATCGGGCTGTTTATTTTACTATTATTTAGTTTTAAGTGTTCTTTGAATATTTTAGGTAAATATGTGATTCAATATCAAGGTAGCTTTGATGGCCCATCTCAGCTTAAAAGTTCCTGTTGTCATACCTGAGTGCTTTATTAAAATGACATTTGCTTCTCCTCTACCCAGCCCTGTGTCCTCTCTCTCCACTGGTTGAGAGCACATGTTACTAAATTTCCTAAATGCTATTATGCCTGGTTCTGTTTCCCAGGGACCCTGGCCAGCAAGGCTGGTTTTAAAATTTACTGAAGGACTGACCTCAACAAAGTGGCAGAATAAGCAACTCCAAGCTATCATCCCCGTAGCAAGAGACCAAAAATGTGGAAAGACAAGTAGAAAATGTTGGGATCTGATTTCAAAACTCCAGAAAACACACAGAGGTTTAGAGCAGACAAGTGAACGCTGAATCAGGAAAAAGGCAACCTGAAAATAATGGGAAATCGCCCCATTTTTTCCCAGAGCAGCAGTCAATTCTGAAATATTAGATAACACTGAATTAACTAGAGAAGAAAACTAAGGGCTTATAAATAGAGGCAAAAATGCCAGCAGAATATGGGTATTATCATTGAGGAGTCCTTTGAGGTGCCAAAATGCAGTTGAGCACTGCAGAAATATGTTTGCCTTCATGCCACAAAACAACAAGCATACTCCTAGTTGAAAATTAAACAACAATAAACAGAAAAGTGTGATGGGTGACCATCCAATAATGTGGCTAATTTTTTTTTTCTATAATGTGTATCACAATCTGTATATGATTAATTATGCTTCAAAAATATGATTTCTTAATGTAAAAATGTTTCTCGTTCCCTGGATTACATTAGCATATACATTCATGAAACTGTTTTTGATTTTTCAACTCATTCTGCTTTTCCACTGTTGTCAACACTCTGGGGACTGTCCTCAAATGTGTGCTGTGTTCATATCACAAATTATCCTATATGTTTGACAATTACTGATAGACTTCTTCCTTGAGATTGTTGTTTTTTCCATTGTGTTTATGCTTAGGAAAAGTTCTTCATCTTTCATCTCAAGAAAAGTTAAATATTCTGTTATGTGTTTAGAAATAGATAACTATTAACCCAGAATATCAATGATCTTCACTTGAAAGTACCTTGATAGCTGTATAAATAACTAATTATTAATCAGTTTATTAAAATATCATTTATTATATCTCAGGAAAATTATAAGTATTTCCACATGTATAGCTCCAATATTTTCTCTTAATGTTATTATTATGGTTTTTATATTTTTCTTTGCTACAATAAGTGAAAATAGAAGATACCCATTAAATTATTTTGGTGTGTAATGAAATTGTTTATTTTTGCATCCTGATTTTTAATGGTCATATACTTAAAATATTTTATTAGTTTTAAACTTTTAATCAATTTCCTTCTGTTTTCCTTCTGTCAATACATATTATATGTAAATTATGATAAATTTATCTTATTTTAATTATTTTTCTATTTCTAACTTACTCCTTAGCTAGAAAGCTGAAACAGTATAAACAATAGTGATAATGTTGTAATTATTTAACCATTTACTTTAATGAGAATTGCTCTTTACTTTACATTGAATTTAGCTTCAAAACAATAGAATTTGGGGGTTATATAAGTATATTCTTATATATAATATATAATATGTTTTAAAATTAGGAATAATGTCAAAAATTACAAATACTACGAAGACATTTCTTACTTAGCATGCCTTTGAGATTCATTATAATAGTTTCCTAATGTGAAATCATTCTAGAAATAAAGAGTTCCTGTGGGCAGAATGTGAGTTTTAGTGTTAGAAACATAAATTCAAATTAAAATAATAGGTTAATTTAAACATTTTCCTTGTTACTAGGCAACATTATCTAATATTTTGGTATCGTGATTTCACACCTTACTAAAATTAGTTGCCTTTAATATGTCCCTCTGTCTTGGAGCAGATTATATATTACAGGGGTTTTCTGTTCATTTAACATGCAAGAGAAGTTGTCTGTAAAACCACGGGTATATGGACAAGAAGGCTTTGGGAAAAAAATTAATTGGAAAGAGGGGAGAGGAGAATTATAACATTTAATGCTTAGTGGGGGAGGCTAGACCAACAGAGAAGAAGGAAAGTAGTCATTAAACAAGAGGAGGCACTGTGATGGTTTGTGTGGGAAAAGAATCTGGAAGAGAATGTATGTGTATATATTTATAACTGAATCACTCTGTTGAACAGCAGAAATTATCACAACATTGTGAATCAAATATACTTCAGTCAAACTTAAAAAAAAAAAAGAGGCAGAGTTCCCATTGTGGCTCTGTGAGTTAAGGACCTGCTGTTGTTTCTGTGAGGATGCTGGTTCCATCCCTGGACTCACTCAGTGGCTTAAGGATCCCGCGTTGTCATAAGCTATGGCATAAGTCACAGATTCAGCTCTGATCTGGTGCTGCTGCAGCTGTGGCTGCGTAGATGGAATCTGCAGCTCCAGTTCTATTCCTGGCCTGGGAACTTCCATATGCCACAGGTGCAGCCATAAAAAGGAAAATAAAGGGGGTGGGGACAGGCCTAAGTATCTATGGCTATCCAAATGAAGCAAGGTGTATTTCTGTGGGAATGGTCACGAGTTCCGAGTGCTGCTGAGACCAGAAATACAATAAGATTTAAAACAAGTCCAAAAGTTTAAGAAAGTGATCCAAAGACGTGATTATTCATCCACAGTTATATTCTACCTAGCACTGTTTATAATAGCCAAAGGAAAATGTATTTTCAGATGTACGATCTTGATTGTGGATGCTATATTATCCTTCTGCTACCCTGGAATTAAAATTGATGTTGCTGCAACATATTTAGTAATGGGAAAAGAAGTTCGCATTAACATTTTAGGTAAACAAGAGGAAATTACATAACACAGTGTAGTCGGGATTGTGAAGAATTGTTATTTTCGTCGTTTTGCTTATCTGCCTATTTTAAAGACTCTACAACAATCATATTTAACTGATATGACAGGAAAATGCAATGCAAGTTCTTATCCTAAAGAAGTGACCTGTGATCCGGCTGCTTGGAGACCCTGGCTGAGGCTCTGGAGAGATGTCCAGTGACAGTGCCCACAGGCTGCTTGCAGGCATCCCGGAAAGGAAGGTAGGTGTGGAAAACAAGATAGTAAGTATGCACTGCTGTTTGGGAATTCTAACCTTGAAAGAGAGAAAACAGGTCTACTTGTGACCAGTGGAAGGTTCTCAAAGTTGAGTGAGAATTTGATTGTTCAAATGGTGAATCATACAATGGAAATTTTCCAGGTAAGAGGCAGAGCTTTACAATCCAAAGAAAATAAGTAAATGATATAATATTATCCATGATAAAATAGGACTAGTTAGATTCCAAAGCATGGGTGAAAAATGTTTCTTTGTGAAGAATTAGCTCTGGTATGGCAACAGGAGAGGAGACAGGTAGATGCAGAAAATACAGGTTACTGGGAAGATGAGGTTGTTGTTTCTGATGGAGTCCCCTCATTCTTTTAAGAGGGAGGCTGGGGTCACCTTCAGAGACTGAGTGGAGACCAGGTGACTAGAAGTGAATGGAGAGGGGAGACTGTTTGCAGTAGGATTTGGAAGGGATAGGAGAATGAGCTGACATGAGAAACTGGAATTGCATTGTCCCAGGGCTGAGAGTCCTGTGGCTGCTGCTGAAGAATTTATAGTGGAAACAACCTTCCTGATGGGTTCACCTTCCATGGCAGTGGTGTGCTGCTGGGATCCAGGCAGTGGCTACCAGAAAGGGGCTAATTGTGTTCCACTGTTACATTTTAAAATACTTCCTGGGGCTGCTTTGAAAATTACATGATATAATACTTGCTAAAGGATTGGATACGGCCTGGCACCTCAATAGTACATGAATTAATAGCTCAATAATGATTTTTATTCCTGAGTCTGAGTTCACTTGCGCATGCGTGTGTGTGCCTGCCCCCCAAATACATATTTACCTATTAATAAAATAGCTATCCTTATATGCATGTATTTTCTGAAGTATCAATTTCAGTGATATTTCAAACTTAGCATCTGATTGTATCTATTCTATTCAAATCTCAATGCTATCACTATGAAAAATCTTTTATTTCTATATTTCTATATTATCCACTTTTCCTACTTTCATTTCTAGGAGTTTGTGTATCATTTGTTGTTTCAAGTAATCTTAGTTATTCATCAATTCAAGCAATAGTGTTCTTTGGTTTTCAAATTCATTTGTTTGTATTTCAGTCTTATTTTCCCCAACATCCTGTTTATTTCTGTTTAACTTAAGCTCTTGTAATGAATCCTTAGGAATGAGTATTTGCTGTGCTAACTGATCATTTTTTTCATTGGATGATTGAAATAATTTAAGCCTAAGAGAGTATCTCTGAGTCCTTGTTTGATATTATCCCCTAAGTCCAGATACCTTGTTTTATAAAGCTTTTTATTTATATTGCTCATTTCTCAATTGAGTTGGTATTCACTCATGAGAGTATTATTTTAAAAAGAGATAGACATCTGTGTTCTGATGAGAAGCCCATGGTAGTGGGTGTAGACACAAATTAGAACAAAGCAGTCCTCATGACTTCACCCAAGATAATTCCTAGTGATATTTGGGGTATGTCTTTGGGAGACTGGAACTTCATGACTTTATAGAACCAGAGCCAGATGACATGGAGTTGCCGAGTGAGTTTAGAGTTTTATTTCAATTTTTATATTTTTTTGCCTCAAAAAGACATTTTAGCAGAATGTGTGATTTGTTTTTCATTAGTAAAACCCACACTGAATTAATTCTCTTGAAATTTGTAATATTTTTAACTTAAGCTTTACATCAAACATGTAGTCAACATTATTTTTTTTCCCACCATGTTCCTATAGGTGGATATTTCTAGAATCCAGCTGTAAACTAAGATTTACTTAAAACCAACTCAGACTGATTGGTTGAACCAAGCCCCCCTCCTTTCTCTCACTGTTTCAATATTTTGTGATCAAGCAGTTGCTGTTCTCTCTTATTACCTTAATTTTGATGCATGATGAAACTTAGAATGAGAGGGAATCAATTAAGATCAGAGAGTAAGAATTCCTTTGTAATTTTTTTTCTGAGTAATTGCTTTCATGGGCTATCTCTACAAATGCTGGTTGTCTCTCCATCTTCTACATCAAATGTTAAAACATAATATGCTTTTACAGCTCCTTTTTTTATTAACAGATTTCAAGCACTAGCTTTCAACACTTTTTCTTTATTTTTTTCAAATTTACCATCTATTAGATGTGCAGGCAGGGAGCCTGTGTGTGGTGAGAACTTAGTCTTTCTGTGTCGCATTCCACTGGTGGTTGTGTTAATGAATTGTGGGGCCCGTTCAAGCTGGAAAGTTGAACTATTTCCTTTTTTAAAGTGTTTATCCAATTGAAAAATATTAAAACAAAATAGCAGAGTATCTTCCCAAGAGGTATTATTGTTGTTATTATTTTTTTTTTACAAATGTATTTTACAGGGGAGAGAAAATAATGTTCCCTCTACTTTTCTTAGTTCTTAGCTTGTATTAAAAGATGGATTAACAAGGGTAAAACACATGCAGATGTTTGATTAACATATTGAGCTCATCTACATATGGGAGGTGCCCAGGGGAAAAATGAGTAACTGAGGTGGCTTAGAATTCAGGCTTAAATGCCTTGGGAGGTAGGTAGGCCTCTTAGAGGGGAGGAGATGATTTTTAGGGAAGGTTGAAGAATCCTTAGAGGAATAGATGGGAAGTATTACAGTTGTGACAGTGTGTATCTGGATGTGGTGTCCACCCCCAGGCTCCCCTTCTGTGAACAGAGCCCACCTGTCCTGGCTGATGAAAGCCCCAGGAAGGGGATCTGTGATAATGGGTTCTTTGGGCGGATGTGTCTTGAGGCAGTTAAGGCAGTTCAGAGAAAGGCTTGCCCTGTATTTGCTGTTTTCCAAGTGCCTCTGGATCCAAGTCATCAACAAACCCAAGCAACCTACTTCGGGGTGGTATATCCTGAACCTTCCACACTCATATTTTGGTGTGGCATATTCTCACCCTTCAGTTTGTAAGTTCTGAACATGTTACGGAGGGAATAGTGTGGAAAGTTTGTTGCACAAAACAGCTTTGCATATAAAACGTAATTGCAGGAGACGTGTTTATTTCTTGCATTATAATAAAACAGAGTATTGTGCTGTAATAAATTTAGCTTACTTGTGGAAATAAAAACGTATGTGAAAAAGCAAGACAAAATTTCTTCTTAAAAGCGCTTGTGAGTATATAATTAAAACTAATAAAAATAAGACATTTCCCAGTTAGCAAATAAGGAGGCGTACGTACTTCCTCTGTCATTCCTGTGGACTCTATGTGGACCAAATGACTTCTCCCTGCTATACTTACTGTCACTTACTGGTAGTTCTGGCAAATCCATCCAAGGTGGCGCCCCTGTGATGTGGTTGTGGGTGGTGCTTGTATCGCAGAGGCCCTTCTAAGCTCTACCTTGCCCACGCTCAATTAGATGTTTAAAGTTCTCTAAAAAGAATTTTAACCACCAATACGCCATTCTTCCTCATCAGAAGAATGAAGTGAGCCACTTCAAATAAAAATGCGGACCTCAGCAAGCAGGTGCAGAGATGTGATGTCCGTGGGAGTCAGCACACAGAGAAGCCAACTTTAGAATAGAACAGCTTCAATGTCCTGTGCTTGCAGAAGCCAGAAGAGAGCAGTTCTGCAAGAAAAAGAAAGGTACTGCAACATCACACTGCCCAGGTGGCAATCCACAACCCAGAAAATGTCACAATAATTCAGTTCATATTTTATGAGATTACACAATTTAGATTTTTTTTTTCAGTGAAACCTTGGCAGTATATCATATCTAAGAAAGACTAAAAATTATACAGGGAGTTCACTTTGTGGCTCAGTGGGTAAGGAACCTGACATAGTGTCCATGAGAATGTGGGTTCAGTCCCTGGCCTCAGTGGGTTAAGGATCCGGTGTTGACACAAGCTGCAGTGTAGGTCACAGATGCAGCTCACTTCTGGTGTTAACTGTGGCTGTGGTGTAGGCTGACAGTTACAGTTCTGATTCGACCCCTAGCCCGGAAACTTCCATATGCCGCAAGTACGGCCAAAAAAAAAAATGAAGGAAAAAGTTAAAAATAATAAAAACTATATGGCGTTCCCTTATAGTAAAACAGGTCAAGAATCCTGTGTTGTCACTGCAGCAGCCTGGGTTGTTGCTGTGGCTCGGGTTAGATCCCTGGCCCAGGGACTTCCACCTGCTGCAGGTGTGGCTGAAAAAAAATTATACAGATAATGAAGTGCATGGCCCTGGTCAAAGACAGGCCGCAATGACTATTTCAAAGTTATGGTGAACCAGTAGAAACATAATTCTTTTATATGAAATGTGTATCCAGTGTATAGCATGGTGTTACTGCCCCGTCCAGTATGATCCCTCTTCGTTATATCTCCAGAGGCTTTTTTTGAAATAAGGCCACATACCGAAGCTCCAGATAGTCATGAAATTTGGGGGAACCCTTTTCAACCTACTATATGGGTCCAAATATCAGACCTTGACCTATGAAACTAGTAGACAAAAGGGGATAGAATAAAATCTTTGCCTCTGTAATGAGCAAAAATTTCTTAGATATAAACAAAGTAGTAAACAGAGTGATAACAATTGACAAATTAGAAGTTATTAAAATTAACACCATTGAACTTTGAAATACAGTGCGAATGAAATGAACAGGTTAACCACAAACTAGGAGAAAATACTAGCAATATACATTTCTAAAATATACTTGAATCTGAAATATAAGAATTTTTACAGCTCAACAGTTAAAGGACAAACAAGCCAATTTTTTTTAAATGGGTAAAAATATTTGAATAGGCATTTTATAAATAAAGTTATGTGATTGGCCTATAGGTACATAAAAAGCTATTTTGTTTCATTATCAGGAAAAAGCAAATTAGAGTCACACTGTGATACTCCACACACCAACTAGAATGACTGAAAAGCCTAAAAATATGGAATGTTGGTTAAGATATGGAGGGACTGGTCCTGTGAGTCTCTTTGGATGAAAATACAAAATGGTACTGACAGTGACCTCAATCGTTTGCTTGAGTTTCTTAAAGTATTAAACATATACTATGACCCAGCCATTCCATTCCTAGATATTTAGCTAAGAAAAATTGAATCCTATCTTTAGAAAAACTTATACACACATGTTCATAGTGATTTTATTCATAATAGTAAAAAACATGCAATAGGAAAAAAAAATCCTCAACTAGGCATCAGTTAGTAAGTGGATAAACAAAGTGGGGTGTTTACTGATAAACTGATATACAGCTTAGCAGCAAAAAGAATGAAATAATATGCAATGACTTGAAAACATTTCAGATTCATTTTGCTTAGTGAAAGAAGCTAGATCATACCTACTGTATATTTCAGTTTTTATATAAAATTCTAGAAAATAAAATCTAATTTATAGTGCCACAAAGCAGATCAATGGTTGTCTGTGATTGGGACGATGGCAGGATGGTTTATGACTTAGCACTAAGAAACTTTGGAGGGTAATGTAAAAATTCTGTACCTTGATGGGGTTGGCAGTTTCACAGCTATATACAGTTTGAATTTTATACTTTAAATTGGAGTATTTATAGTATACGGTTATATCTCAAAAATGTAGTTCACTAAATGAATGTTCTTATTTATGGTATGGAAGTGTGTTTCCACATGAGTAGTTTTCTTACCTTAAATTTCCTATACTTTTATTCAAAGGAAAATATTCTGGAGTCAATGAATGAACACCTGGGTTGAATTTCTTTCTTTCTGTTTTTTTTTTTTTTTTTGTGTATTGCTGCTAACATCAACAAGATATTTTAAAGTCTAATTATTTGTATTTCAATCTTTGAAGTCATAGTACTCTACTTTCTAAATCTGTCCGGCAATAATTTCTGACTTAGGTAAATGCAGTTGCTATTTATTGAGTATGCAACAGTCAGAAAATAAACTTTTTCTTGAACTGCAAAAGTTCTGCATCATATAATCTGGGAATCTAGAATTTGCTTTGTGTATTTTTTCTTTTTCTTCCTTGTATCAGTTTTTCTTTTTTCTTTTTTCTCCTCGTGTGTTTCTATAACTAATGTCTTTAGAGAATAACCTGGGTTGTTAGTGACACAATTTTAAAAAATATGACTAAAGACATAAAATGCTTATTTATTCTTCATTTTAATCTGGAGAAGTCATAATTTTATTTCATAGAATCTTACATATTAGAAGTTGTATAATCAGCTGGCAGGAATCACTTACATGATTTCTCCTTATAGTGAATCTTTGGCTTTCTTGTAGTAACATAGTCAAGTTGCATTTACATTTACCTTAGTGCAGAGAAATTTAAACCCTTGTTATATATAATTTTAGAATTGTTAAGGATGGGACTTTGGGTCTCTCGTACCATTACTATCTCAGGTATTTTTCTGTTTGAGATGATGGAATAGAAGTAGGAGTGAGCCATCTCTAGACAGCTGGGGCCCTTCCATCCAGGCTAAGTGCCATCATGGTGGTCAAATGCAGGTACGGCTTGCTCGGGCTTTCCTGTGCAAAGGCCATGGCGTGAGGGGGCACTGTCAGTGTGACCCCTGGCTCACCATTCTTGCCCCTGGTGGTGGAATTCTCTTCGTCAAAGCCCAGCAGCTTACAGATGAGGAAACTGAGTCTGGGTAACTTGAAATAACCCATAAAAAGGCACAAAATCAGGGTTGAGAAAAAAAAGTCAAAATTCCCTGACTTTCATTTCTGTGGTATCATGTTACAACACACTGCTGGCTTTCCAAAATACTGTAAAAAACACACACAGTTTACCATCCCAACTGTTTTTAAGTTTGTGGGTCAATAGTTTCAAGTACATTTATATTGTTCTAGGACTTTTTCATCTTGCAAAACAAAAGTCTTTACCTATTGAGAAAAAACTTCCCTTTTCTCCCACCCCTAGGCAGTGACAGCCACTATGCTACTTTCTCTCCCTGTGGTATTGTCTATTTCATGTGCCTCTTTCCAGTGACTGATTCAGGTCCCAACAATTTATGCAAAGATTTCTTTGCCATCGGCCTTAACATCATCAGAGATAAATTATGCCTCTGCGTGGCCTCTATGTTCAGACTCAGGATTTTCTTAAAATGTTAGAGTCAAAATTTAATATGTCAACTAGTGTCACAGAAATTTTCTTTTCTGTTTTTTCCTTCAATTTAACACATATTTGTAGCCTAGCTCCTATGTGCCCAATCAGTGAATATCCCTTTTAGAAAAGGCTTGGCCCTGTGGTTTAGAGAATGATCGTGTAAGAACTAATGTTAGGCTCAGGGTGAGATCCTCGGATGGTGAATTACAAGGAGGAGGGAGACAGTTTTCAAGGAGACCAGGGAAGATAATATAGACCAGGACAACTCTAAGGTCTTGAAGGTTGCAAAGTTTAGTGACAGAGAAATGTGTTAAAATTTGAGCCTGCCAAGTTTTATTCCCAGCAAACCAAATCACATACATTCTGTGATCAATCACCCCAACCTCTTTCTTACCAATAACTCCATTGAATCAAACCTGGTGGATCCCACAGAGTGATTTTCCAGGTCAGAGTCCAGAAGAGGGTGCATGCTCAGAAACTCAGTGAGGAATAAATAACCGCAAACAGCACTTTGCATGCTTTCCCAGATGACTTTAAATAATGTCAGTAGCAATCTTGGGTTAAAAAGCTCTCTTTTTTTGGGATGGAAATGCTATCAAATTGAGTTGTGATGATATTTGTACACATTTAATTGTAATAAAATTCATTAAGCAATGAAAAAAATAAAAAGCACATTCTTTATTAAAAAAAAAAGCAAGTCGTGAAAAGCAGGCACATAAAATTGAGAACCTTCATAGGGCAGTATAAGAAAAGGTATAGCATTTTATTGATATGATTGGGGAATTCTTTTTAAAAAGTCTTATCAACCGTACTTCAAAGCCAGTTAACTTGTACTGTTTTCCATTCTAGCCTCAGCGGTGGTAGATTAAAGATGGGCACTGCACATGATGCCTTGATGGACAGTTAGGAGCTGAGAGACCATAAATCTCTAAACGTTGGAATAAAAACACCTCTTTACCAACTCAGGAGATGTTATATTTGAGACACACACCATGCATCAGCAGTCTTTGAAAATAAATCACTGTGTGTTCCTACGCTTTCAAAAAATAATTAGCCACGTACTGGCTAAGTGGTATAAAAAGCTGAAAGCTGAAAAATCAATAAATGAGGATAGGCAATCCAGCCAGCTTTACTGCAGAGTGAATTTGTGTCTCTTTCCTGAATGGACAGAAAAGACTCAATGCACTTATTAGTAGTTAGTCATCTGCTAATCCACATCCTCTCTGGGCAAGTTCACCATTGTCATCCAGCTCATTAGCAGAGAGCTGAATCCACTTCAAAAATCAATTTTGCATTGAAAAGTGGTTGTGATTCTTATATTTTTACAGGTTGTTTCTTTTTCCTTTTATTGGTTTGTTTTGCTTTTAAGTGGTCAACAGCTCACAGAACACAAATGATTGGGGGGCGGTTTCAGGCTTTCGGATTGTTCTCTTCATTGTTTTCCCCTCAGGTTAATGGAGGGGTTTTTTTGTTTGTTTGTTTTGTTTTGTTTTGGTAATTGTCACAGAGAAGTTTTGAAGTCTCAGCTCAAGTATGAACCCTGAATATAGAGGTGGTGAGTTTAGGTGATATTGGTCCTTTATTGACAATCCTATGATTCTATATGTACTTTTACAGGAAAATGTATCCTCAGTTGGGTATATAGATTAATTTCTTTCCTCTTTTATTAATCTGAAAATATTTTGAAGTGGCTACCATTTTGTGTGTGTGTGTGTGTATATATATATGTGCATATATATATATCATTATATATGTATATCGTTGTGTACACACACACACACATATTTTAAAAGGAACAAAAATAGTTAATATTGAATCACCTAGGTGCATTCTATTTGCCAGTGAACCATCAGTGGAGCCAAGAAGCTGAAACTCTATTCTCGACTCAGTCATGAGCAGTAAGCAATGGAGTAATAGTCCTAATGTGAGTTAGGAGACTGACTATTGAATTACCTGGCAGCCCACAGAGGGTTTGGGGAAGGCTGCACCCAACCCAGTCTTCTCCTTTGCCTCTACCATTACTGATCCATCCTGAAAAATCAAGAATTTATTTAAATCATTAGGGTGGGGGCTATTTGTGACCTTATTCTTCTACTTTCCTAGTTGTTGACCATAAGTAGGTATAGGAATTAGGACAAATACAGATGAGATATATGAAAGGGAAGAAAGTGAGACGGAAATAAAGAAATTGATGTCTTTATGAGGGTCTTTAAATTTGGTTCTGAATTCCTAGCAACCAAACAATAAAAGGGACTGACTTTATTAGAGGGTTGAAATCCACAAGAAATTCATACTCCTGATTCTTCAGGAGAAACGTAGCTACCCCTGCCTTTGTAGCCTGAAAGAGGTTTCTCACATGGAAACCCTTATAATGAGCCCTGAAAAGGATCTTCAGGTCCACATGGCACAATTGTTGCCAGAAAACAAAAACTTTCTAAGGGAGTCCTCTTTGTGGTTTAGCGGGTTAAGAACCTGGCTAGTACCCATGAGAATTCAGGTTCAATCCCTGGCCTTGCTAGGATCCAGCATTGCTGCAAGCTGCAGCATAAATCACAGATGTGGCTCAGATCTGCCATTGCCATGGCTATAGTGCAAGCCTGAAGCAGTGGTTCAGGAACTTCCATATGCCACAGGTGCGGCCCTAAAAAAAAACAAAAGCTTTCTAAGGCAAGGATGGTTTTAAAGGAATCAAGCTTGTGAAGCCCAAATTTCATAAGTCCTTTTTGTTAAACCCAATCTGTCTATAAAAGCACTTATAATTTAATCGAGAAAGTTTTGCATGTGTTTTTTTTTTTAATTTTAAAGCTTTATGGGTTCCTGAAATATAAAAGCAGTTTTTAGAAAAATATGGTGGAATAATCAATAAAGGCATTAAAGCATAAAATATGTTACATTAAAATAAAATTATGTAGAGTAAATGGAAGAGAAGTGTAAGTTCAATGAGGAGAGAGTAGCAATCTATAACTTCTTCCACCTAAAGAAGAGTTTGTTCCTATTTTTATATGAAAAATAGTGTTTCAAATTGCTATGGTATTTAGAGTTCATTGGCTTTTTTTCCTTTTTTTCTTTTTTTAGGGCCAGACCTATAGCATACGGAAGTTCCCAGGCTAGGGGCTGAATTGGACCTGCAGCTGCTGGCCTACACCACAGCCACGGCAAGGTGGGATCCAAGCCATGTCTGCGACCTACACTACAGCTCATAGCAATGCTGGATCCCAAACCCACTGAGTGAGACCAGGGATTGAACCTGCATCCTCACGGATATTAGTTGGGTTGTTACTGCTGAGCCACAACAGAAACTCCCTCATTGACTATTTGCAAAATGATAGAACACCTTTATTTTGAAATGTTGATATTATAGCATCAGAAATTATATAATTTGTAAAATTTCAATTTAGTGTAAACTTTATTTATTTATTTATGGTCTTTTTAAGGTCACATATGAAGGTTCCCAGACTAAGGGTTGAATCAGAACTGTAGCCACTGGCCTACACCACAGCAACAACACCAGATCTGAGCCCTGTCTGCAACATACACCACAACTCATGGCCACGCTGGATCCTTAACCCACTGAACAAGGCCAGGGATCGAGCCTGTGTCCTCATGGATACTAGTCAGTTTCATTTCCACTGAGCCATAACAGGAACTCCGAATATAAACATTTTAGATTCAAATTAAAAAGTGTGAGTATATAGATTATTTATCAAAATTCTTTTATAGGTTATAGGAGCAAAAAAAAATTTATAGTCCTTGTTATAGAGAATGTTTGCTGCCTCAAATATATCCAATAACAAATGTCTTGGTTGATTTTGTACTGGTAGTTTTTGAAGTGTTACCTGGCTCTTTAAAAATAAAGTGGTGTGGGGAAGGAAAGTGTGTGAGTGTGTGTGTGTGTGTCCCCAGCCTATCCTGTGTCTACATAGTGACCACCCCATTGGACTGGTTGGTAGCCACATATGGATATTTTTGAAAATTTTTTTATTATAGGTGATTTAAAATGCTCTGTCAATTTCTGCTGTACCTCAAAGTGATACAGTTATACAATCATATATACATATATATATATGCATTCTTTTTCTCATATCATCTTCCATCATGTTCTATCACAAGTGATAACTGATTGGATATAATTTCCTGCACTGTACAGCAGGACCTCATTGCTTATCCACTCCAAATACAATAGTTTACATCTACTAACCCCAGACTCTCAGTCTGCTTCCCCTCTCCCCCTCCCCCTTGGCAACATGGATATTTAAATGTAAATGAACTAATACTTGAAATTAGAAACTTAGTTCTCCTACCACACTAGTCAAGTTCAGGGGCGCAGGAACTACATGGACGGCAGACTACTGGATGGCCCAGAGAGAGGCTATTACCTTACTACAAACAGTCAGATGGTTTTTACCTGGAAAAACGGAGTGGACTGCATAAACACCACCTTTCTCCAAAGGACTCGACCTCAGATTTCGGCAGGAGTACACATCTATTTTCCTCTGACAAGGTTCCTAGTGTATCAAATAATAGGTGTTTTGTGCTGCACTCTTGGGGCTGATTCATAAACTTCAGCTATTCTGAGCCTATGATGGACTTTAAGGAGAATGCAAAAACAAACAAACAAACAAAAACTGATGCTTGAGAAGATTTAGAAGCTACATTTTAGCCAAAGTCTTAAAATTGAGCTTTACCTTACACCTTATCTTTTTAAAATGGAATATTTCAAATAGATCCCTTTTTTTAGAATCAGAAAACCTAAGCAGTAAACTTCAACATGTGTGCTGTATGTTCTTACTTAACTGTTCACGATAAAAACATTATATGGCCAATGGAAATCATTCATCAAATACTCTCTAAGTGTATAATTTTTTGATTTGTCACTAACTTATATTTCTTGATTCAGTTTTGAATTAAGTTGAAGGTAGTGTTTATTCTTAGGGAAATTTTTAAAAATTTCCATGAGGTGTTATGAAAATTAATTATTGTTGAATAGTTAACAATGAAGTCTCTCATTTGGAAAGGAACAAATGAATTTAATTAATTGGATGTATTAACAGTGATTAGAATGAAAAGCTTTACAAGTAGGGCACAGGTAAATCCAAGAAGTTTTTAGATGAATAAGGTTGAATAATTAGAAATAGCATTTAAAATAGAAAATATAATATTAATACAGAAAAGATATTTGACACACTCCACAGAGGAAAAAAAAAACTATTGGCTTTTTGTGAGATAAATATCAGGTTGCATTTATCAGGTGGGATATTGATTAAGGTTATTAAGGTCAGTATTTACCTCAAGTGAAGAATAAATCTTGAGTTTTCATTGAGTCCAAATATCAATACTTGTTTTGTCACAAAAACAGTAAAAATATATTATAGTAATACTTTAATATTTTCTATAACCTGATGATTTTTGGGAGAGACCACTATTTATTTTGTCACTGTTTTGAAAGAAATTGAATCTATCAAGATATTGCGGCAGGGAGTTCCCAATGTGGTTCAGAGGGTTAAGAACCAGACATAGTCTCCATGAGGATGTGGGTTCAATCCCTGGCCTTGTTCAGTGGGTTAAGGATCCCTCATTGCTGAGGCTGTGGCATAGGCCAGCAGCTGCAGCTCTGATTCAGCACCTAGCCTGGAAACGTCCATATGCCACAGGTGTGGCCCTAAAAAAAAAAAAGATGTTGGGGCAGAGAAGTCATGGCCAGTTTGGATGTGTCTTTCTTTGCTCTTCCTCCTTTTTCCTTTTCTTTTTATGTCTCCTCTGAGAGAAGATGCCTTTGTCCACACCTCTGGTATAACTTTCTTTTTCATCTGGAAGAAGCAGCTAGTAATTTTGTAAGAAATGAATAATTTCCCACAGGTGATGGAACAGCCTCCAGGTGTTCCAGATGGACCAGTAATGTGGGAAAGTGACTTCAAGGGCTCAGTTGTCTCTCTGGTTTGAAGCTAGTGCAGAAAAAGGTCTGTGATTTAAAATTGTGCAGGGAGTTCTCGTCATGGCTCAGCAGTTAACAAAGCCGACTAGTATCCATGAGGATGCATGTTTGATCCCTGGTCTCACTCAGTCGGCTAAGGATCCAGCGTTGCCGTGAGCTGTAGTGCAGGCCATAGACATGGCCCAGGTCCCACGTTGCTGTGGCTGTGGCATAGGCTGGCAGCTACAGCTCCGATTAGACCCCTAGCCTGGAAACCTCCATATGCTGTGGGTGCAGCCCTAAAAAAAAAAAAAAAATGTGCAGAATATGAGCCATAGCTGCAACTTGATTCTCATTACAAAGGGTACCCATTAATGTGTGCATATATATGTGTGTGCACGTGTGTATGTGTGCATGTGCATACATGTGTGCAAGTATGTACAGGTGGGTGTGCATGATATATGTGTGTGCATGTGTGTTCCTGTATTATGTGCACACGCCCATGTGTGCATAGGATCGGTAGGGAGTATGGGCTGGATGGATTATATCCCCTGTCTGAGCAGGTCGGCTTTTTCTGGATTGTTTGCCTGTTTCTCTTGGGAGCTGGTTTGGGGAAGGATGGCCTGGCTCCTGGATACAGGTGTGCCCCCTGTAGTCGGTCTCCCCTCGATCCTCTTGGTTTCTTCCCCTTGATGTATCCACAGTATTGGGGAGATGAACCTGCCATAAGGGATGGTTTGGAGCAACAAACACTCAGGAGTTTCTGGGGACTGCAAATGACCAGCTGTGAGCCTTGGCTGAGCCCATCAGCCTCTGAGCCATAGTGTCCACGTACATCAGCATTGCTGCCTGGGCGTCATGCTTGACGTGCAGAGCCATAGCTCACAGGGCTGGTGTGGTGGGGGGCTTTGCTGCCTGTTGGGGACAGGGCATGATGTGTGCCTGTCCTGCTGGCTCCTGCCTCCACTGGCCTTGTGACCACCTGCTGGCTTCACCTGCAGCCCCGAGTTCCTTAACCCAATTCAGCAGAGAGGAAAAAGTAATAGTCCTGTCTTCCAGTGACTTGACCTGGTCTGCCCACATTTCCTCAAGTGGGGGCTTATGTGTGATGATTCTCCTCAGATGTAGCCTTGAAGCCCCCACCTCCCCTGACATAACCCTGAGCTCTGTGTACCCTTGTGTGGCCTCCAGAAAGGCCCTGGGGTGCACATCTCAACCAGCACAGGGCAGTAGTGCTGAGCATGGGCCTGCACCCGAGTCAGGGAAGAGGCAAGACCACCCTGAGGTTGTGAACACAGTGGAGGGGGAGACGTCTGGGAAAGGGCTTCAAAATGAGCCCAGAGTTGGGTGACAAAAAGCTGTCCCCATTTCCCAGTCTCAGCATGGACAGTCCTGCATTGTGGGTAACCCCTATGAGAAGTGAGACTATTTTGTTTCCTGTGAGTAGGCATTAATGGCTGTCCCCACAGATGATGCTCATATAGGAGAGAGAATGTCACTGTCAGCCTGAGGACAGTCAGCTGTCACCCAGCTTCACCAGCTGCCAAGTCTGCTTGGCGGCTCATGGACAAAGCAGTGCAGTGATGGTGCTGGACCACACTGGCCCAGCAGCCGTCACTGCAGAGAGGTGCTTGCCAGGTCCAGAAGCCCATGGCCAGGGACCAATATGCTGTCATACCCAGGGGACCACATATCCTTTGGCACACTGTGACATTAGATGCTTCGAAAACAGAAGTACTGGTTGCCTCCCCCTGGAACAGCATTGATGCTGGCTTTGGACTTGCTTTGTCTTTCCACTGTGCTTCCGATAGCATCTTCACCTGGCCATTTACCGCATATCTTAATAATGTTCTGGAAACCTGAACACTCCCCACCTTGGACAAGATCAGCCTCAAAGAGCATCACCCTGGCTTCTAGAAGTTCATGTATGGCGGCCTCTGGCAGCTGACCTGGCAGGTGGGGGTGTTGGCTTGTAGGACACGGTAACTGGGGCGCTTCCCTGTGTAACTTGAACATAGGTCAGCACCAATGAGACCATCAGAGATCACTTCCGTGGCTCAAGCAGTGGATACCCTGTATGAGGGTGACAGAGCCAGGCAGGGTGTGAAGCTCTAAGTGTCCAGGGTCCATGAATACCGCCAGAACCATGTGGTCCCAGGATTGTCAAGCATACTGAGTTCCTTCCTGGGGTAGCCTGCTGTGTTTGCATCCATTGGGCCCGGCTCAGCCTCTGTTCTCCAGCGTTCCCGACCTATGCTTAATACCCTTATAGAATTTTTCTTTTCTATTTAATTTAGCTAGAGCCAAATTATTTTATTTTTTAACACTGACACTGATTTTCCAGAAGGGAGTGTCTCCTTTTTCAGGTGTCATCTGACATATACGGGAACTAGGCTGTCTGTGGCCCTTCTAAAAAATAGGGCTTCAAGCTCCGTCTTGATGGAAGCCTGATTATTTGTTGGGGAGTGTTTGTTCTATGACAGTGCTTTGTCCTACCTGTGAACAAGTCACTTGTCCTTAAAATCTGGATCTTCCCATTTATGACACCGGAAGGGGGCTTCGCTATATGAATGTGTTGTGGAAAGTAACAGGTGGGGAATTTCTACAGCTGTCATGTCCTGTGGTCATAAGTGGAACTGTGTGTATGTTGGGGACAGAGCTAGGAGCTGCTCTAGAAGTTTCCAGCTCTGTATTGTTCCTAAAGTTTGTCTGTGCCTAATGCCATGTCCTTTTTTTTTTTTTTTAAGCACTGCCACCATATTTCTTAAATGTGCTATGCAGGTGTCTGCAGTATATCTTGTTACAATGTTCTAACAGGAACATGGACTTTAGGCAAGAAACTTTGGTTTGAGTCCCAGCTTATGAAATGTGACACTTAAGTGATACGGATGTTGGGAAATTCAAGCCTGTCAGTTGAGGTCAGTTGAGGTTTTGCATGATACTTTCACCTTTGGAGTTTTAAAGATGTTGATGAGTTATGAGTAATTTGTAATTTTATGCTTTACCCTTCAATCACTGCTTTATCCATTTGCTCGTCATCCCTCCTCATATTATGCATTTGCTGATACCTCCTGCCGCCTTCTCACTGGGACACAAGGCTGTGAACACTGCTGACAACACTGTTGCAGGGGGGCTGTTATTGATGGAGTCATGGCAGCTCTTCATCATGAAGTGTTTAACTGTCTTGCTCAACCCAGTCAGAAAAGAACTTACATTCCTCTCCTTCTAATTGGTGAATTATTCATCTTGAAGTTTCTTTTGTAAAAGTGTTTTCAATAAAGAAAACTTCCATGCTTCATGCATAGGTAGAAAAATACAAACAGTTTAGCTCAATGAGTCCCATCAATTTGGAGGCCCTGCCTCTCCCGTGATGGTATCTAATTGCTTCTTGGAAAAGCATTAATATTTCCTTTGAAAAAGTGGCCCCTTGGCTTTGTGGCATTTTTAGTGCTTTGTTTATGAAAAACTGCTTTCTCATGTCTGATTTAAGTTTCTGTTACCTTTTATCAAAAGCCTCTGGCACAGTGCTCTATCAGTTTCTACCAAGGACTGTCTCAGTAGAATTGTTGACCCACAGGGTCTGTAATTCCGGAGCTCCTGTGGTTTTTCCAAGGTTTCCCCTTTGGAAAGCATTGCAGCTGTCACTGTCCTTCCTTGTGAAAACGTTGCCTTAATTACATACTGAGAGTACTGAGAGTTTATCCTAGCAGATCAACTGTCAGATAGATGGCATTCCAGAAACTACCACTGCTTCTCTTAAGATTAATTTTCCCTCTCCCTGTCCTTATAGTTTTAGTTTGATGCTGGGCTGCCCAGAATGAATTCCCCCTTTCCTAGCCTCCCTTGCAGTTAGATAGTGATGCGATGACTTAGAGACAAGGGCTTATGCTGTAAATAATTGCATGGACACTAAGAAGTCCTCCTTGAAACACACCCGGTCCATATCCTTGACCTCTTCCTCATTGCTTCTCCATTGATGAACCTGGAATGTGTGTAGAAGGGAAAGGCGAGGAATTCAGTTTTAAAAGCTGGCAAGCCAGAAACTATCCTTGACAGAGAACAAGTCATCAGGATGGTGGGTTGAGCTGGGAGTTGGGGACTTAGTGTGGTGTCCACAAAATCCATAGGTGCCTATTTTTCTATTCTGGTTATATGAGCAAGCAAGGAATCGATACTATGTTCTTGCTGCTTTTATTGTGAGTTTTCTCCCATATGCAGCTGAAATTAATCCTAGATGGTAGTTAGATCATTATTTTTTTCTTGGATCAACAAAATAGAAACAAGACTAGATATTACCTTGTCTTATACCACGTCCAACACTTCACATCTTCCTGTAACCTCTGAACATCTTCTGTTATACGGGCATTCCATCTTCCTGGGTCACCTACTGAGTTTGAATATCTTCCTTTAGGATAAAATGCAACTCAGGTAACCCATCTGATACAAAGCAGATACTGAAGAATCCAGGACAGCTGTGATGTCTTCTTTAAAAAAACCCAAGCTAAAACTTATGAGTAACTTTAACTCTTACAATTTCCTCTACTGTTGGAGCCACAGTTCTGTGGACACATTACCGTTGTCAACATCCCCCTTTCCAGTAACTGATGCCTACACCTGAAGACCATTTTCCAGACCCAGTCTGACGGGAGCCAAGGAGGAAGGGCATTTGCCTGTTCTCTCGTTGTCACACTGCCTTCCCGAAGCAGGTGACCATGGCAAAAATAAATGAATGGCCATTCACCTCTGAGTTTTATTTTTTGTGTCAATAAGTGCTCTGTTTTGCAGGCGGCCTTAGCAGGAGGGGGTGAGGGCTGTGCATTACAGAAGTCTAGATATCAGTGAACTTACTTGGGTGCTGTTCCCATCTCATCCTCTGTCTTTCAGAGTTAGTTTGCTGCTGGAGTTCCCAAAACCTGTCACGTTGGTGTAAACGTACATTGGATTATATTTCGCTTTCTGGAAGAACTTGTTTTGTATGACTCACAATTAACTTCTTTCTTATGATGGTGACCGACCTGGGCAAAGTGCGTGTGTGTCAAAAGGACAGTTTCCTTTGGGAACACCCATGCTGAATGGTCTTGCTAAATTAGTCACAGGTCAGGGATAATCATAAAGTATTAGATGTGGGTAATTAGATTAGGAGAGAGGTCATCTCATCCAACACTCATATTTGGCAGACAGAAAAATAGGGCCTGAGAGATGAATGTGGTGAATGTCACTTACTTTGTTGAAAAAGACCCAAGCTAGAGCAAAGAACCCCTCATGGTGGGCTCTTTCTCCTCTTACATAACCTCTTGTTTCAGTCCACAGTGACTCTTACTGGAGTTTCAGAGGGTAACACTGGGCCGCCCAGTGATTCCTGCTACCTAACCCTCCAGACAACCTAAGTATCATTTTTTTTCCTGGAAATCTATTTTATGCTTCGAGACTGACTTTACAAATTTATTTGAAAAAATACTTTCACTGAAAAATGACTTGTTTGACAAAATAAAAATTCAAGTGAAACTCCTTATAAAAGAAGCATAAACAAACAAAATTTCTATAGATGTGTGAAATGCTGAAAGAAAATCTGGTGTCTCCAACCACTAAAAGTCATCAGAAGATGTTTGGTGACTGTCAAGAAGGGAGGAAAATGCATCTGTACAACTTCGTTGGCCTCAGAGAGAAAGTTTTGAATCATGCTATTGCCTTTGAAGGGACACCCAAGGGCAGGGAACCTCCATCTCTGCAGATTGGATGGGGTGTTTACTATGTGTGCCACCAGGAGGGGGCTGGCAGAACAAGCACAGTCATTCCACACCATGTCTTGTCTGATTGATCTCTTTTTGTTTCCTAATAGATGACCCTGCTGGTAAAAAGTAGGCAGTTCTGACTACCACTCAGACCATGGATGATAGAATAACACCTTTCCCTTAATAATCTTAGTAAGTCAGTGTTCTTCAGGAGAACACATGGTCGTGCTAATTTGAATCCTTGCTTTGATTAACAGAACTATGATCTTTACATAGTACCTGTGCAGTGTTGTGTTAACAAACTCTGTAGGTGGTATACTGGTGTGTGTGATAAGCTGGAGTTGGCATGTTGCCAGCATAAACTGGCTTTACCTCCTTCATGTTTGTCTTCACAAACTCTCTCCGGAGACCCTTTCTTAAGAACTGGATGAAATCTAAGGGAGGTTTATTCAGTGCATCATTCACTTTCAGATAATAAAACACTCAAATCCTGTCTAATATCAAACATTTCTCTCCCAGTTTAAAGCTTCTACTCTTCTATCATCCAGATCCGATTTGATATAGAAAAACCCACAATGAAGAGTGGTCTTTGATCAGAGTTCCTGCTGTGGTGCAGCAGGTTAAAGATCTAGTGTTGTCTCTGAGGCAGCATGGGTTCAATCCCTGCCCTAGCCCAGTGGTTTAAAAATCCAGCAATTCGATCCCTGATCCTTGAACATCCATATGCTGTGGATGTGGCCAGAAAAAAAGTGGTCTTAGTTTTGTTTTTTTTCTTTTCCACTTTATGCTTAACTCCTTCTTTTCCACTCATTAGCTGGTTTTGGTTGGGCAGATAGAGAAATAGGAAATATAGTTTGAAGGGAAGTCCTTATGTTTCTGGTGGCATGTAAATCTTGGAGAACATTGGGGGCTATCACCATCGGACTAGTTTCCACATGGGATGGCTTTGTGCATTGCTCACCTAGCCCCTCCCCTACACTTGCTGGGATTTCCAAGTGAAACTGCCCAACAAATGAGCTGCCTCAGCCAACTGGCACCTTCACGTCCCCAACCTCCAGTCCTATAGCTGACAGATTTTACTCCCAGCTTCTGCCCCTAAGATTTCCTCATTCCCAGTGGGAAGCCCTTTCCTGTGGGCCCTTTTTACAACAGCTCCTGGCTTAGGTGCCTCTCAGAGTTGTCTTGCTGGTTCAGGGAGAATCCCTGTCCTTTCCTGGATGGTCAGCTCACACTCAGTGTCCTGTCCTTAACTTTGCCACTGGTTACTCTGGCCAGTGCAGCCTGATTGCATTTAAACCATCGCTGTGTGACTCAATGACCCACATCTGTGTTGCTCAAATTTGAGCCAATATTTAACCATCTGAATGGATCTTTTAAGCATCCACTTCATTGGCTTATGGTGAAGGGTTCCCATCTGGATTTGTTTCCTATTGTTGCTATAACAATGTATCCATACCCAGCAGCCACTGAACACAAAAGGAGTATGTTATCTTGCAGTTCTAGAAATCAGAAGGCCCTACGGTCATCAGGGCTAAATGACATCTGCTGGAGACTCTAGGGGGGAATCTATTTCCTTGTCTTTTCCACCTTCCAGGGCTTGTCTGCCTTCTTTGAACCAAGGCACCTTCATCTTCAAAGCCAACTCTATGACCTCTTCAAGTCTCTCTTCCCCTCCTCTCTCTCCCCTCCCCTTCTCTTCTCTTTTCTTTCCTTCCTTCTCTGCCTCTGCCTCTCTCTGACATTGCTGACATCTCATCTTATTCACTGACTCCCTGCATCCTTCTTTCCCCAAAAAGGACCCTTGTGTTCACACTGGACTCACCAGGAACATCCAGAATAGTCCTTCCATGGCCAGATCCTTAAATTATTTACACCTGCAAGTACCTTTTACCCTGTAAAGTGACAAGTGGCAGTCTCTGGGGAGTAGGACAGGGACATCTTTGGGGAACATTATTCTGCCTACCGCAGCACCCCTCCACAGTTGGGCAGAAGGAAAGCACAGCTCAGTGACAATTCCATCTAAACTGGTTCTGAATATCATCCCTCCCACATCACAGACCTGTTATCTTCTGTAGCTTCAAGGAGGGGAGGGCAGAAGTCATAAAATTTTTAGCATGTGTCACGTAGGAGCTCTGTCAGCTGTTGATTGTTGTAAATTACAGAATGTTGACCGAAACTGGATCATGATGAGTGTGGCACAGAACAAAATATTGAAAGAAACTCTGATTCTCAGTGTTGGCTGACTCCAGCTTATTCAGACGTGAGATGTGAGATTCCCCCCCAGTCTTTATTTACTTAAAAGGTTGAAGAAACTTGGACGTTTACCTAAGGTTTTCATGTAATTCCAGTCTATCTCTTAAGAGAATTTTGAGAAGCCAGAGGAAGCATTTATATGTATTAGGAGATTGTTGCTGTGTTACATGCTTCCCCTCACTTCCCAGTAGAAAGGGATGAATAATGAGTGCTTCTCCCTTAAGGCAGATGAGATACGTGGAGTCCATAAATGTCTTCTCTGTAGGTTCATGCTCACTGGGTGCTGGGTGAATGCTTCTCTGGTTAGCTTCCCTGAGCCTGGAGTGAGAAGGGGTTGCTAATCCATTGAGATTGCACCGTCTTTGGGTAAAGAATGTAGAAGTATTTTGAACAGAATAAATGTGAAATCTCATCCCAGAGAGAAGCCTTGAAAAGTGGCCACCAGATTCCCAGACGTGGAGCTATGAGCTTCCAGCTAGAAGAGGACAAATTTTTAGCTTCAAAGGAGCTGCCATTAATGGTGTAAGGAGAATGGAGGGGGGGTCCCCTAAAGAATCAACGAAAACACCCCATTAGGAAAAGTCAAATATGTACACCCACCAGCTCCAGAGAATGCAGGCTAGCTCACCATAGTGACTGCTGTGACTTCTGAGGGGCGGTGGTCACAGTTACCACGCTGGGGAGAGTCCTGGAGAAGGAGAGTAAGCCAGCTCAGTTCCCAAGTGATCAGCTTAGGTAGCACAGAGCTTACAAAAGGGAAAAGTCGTAAATTTGCTTTAAAGTTTTGATTACCATTGTTTGGACTACCATAGACTGGAGGTATCTATTATTTTATTATTGCATTTTTAATTGTAAAATAAAAATTGTTACCATAGACTAAATGTATTTATTATTTTACTTTAAAAAGAGACTGTTTCATAAATGCAACTAATCAGAGCAAAGTTTTCTTTGTGTGTGTGTGTATTTTGTTTATTTTTGTGGTTGTTGTCGCTTTTTTGTTCTATTTTATTTTTTAACTAGAAATATTATGAGACTTGGCCTAAGTTTACCCAGAGACAGGGGAACTTCAAAATGATGGGTCTACATTCATATATATGTACACTTAAAAACATTGCCCTTAAAGGTAAACTACATTCCACCAATTACTGAAGACCCCTTTCAGCTTCAAATTCCTGTAATTTTAATATTTTTCTTCTCTCCTCTTATATTTCAGTTTTATTCATTGAGAATTTTGCATAAGGTAGGCTGTCTTTATCATAGGGTCTGGTTTAAAAAGTGTGTTTTGCAAAATTCCTCAAGTTTAAATGTGGCATCTTTTATTAATGTACTTTTAAGTACAATTTAAAGTTGGATTGTCATTATTTTTCCTGAAAAGTAAGTTCGAATTTTGAAATGCATAGGATTTGTAAAAGTGTTGTACATCATAATGGATCTTAGTAAACATAACTTAGTCCATGTTTTGTACTAATACCCATGCTTAGGAAACACAAATAACAACTGCAGCAATAAAAATATCAAGGAATCAAACAAAATAATATTTAGATAGCTACAGAATTCTGAAACGATTCCTTGTCTTTTTGTAGTCCTGTGTTTTTCAGAATTCAGGACTTTGAAGATAAAGGAAAAAAACTCTGAAAATCAGGTTAAAGAAATTAGAACCAACCAAATGATGGAATAATATTGCCAATATAAACACAAATGTTGAGATTCTAACTAACCTATGGTTTGCTCATATCCATACTATGATTCATCTCACTTGTTATTGGTAGTGTTTCCATTATTTTTGTAGTCTTCATAAATATACAACAGAAACTTAACCTTTTGACTAAGTAAATCAAGCATCAAACTCAGTGAAGAGAGGATCATAAAAGAAAATCACTGCCCTCTGAAACTATAACCCTTGATCTTTGTCTGCAGCACAAAGAAAAAAAAAAAAAAGGAAGACTGACTGAAAACAGTAAAACCACCTTAGGGATTTCTCTGCATTTATCTACCATGTTCTTGATGATTTCCAGCACAATAAAATCTGATGAATAATGGAAGATCGGTTCTTGAAAAACCATGGAATGAATACTGCAACTTTCCTTTAATGAGTTTCTCAGCAACTCTTATACTTTCAAACCTGCTTATATCATGGTTATTTGTTTTAACTTTGAACAAACTTGAATTTAGGAAATTCAGAATGAAGCTCTTTTCTTTCCATTTTTTTCCAACTATTTATTCATATTCATATTTTCTTTTTAACGTCTCTTCTGTAGTATAATATATAAAATAAAGAACATTATGTTCTCATTTTTAGTACAAAGCTCAGTAAATACGTACATTGTATTTTTATATTACCTCACCCATATTATAGCAATATATAATGGTGCTATATAACATGTATAATATATAAAAATAACTGTATGATGTAATCATACAGATAGCATTAATGGGTTTATGATTATTTTAAAATAAATGCATATTTAACATTTTTCCGTGTAATTTTTTGAATATGTATATGTGTTTATTTTAAAATAATCATAAACCCATTACATGTTAATGCAGAAGACATTTTCTTGTGGTGGTGGTAAGAACAGCCAAGGGATCTACTGTCTTAACGTTTAAGTGGACAACACCAAAAGCACAGGCAACCAAAGCACAAACAAGTGGGACTACATCAACCCAAAAAGCTGCTGCATGGCAAAGGAAATCATCAACAGGGTGAAGGCAATATATGTGATGGGAGAACATATTTTCAAACTCTATATCTGTTAGTAGATCAAAATCCAAAAATAAGGAACTCCTACAACTCAACAGAAAAAACAAAACAAAGCAAAACCCCCAAATTAACCTAATTAAAAACTGGATGGGGAACTTGAATATACATTTCTCCAAAGATGGCATACAAATGACCAGCAGGTATAAGAAAGTGAGCTCAGCTTCTCTAATCGTCAGGAAAATGCAAATCAAATCCACAGTGAAATACCACTTTACACCTATTAGGATGGCCATTTTCAAAAATAAATAACAGGAATTAATGGGGACATGGAAAATTTGTATACTTGTACGCTATTGGTAGGAATGGAAAATGAAAAAAACCACTATAGGAAATGGTATGGAGGCTCCTCAAAAAATTAAAAGTAGGACTACAAAGAGTTCCCATTTTGGCTCAGTGGTTAATGAACCCAACCAGCATCCATGAGAATATGGGTTCGATCCCTGGCCTCGCTCAGTGGGTTAAGGATCTCGCATTGCTGTGGCTGTGGTGTAGGCCGGCAGCTATAGCTCCAATTCGACCCCTAGCCTGGGAACCCTGGGAACCTCCATTTGCCATGAGTGCGGTCCTAAAAAGACAAAAGACAAAAAAAAAAAAATTAAAAGTAGGACTACAAAATGATCCAGTACTACCACTTTTCTTTTGGGGATATATCCAAAAGAATTGAAATCAGAATCTGTTTAAATATCAATAAGTATAATATACTTAAACAGAAGACCTTTGGAAACTTCAATTTAGATGTGTACAAAGCTTTCTGGAGACCAAAACTTTGAGAGCTAGTGACGTACGCTGTAGCCTAGTGATTTTTCTCCTGACTACATACCTGAGAGAAATGTGTCATGTACACGAAAGACATGTATGGGAAAGGTGCCAGCAGGTTTATTATTTCCTAATAGTCTCAAACTAGGAACAACTCATGTCCACTGACAGGACTGTATATAAATAAATTGTAGTATATTTATACGTTAAACATTGTCAATCAATAAAAAAAGAGCTAAGGACTGATATATGAATGAACAATGTTAGATATCATAGAAAATACTTTGAGCAAGAGGATCAAGACTGATAACAAATGAACCCAGACTGATTCCATTCATAGGAAGTCTGAAAACAGACAAAAATGGTGATGCAAGTTGAAACAGCCCTCGACTCTGCAGCAGGAAAGTGGATATGGACTGGGTGGGACATGGAAGAAATCTCTGGAAGGGAGAATGTGCCATTGCTACCAATGAAAGTTTGTTTAGCATGCCTTGCAAAATTGTATCCACCATCTTTAAATGGAAGAGACCATAAAGTTCAGGCAATAGCAACAAATGTCTGAATAATATACAAGAAGATCAATGAACAAAGATTGATAGACATACATAAGGAATTGAGGACTAATGGGTAGCACTACTAAATCATATTTAAAGAAATGATGTGGTTTGAGGCTGAAGAACATTGCTTCTGAAGAGACATGCTATGGTTTCCTGTTTTCATGGTATACACATGGCTTACCTTGACTGGGCCATCTTTTCTACTGAACTGGCAAACTCTTTCTGTCCCACATGGATTTAGGAGACAAGCAATGCTTTAAACCTTGTTAAAGCCCTCATCATGTTGCTTTAATTTATGGCCACTTGCCTGTGCTCCTTGCTAGACTAAGCCCTTGCATGGAGGGACCTATTTGGTGACAGTTATATCCCATGGCCTGGCTCTACCTAACATAGAGTAGGCACTAACATGCTAGATTTTCTTTGTTATTTAATTAAATGAATTAGTTAGTCAATTATATATTTATTAAATTATCAAAATGAACAATACATTAAATTCATTAAATATTGAAACATAGGAACAATGATGCTTATGAAATAAGAGCCTATGAAGAGTATGGGAGGTTAGAAGAAAGTTAAGACCAGGAGGAGAAGGGACAGTGATCCCTCCCTTCAGAATTACCGTTCCAAAGTATAGCAGAAGGTGACCGACTGCCAAGGGTTTGTTCCTCTTTGCTGGGACATGCTAGCCCCTGGGTCCAGGTGTCCCAGGTGTGCCCTCCCCAGTGGGGACAATGACCTCCATGCACCTCATCAGGATGCACTGTGGGCACCCACCCTTCTCTCTAGCTTCTGTGCTCTGCCAGGTCCCAGCCTGGGCTGGAGGACGGTGGCAGAGGTTGCTGGTTCAAGAGAAGGAGGAAGTTGGGAGAGGTTCAGGGTATCTGAGGTTTGGGGAACAGGCAGCTGAGAACTCATCCAGGAGAGAAGAGTTGTGGTGGGAGGTGAGATCTCTTGCGAACTAAGGTTCCAAGCCCCCCGAGCAGTCTTACATCCTATCACATTTCACTTACAAAACACAAACAAAGATAAAAATATTCAGACTTTAGGGACTTTTCCACAGGGCATTAAACTCTATGTGAAGGGTCCCTTAGAATGTGGGGCCCTCCAGATTGCTCAGGTTGCACCCCAGGAAGTGCGCCTTGGTCTGGGTGTGATAGGACTTCCGGTGGGACTGTAGGGCTAGGTCCTCAAAGGGGGTGCCCCCAGCTCCATGTGTTTGAGAACATTGTGGGGATCATGGACAATCGTGCACGTAGGAGAAATCCTATGAGAGGCATCCCATACTGCACTTGAAACAGCAGAAGCTGATAGAAAGTGAGGAATGAAGACTTAATCCTCACTGAAAGGATAAAGCAAAACAACCTCAAGATGGTTAAACCTTATTGATTCTCCTGGGACCATCTTCGTGCTGCACTTCTCTTAGGAACTGACTGAGGGATGATGAAAAGACTCAAATGATGTCTGAGACTGACCTTCCCAGCAATCCTGAAAAACTGGAGCTTAAGACAAAGAAAACTGCGTTAGAAAAAAACAGAGAAATGAGGCATTTCTTTAAAGTGAATGTTGTCAAGCAAATCCGTACCGGTTACCTTTGAGAGTCTGCTTGGCTCTAGAGTTTGCAAATTCTGGTGTCAGAATTTCAAGGGCTCCGGTTCCAGACTTTTCTGTGTTCTCAGACACAGCTGGCAAAGGCGACTGGAACATATATAATCTAGTTACATATTTTGTTAATTTCCTGTGGCCCCAGCCAGACTGGGGACACGCTAAAATCCATATATGAATTTTCAGAGAGGATGAATATTATTATAATAGCAATAAAGGAGTCTGCAGAGACAAATGAATATCTTGAGTATTAAACTGCCTTAAATGTTTTTTTTAACTCAATTTTTTCTTAAACAAGGAAAGGACAAACAAAATCTATATCCAATTTAATTATGCAGTAAAAGTAAAGTTTAATACAGTTAAAAAACACAGGTTGATGAAATTATCAATGATGTCATTTACATGTGGAACTTCAATCTTCATAATGATTTATCTTTATGGCTCTGGTATTTCCATATACTTTAGTAATTTGGATACTTTGATTTTGCAATATCATTCTACCTGGATAAAAGAAAATGCCAGGATTTTGAAAGCTTTCAAGTACAAATTTTATCTTAATAAATTTTAGAAGGAATTACCTTAAAGTTTATATTTTTATATGCATGAAAATAAATAAGTAGATAAAATGCAAAGACTTTCAGAAATGTAGCTGAATTTATGTTTCTGAGATAAATTTGCTGCATATTGCTTTTTTAAATTAGCTTCTCTGAGTCCCCAAAGATCTGATTTTTTGATTCCTCCCTGTTCTTTTCTAGTGGCCATGCCAGCCCCACCTTCCTTATTGTTCTTTGTTAGGGCTTTTCTACTAATCTCACAACATGTCTGTATTTGCCCATTTCTTTCTTCTTTCCTCATCCTCTTCTTCACTATGGTTTAGTTTCCTCATGTTTTTGGATGATGGACAAAAGGGGTACAGATCTGTTATGCCATTGGTCTTCCCTACCTATTACTTCCTGGAATGTCTAGTAGGATCCAGTGAGGTTCTAGAGGGAGATAAAATGCAGATAAGGAAAGTAGATGTGGGTGAATTAATGACATAATGGAATATGTATTGCATGTGTTTGCCAAGCTAAACCATTCTTGTCCCATTTGCAAACTTGAGTCAAGTTAAGTAGTCTCTTTTTTTAAACTAGTACATACAGCCAATGGGTGAAATAAATCATCCATTAAAATTATTATACATTTCCAGTTCTTCTTTGTCTACCCCCCCCACACACACACACACTTTCTGAACAAAGGTGGCCAACACTTCCACATAGGGTCACCTGGCAATGTCAGGTTTCGCTTATTTTTTCTTAACCTTCAAAACCAGTGCATGTGATAGATTATTATCTTTTGGGACTGGCAGTGTCAGGAAATAAGGAGGTTTGTCTAAGCGCATTTTCTGAGTGACGTAAGGTATCCTTTATAAGGAAGTTTATTTTACGTCAAAGTGGAGAGAACCTTGCTGATGTCATCACGCACGCCCTGTCATCCTCTAGATGCTTACATACAATACCCTGCTTTCTCTCTGCACCCATGATTCCTAAGCTCATCATTGTTCTGAGAGGCACGTGCGGGTCTCTTTTAAGAGCCATTAACATGTCTGGGATGTTTTGCTCCTCCACTGAATAAGCCCAGAATAATGCATTTTTAAAAACATCTTTGTCCATGTTTTTATACTACATGTTCTCTGGTACTGCCACACCTTATTTCATATTGCACTCGGCATCTCTGGCTTATACAGCCCTCATGCTCCAAAATTCCAACTTCTTTCATCCAGCCTTCTATAAGCTTGGACACAAAGGGATCCATGTGTTTGAACTTCTATTAAAATAGATTCTGAAGTTACCTCAAAAATAATACAGAGCAGAGTATGGACTTCAGTATGGGACTTCATCCTTATGTTTGTTGTTGAGTCACTTTCTCTAATTTACCATCTTCTGGGTAAAGGGGTCAAAGCATCATACCATGAATCCATAGCAAGTTCTGAACTTGAGCAGGTCAGTGCATTTTTAAGGGTCTGTTTCCTTCTCACAAAGATGAAAAGATTTAATGGAATGATCACCCAGATTCCTGACATATGTGGAAAGTTTATAACTGTGTGTGAGATGAGCCTCTGAAACGATTCAGAGTTTGAAGATGATTGTTGGTAATACCATAATGAAAAGTTAAATGTAAGTTAAAAATGAATTAATAAAGACATGCAAGTATGAAAATAAGAACACTTATAGAGTTGTATATTTTATAAATATCATGTCTCTATTATAAATTACTGAATCACATTAATTGCTTTTAGAATAAATATGATCCTACCATAAGAATCTTTAAAATTATGTATTTTTACAATAAAATAAATATTTATATAACTTTATATATAAATTATATATATAAGCAATTTAATTTGAAAAGTTGTATCACTTGCATTAGCTAAGTGTTGGCTGGTATATCTCAGAGATTTTTCTAGAGTATTTCAAGTAGGGTATTTAAGATATTGTAATCCACTTGGTATATATTTGATCCTATGGAATTTTTTTTTATTGAAACAGTTTTTGTTAATAAGTTTGGTCAGTGTCACATCTCAAAGACAGCTCAGGTCATCTGTTAATGACAGTAAAATATGTACATTAAATTATTTATCTGCTTTGTTTTTTAGAGTTTTATTGAAGTGTAGTTGATTCACAATGTTGTGATTGTTTCTGCTGTAAAACAAAGTGGTTCAGTTATACATACACACAGCCATTCTTGCACCTTTTTTTTTTTTTTTTTGACTTTTTAGGGCTGCACCTATGGTATATGGAAGTTTCCAGGCTTGGGGTTGAATCAGAGCTGCAGGGCAATTCCAGATCCAAGCCACGTCTGTGACCTACACCATAGCTCATGGTAACACCAGATCCTTAACGTACTGAGCAAGGCTATGGATCAAACCCACATCCTCATGGATACTAGTTGGGTTCATTACTGCTGAGCCACAATGGGGACTCCTATCTTCCTTATTATGATGGTAGACTTCTTACTGCACCATTTGTAATAACATTTCTATAATCACAAACTTGAGATACCTATACAGGAAAAACCTTCCATGAGTTCAGCTGATGGTGGGAATGCTTTTAAGGATTTTATTTTCCAAAATGTGAGGGTCCATTGTATCAGAAGCTAGTATCTTTATGCCATTTCCACTGAAACAGAAAATCTTAAAACTTTCAGTAAGGTTGCTCATTCACTTTGACCCAATTTTCCAAGGAATGTGACTCAAAAAAACACTGAGGATTTCCTGTTGTGGCTCAGCGGTAGTGAGAGTGACTAGTGTCCATGGGGATGTGGGTTAGATCCCTGGCCTCACTCAGTGGGTGGGGGGATCCAGTGTTGCCGTGGGCTGTGGTGTACGTCGCATACGCAGCTTTGATCCTGCATTGCTGTGACTTGATGTAGGCCAGCAGCTGCTGCTCCCATTTGACCCCTGGCCTGGAGCTTCCATGTGCCACAGGTGCAGCCCTAAAAAAAAAAAAAAGAGCACTGAGAGTAGGCCAGTGAAATACCTGGCTCTTGGTTTATGAATCAATGCGTTTGTAGCTAAATGATGACTATATCAGGACCAGGAGAAACATATTAAAATATATAGATTTTCTGCTTAATAGATTCCTGTAAGAACTGCCTCATAGTTGGCACCAAATAACAATGACCCAACAAGACATGGTAAACAAAAAAGCTACAAAGCCAAAATTGTATTTTCCATCTGGCTTGTTTTGCTCTCTCTCTGCTGTAATTTTGGCTTGAACTTGACAGCTAATCATTGGTAAGCATATGCTGCTTGTGAGTCTTGATCCTGTGGCAATGAAGCTTAGAGCCAAATTGACAGTGATTGCATTTTAAGTATCTGTCAGCTCAAGAATTCACAAATATCCAAATGGTATTTTGCAGAGATATTGACCATAGGAAACCAAAGTACTTTGAAGTATAACTGCTTTCATTAACTCAGATTTACTGAATATCTATTGTGGAGCCAGAGTCCAAAGTTGGTCCATCCAGTGCTATGAAAATAATACAGGTGAAAGATGGGGAGACTGTGCCTTATTGTTTGTTATCTAGTAGTTGAAATAAAGCATACATACAACTAAAATGTAAAACAGAAAGGAATGAGTACAATAAGAGTTGTGAAAACAGAGTGCTAAACTGATTTGGGTCAGGGAGTGACCTTTTCTAGATGGAAATAACCATAAATGGTTTATTAATGAGGTGGCATCTGAACTGAGTATTGAAACTCCTCATTTGTCATTTGTATACTGACTGCAAATAAAATTAAGAGGACGGTGTTAGTATGAGCATCTGTGCGAATGGGAGAATATAAGTTAAAAACACCGACAGAAGTTAACCTGGAATGAAGTACAAGCAAATAAAGGACAGAGATGCTGATATAGTTGAAAACTAGGCTGTGTTAGATTGAAAGATTTGAAAGTTATTATAAAGAATATGTGAATTTTTAAATAGGGAGACAGTATAAATAGAAGTTATGCACATAGATAGGGAGAGACAGTTATCTGAGGATTGTTTTATTTAATATTTATTTCAACCATTCACATTGATACTATTATGATACCCATTGTTGCTGAGGTAGTTGAAGCCCAAGGAAGATAAAGAACCTGACAAGAACGTCCAGGTAAGAACTGAGCTAGCGGTATTCACACGTATTCATTTTGACCCAGAGCCTGGGCCTTCTAACAATGATAGAATTCTGCCTCCCAGTAGGTAATAGTATAAGATTTATCATGTAGCAGTGATACACTTAGTTGTGTCCAAATGTTCCAATGGGACCCTAAAGTTCTAATTCAGCCATAGATCCAAACCAGGCATTTCCTCTTGGTCATTATGGCTCATGAGTTTTTTAAAATTAAATTTAATTGTTGAACATTTTAGATATATCTAATTGTAAAAAATACTACAGAGAGGTCATATATACTCCACTGGGCTGTAAAGACAAAATTAATATGAAATACTACCTTGACATTTTATATATATAAAAATATTATATATATACATATATACATATACATACATACATATATATATATATATTTGGCTGCACTAGAGATGTGCAGAAGTTCCCAAGCCAAGGATCAAACTCATGCTGCAGTTGTAGCCTGCACCACAGCTATGGCAGTGCCAGATCCTTAACCCACTATGCCACAAGGGAACTTCTATGCCTTGACATGTAAAGCCAGAAGGACCTTAAATGACCTTACTATAAATTTCCCTCCTCATTCTGTTTCTGCAAATAAAGTCTCCTAGCCAAACAGTCTTCCATTTTAAATGGACCAAATGCAGTTCCTGCTTATCTCGAGTCATGGAATTTAGTTCCCTGCCAGCTGCAGAATTACTTAGGCAAGGTGCCCCATACCTTCCTGTGGGAGCCAAAGGCATCTCACCCTCTTGATACTACAAAGCCTGCTTCCTGCAGCTCCTGATTGTGTCCTGTGTCTTGAACACAACCCCATGCCATGTGTGGCATGTGCTGTCCTACTATTAAACCTAACATTCGATGGCATATTTCTCACAACTCCTGAACCAATATTGATACATATGGGTCATTTAATCTGTACTATATTCATATTTCCTTACTTTTTACCTAATACCCTTTTCCTGTTGCAGGATATCACATATTTAGTCATCATGCATCCTGTGGTTCCTCTTGGCTGTGCAGTTTCTCAGGTTTTCCTGTTTTTGATGACCTTGGGAGTTTTGAGGACAACTGGTCAGGTTTTTTGTAGAATGAATTTCCATTAAGATCACTCCATTGTTTTCACAGTTGTATAGGGATTGCAGGTTTGGGGGAGGAAGACAAGAGGGTAAAATGCCATTTCATCAGGTCATATCAAGGATGCATAGTACCCACATGACATTTCTGTTGGTGCTAACTAGATCACCTGGCTGAGGTGTGTTGGTTAGTCATCTCCACTGCAAATAACTCTTCCCCACTTTTCATCCTGTGCTCTTAGGAGGGAGTCAGTAAGTACAGCCTACACTTAAGGAGTTGGGAGCTGCACTCTGTTCTTTGAAGGCAGAGCATCTACATAAAGTTTTTGAAATTCTTCTACCAAGGAGAATTGTCCATTCTCCCCCATTTAATTATTTTTTGAATCATTTATAGAGTCACAGATATACAGATATTTGTTTTATAGGTTGGATATAATCTAGCTTTTTTTATTCCCCAGATTGTTCCAGCCTTGGCCATTAGAAGCTCTTTAGCTGGGAGTTGGCTCCTGTTTCAACACACCTAGATCATTGTGTATGTGTGTTGTGTGCATGTGTTTTGCAGCACTTTTCTTAGTTCTGGCTTGTCTTGTATATTTTCTATCTCAGGCTTGTGGTAAGCCATTTCTCCAAGCAGCCTTGGCTCCTTTTCTTTGAGAGTGGCATTCAGTTCTGAGATCTGGTTGCTAGGCAAGCTCATTGCAACTGGGCAGTCTCGTTATTCCTTGCTATGCTCAGCTGACAGACCAAGGGACTCTGTGGGTGTGGGTGTGTGTTTGTGTGTGTGTGCGTGCGCTCTAAGCCAGGTATAGACACATATCCATATGTATTTATATATGTAAACATGAAAGTATATTACAGGAAAAACATGAGCCCATATTTAACTACTATTCCTATATACTGAATGGTAGTGTCAGAATCGTTAACCTATACCCTGTAAGACTCATCATTATTAACTAGAGTACAGTGATTATGCCAACTCCTTTTGCCTCTAGTTTTACAAACTTCACTCATCGCCAAGGTAACTTAGGTCACCACTTTGTTCTCCACCTCTTTTTTTTTTTTTTTTTGTCTTTTTGCCTTTATGTAGAGCTGTACACGCGGCATATGGAGGTTCCCAGGCTAGGGGTCTAACAGGAGCTGTAGCTGCCGGCTTTCACCACTGCCACAGCAACGCGGGATCCGAGCCATGTCTACAACCTTCACCACAGCTCACGGCAACACCGGATTCTTAACCCACTGAGCAAGGCCAGGGATCGAACCCGCAACCTCATGGTTTCTAGTCGGATTCGTTAACCACTGAGCCACGAAGGGAACTCCTCTCCACCTCTTTAAGTTAGGTTGTTTCATACATTTGTAATCTAGTTAAATTGTTTTGTCACATTTTGCATTCTATCTTGATATTCCTATTAATAACATTTTGAAATGTGCAAATAGATGAAAAGACTCCATCTCATTTTTGCATCTGGGACTCAGATTTTTCCTATATTAAGGGAAAATATCTCTTTGGTAAAACTATTGGAGTTATTTATGTTCTTTGGTGTTGTACGAACTATTTCTGTTCATCTAATATATGGTGATCATTCACGTATTTTATATTCCCAGCTCTTCACCAGGGAAAATACCTAGTTTAGCTGCTGCTCCTGCTGTAATGTGATTCCCAGTATTCTGTTGAAATCATCTCCCTTTTTAAAAATAGTAGTTATAGCATGTCTTGAATTGAGCAGGATATAATACAAATCAGCTTTCCAATGGCCCAAGTTTGTCAAGACCTACTCTTTATATTAAACAGATAGATTTCTGTTGTTTTCTGTTGCAGTTGTTATCATAATTGCCTGAAGTTTTTCTAGGTTTTGTCCCAGGTTCCTCTACTCATTATATTTTCAAGTTGTATTGTCTCTCTTGACCTACTGAATGTGTGGTTTCTTAAATATAAAATACATAGTATGGTATTTACAAGTGCTTCTAATTTCCTTCCGTAATATTTGAAATGCCAGGTTGAGATTCTTTAGGCTTATTACAGCATGAGTGGAGAACTGGGACTCATGAGCAGAAGGTTGTTGATGAAAAATGTGTGTGAATGGAGAAGGAACCTGACATGTGTGATGCAAAAATGAATGAGTTCCATTATTCAACAAATATTGATGGAGCTCACACAAAGTGCCAGACACCGTGACAGGCACCAGAGCTACAGCAGTTAGTGTAACAGGCAAAACTTCCCTTCTATCATAAAGTTTAAATTCTAGTGTGGAGATATGGCAGGTGTGCAGACAATAAAAATATAAACAACTGGTAGCAATAATTTCTGTTGAGAGCATTAAGCAGTATAAATAGAGACTAGAAATGGAAATGGGTGCTTATTTAATGGAGGACGGTCACACATAGGCTCTCTAATTAGCTCATTTTTAATCAAGGTCTAAAATAAAATGCATGCAGATATGAGAAAAAAAAAAACATTTTAGCTTAACACCAGCTACAAAACTTCTCAGACACATCAGGTGAATGCAAATTAGACAGAGAAACAGCATAAAGGCTAATGTGAACCATAAGCCCCATGGAACCCAGATAAAAACCTATACTGGGTCTTACTCCCCTTTTTCATCACACCTGCCCAGTAAAAATCCTAGCTCTGTTTTTCAGAAGACTCCTCTAAGACAGTTTTGAAAATGAAAGAAAACCATTAATTATTACATTAGACACAAAGTATAAGTGGAATTGTCCTTGTCATCCTATTTATGATCTATTAAATTTAGAATAAATATGCAAGAACTGATTGATATTGCCTTAAAAGTAGGGAAGGAATAATCTCCCAATGTGTAGAATAAGCAAATGAGGTAGAGAATGAGAAAAGAACCCTCTTTTCTTAATACAAGAATGAAAAAGAAGAGATTACAAACCATTTTGTTCCTATTAAAATAAGCAGTAGGAGTCCCCATTGTAGCTCAGCAGTAACGAACCTGACTAGCACCCATGAGGATGTGGCTTTGATCCTTGGCCCTGTTCAGTGGGTTAAGGATCTAGCATTGCTGTGAGCTATGGTGTAGGTTTCAATGTGCCAGATCCCATGTTGGTGTGGCTTTAGTATAGACCAGCAGCTGCAGCTCTAGTTTGAGCCCTAGTCTGGGAACCTCCATATACCAGATGCAGCCCTAGAAAATAGAGGCAACATGTTCATATCCTACCATGTATGTGTTCGAGCCATTTTTAGAACAAGACTTAGCTGTGGATTCCTATGAGGGTAAATAAAGTATTACCTTTGGAAAAATCCATAGTTTCTTAAATATTTAGATGAATGATTATAGTATTTTAAGGAACAATAAAATCAGATGCATGGTTCATTGGGTAGGTGGCAATGAGTATGGCTTTCAACTTAAGATGTCATCTAAGTGGAGGTAACAGTTGACAATGCTGGATGGGATGTTGGGAGACTAGGTAAAAGTGGATTAAGATTGACCTTGTTGGTTGAAACCAGAGCAGTGGATGCAATAATACAGAGAGAAGATAGATATGGGGGAGAAAAGCAAAGGATATTGGGCAGCTTTCATGGCAATGTTCATATTCACTACATGAAAGGGGAAAGAAGAGCTGGAGTTCCCTTTGTGGCTCAGAGGGCTAAGAACCTTACTAGTATCCACGAGGGTGTGGGCTTGATCCTTGGCCTCGATCAGTGGGATAAGGATCCTGTGTTGTTGTGGCTGTGGTATAGGCCAACAGCTGCAGCTCTGATTCAACCCCCAGCCTTGGAACCTCCACATGCCGCAGATGCAGCCCTAAAAAGAAAGAGAAAAAAAAAAGAAAAGGAAAGAAAGAAGGAAGAGCAAATAAATAAAAAAAAAAAGAAAGAGTCAGAAAGGTGAGGGTGTGGACCAGGCTAGTATTCTATCAGAGAAGCCAAGTCTTGCGAGTTCCTGCACTTTTCTGTCCTTGGTATCTTGCTCTCCTTAAATGTGATACAACATGAAAGGAAGTCTGCACAATGTGAGAGTTGGGTGTTTAGCTTTATTTGGGGCAACATGAGGATGATAGCCAGAGAGAACATCTCAGAGAGCTCCGAGAAACTGCTCCAAAGAGGTGGGGGGAAGTCAGTGTAACCATGATTTTGCTGGAGGGGAAGGTACATGCAGCTAAACGCACATTTTGCAGAAGGCCGCTGCTAGTAAGGAGAAGTAGATGTCGCCATGAAGGATTTTAATACTTGCATAGATCTGGAGAGATGCAAGAATTGGGCTTATAAAGTCTTTTCATGAAAATAACTATTTGCAGGTCAATTTTTCCCAGAGCACAGTTGCCTCACTCCTGATCTGCACCCTGAAATTCTTTCACAGGGTGTTGAAGGTCAGTGGCTGCAGCGACTCATGTAGAGGTAGGTGGCAAGTGCCAATTTGCAGTTGGCACTGGGCAAGTGGCTTTCCCCATGGGCAAACCAGGGGGAACTTGTTACTGCCTGCCCACCTTGGTGGGGGGAGGCGGTGTACTTGGATACTAAGGTAAATAATAGCAGCATTAAGCTTTAAGAGCCATAAAGCTCTGTATCGTTTAGAATGTTTGATCAGCCACCCTTACAGATAATATCTACATCGTAGATGGATGTGTTTCTCTGTTGCTTCTGTCAACTGGCTCATGTAAAATGGAATAACTGCTAAACAGACCCTGAACCTCTCTCCTCTGATGGTCAATAGGAAGAGTCCCCTACTATTTTCGCTTAAATAGCTGGATTTGTTCTACTCTCAGTAATAATTTGCTTTCAACGGCCTGAGAGTGAAAATCTCTTCCATTTGAGGAGCATGAGATGTCCTGAATAGGTCAAAGGGTCATCCTCACCCCAAGAATAAATTAACTGTATGTCATCACATTTTCTGGCTCTTGGTTTCTTTAGTATTAAGATGTAGGAATAAATAATCTCTAATGTCATTCCAGCTCTAAAATTATATGGCACTTGCTGTTTTAACAAATGTATTGGTTGTATTAGGTTAACAAACAGATTATTAACTACTGCTTCAAAAAAACTCAAGCCATTTTATATTTGAGATTTTAGAAATTCCTGCTTCAAGAGTTTTTTTTTTAATTAGCTTTATTGGAGTATAGATGATTTGCCATGTTGTATTAAGACTTATCTTTTAAGAATATCAGGGAAAAAGAATTCTGCCACCAACTTTTTCTAAAGAATGTTCTTTTACCCCTTTTCTGTTTTTATGCTTCTGGATATAGAACCAACATAAATTATAAGCAGAAAAATTAGCATCAACGTTGAAGTATTGCTAGAATTTGTATGCAAAATTAGATGGTACTCCATGTTTGTGACTCTAAGAAAGAGTTCAAGATCCCCACTGACTTGCTAATTACAAAGGAGGAGGGGCTGTGGTTGGTGCCCTGTGACTTTCTTTTATGTTTCTGCCAAGAGCTAGATTACTTTGGCAAACCTCACAAAACACTCTGCTCTTAGTTGACACCTTCACCTTCTTTGCAAGGATTTATTCTAAGATGTCCCAGTGAAATAGGTCAGCCTTGAGAATCCCAGTCCACAGAAAAATGTAATGACCCCGTGACACATTTCTCTGGAGGTTCAGACAAAGTGGACATCAGAACTAAAAATAAAATGGAAAATAACTGATCTGAATCCTGACTGGGAGCCACAAACACCTGAGAGGACCAAGACTGTGACCCAGTCCAGGACCTGTTACAAAGCTAGTTTAACTTTCAAGTCACAGCAAAGTGCTATCCAGAGAAACAAAGGCTCATCAAGAATATCATTACAACAGGTCTTTGAGAATGTTTTATCTTAAATCCCCTTTGTTTTCTACAAATTACTTTCATTTTGATTAAATAAATTCTCTTAGTATCTAAAGTATTTAAGAAGCGAGGTCATAAACAATAGTTATAGTAATAATTATTGTTATTTTGCTAAACCTATATCTACATAGACTTTTACTACATTCGATTAGGAAAAGAGTAAGTCTGCATCGTAAGTACATTTTTATTTTTAATGTTAATTTCTTTGTCTTTTTAGGGCTACAACTGTGGCATATGGAAGTTACCAGGCTAGGGGTTGGATAGAAGCTGCAGCTGCTGGCCTACACCATAGCCATGGCATCTCAGAGTCCGAGCCATGTCTGTACCCTACACTGCAGCTCATGGCACTGCTGGATCCTTTAACACTGAGTGAGACCAGGGTTCGAACCCACATCCTCATAGACAGATTCTTAACCTGCTGAGCCACAACAGGAATTCCTGTATGTATAAGTAAAAAAAAAAAAAAAAATACCACGTTTTCAGATATCTGCAATCTTTTTTTAAAAACAACAACAACAAAATGTACTCACCTGTATTCCTGAGTTCTCATGTTATTTGGCAAACTAGGTGATTTAGACATCAGCTAATAGTCTATCATCTTTAAATTTCTTTCATTTGGCCTATTTGGCATATGATAATTTTGGTAAATGTACCATAAATTAGGCCACGAAGGGATAAGGGCATTTAATTTGTCAGCAATTCTGATTTCAACAGATTTACAAAGGAATTACTGATGTAAAAGAGCTTCTGAGTGAAATCAGGCCTTAAGTGTATTTGTTGCTTTCAGAGGAAGACAGAGTAAAAGGAAAAGGAAAAAAGAAACTGAGATAATTTTATAAACTATACTTTCATGCATTTGATGTATACTGATTTATCATTTAAATGCATAAGTGATAAATGTCTAGTTTATTTTTCATAAAATAAAATGAGTTTAATTTGATAGAAGGAGAAGACTTTTTATAAGAGCTTCCCAGTGCACAGAGAGAGATCACAAGGTAACAGCATAGAAGGTTAAATCTGTGTCAGAACTGATGAAAAAATATAGCATCTTCTGGAGTTACAACTAGTTTACCTGAGAGAGAATATTCCAACATCCTTTGGAAAACAAGGACCTAACTGATCTATTATCCCCCTAGTGACCAGCCTGTCTCTAATCAGTAACCCCAGAGTATGTTTTAATGCATGGGCAATGCCTTGAGGAACAAAGGAAGTGTTTAGACAATGGTTGATTTGGTATGAGGCATTATAGCTGCCTTAGACATCAAACTTTGTTTTGTGTAGTTTAACTTCTGAGAGCAAGGTCGTCTATTTGGAAAAACCTAGTATGACTTTATACCATTCCTACTATGCTAGTGGTTCTGAGTTGAAAGGGGAAAAAAAGGGGAAATTTTAAATGACTAAAAAAATACTGAGAAATAATGAATGTTTAAAAAACATTATGAAAATGCTACATCCAGACAATGGAGTATTACTCAGTGCTAAAAACAAATGAGCTATTAAATCATGAGAAGCAATGGACCAGTATTAAATGTGCTTTACTAAGTGAAAAATAACAATCTGAAGATGCATACATACTGTATGATTCCAACCATAGGACACTCTGGAAAACGCAAGACTAGGGAGACAGTGAACACATCAGTGGTTGGCATGAGTTATGGGTGGTGCGGTGGGGGACATAGATGAATACGTAGAGCACAGGGAATTTTTAGGGCAGTGAAAATACTCTGTATGAGACTCTTATGGTGGGTACACGTCATTACATGTGTGTCCAAACCCATACAATGTGCAATACCAAGAGTGAACCCTGTTGTAATTGGTGGACTTTGGTTGATAATGATGTGTCAATACAGGTTCATCACTTGTAAGAAAAATGTACTGCTTTAGTATGGTCTACTCATAGTGGAAGAGGCCAGTCCTTGCCTGTATGAGGGCAGAGGATAAATAGGAACTCTATACTTTCCTCTCAATTTTGCTGTGAACCTACAATGCTCTAATATATACATACATGCACATGTATGTATTATATACATATATATGTATTCCATATATATACTTATATATACATATATATAATATGTATGTGGTAAAAAGAAAATTTTTAAATGCAAACATCCAGATTGTTATTTATTTGTAAAATTTGGTTATGCTGTAGTTTAGCCCATCTTCAAAGTAAATGTTGGTGAGCCCTCAATTAGCATGTTTAGTAGACTTAATCAGAAAATGATTAGCAACTTTCTATTACAGTACAACGTATCCTGTGCCCTTAGTGTTTGGGGAAAAAAAGCATCTACTATTTAAAAAGTCTGCCTTAATGCTTCATAATCCATTTATTTATCATATTGATTAAAAACAGGAGTTCCTGTCATGGTTCAATGGTTAATGAACACGACTAGTATCCATGAGGATGCGTGTTTGATCCCTGGCCTTGCTCAGTTGGTCAAGGATCTGGTGTTGCTGTGAGCTGTGGTGTAGGTCGCAGACGCATCTCGGATCCTGCATTGCTGTGGCTGTGGCGTAGGCCAGCAGCTATAGCTCTGATTTGACCCCTAATCTGGGAACCTCCATGTGCTGTGGGTGCCACCCTAAAAAAGACAAAAGACAAAAAGTAATAATGTGACAGGCAATGTTTTAGCATGAATATTCCTAAAATGACATGAATAGAATAAAAACTCTTGCTTTCCTGGACTTTCATTCAGGTTGTGATGATTTAGGTTAGATAAGATATTACAGAGCAAAATACTTAACTAAGCGAGCCTGTAATAAACACTCTGGGGGAAATACAGAACAGTAAAGAAGACAGAGTGCAATGGAAAGTAGGGGTAATTTTAATTATGGTGGTCATGCATGGAAGGCTTCACTGAGAATATTATATGGAATTAGTACGTGGAGGAGGATAGGGAGTAAGTGGATATGATTCTGGGCAGTGACCACTCTAGGAAGTTCCACAGCTGATGCTGAAGTCCTAAGGTAAGAAAAAGTATGTGGACCAGCAAGGCAACTGATACAGCTGCTCAAACTGAGTAACTTAGAGGTTAGTAGGACCATGAGATCAGAAAGGTAACTTAGAAGGTTTACTGACCTAACTGTGTGGGGAGCCCACACTGTGGTAAGCATTTTGTCTTTTCCATGGGGTGAGATAGGAAGTCACTGGCAATTTTTGAGCAGAACTGAGCCATATAATTTGATTAATAATTTTAAAATGTATTTCTGAGAAATATCTTCTTTTGGAATGACAGAGGAACTTATGAAGGCAACACTATAAAAAACAGCTCAAGAAGCTGGGTCAATTCAAGTAAAATAAAGACAAACAAGCAGAGAAATAATCCCCATAAGTGTAGAGCTTGTGAAGCGATTCTTTCTTATTCCTTCGTCTTAAGCCTATTTGTGTATTTTTATATAAATGTTGTTTCTTGTAGGCAGTGTGTTCCAAGTCTTGATTTTTTAATCCAGTCCTATGGCCTCTGCATTTTGAGTAGAATGTTTAGCTCATCCATACTTAACGTAGCTATCGGTCTTGGAATTAGACCTGCAACTTTGCCATTATGCTACCCGTCTTTCATGTCTTTTTGTTCTTCTGTTTCTCCTTTGTGCTATAGAGATATTTCATGACTCTTTATTTCCTCTGTTGCTTCTTTTAGCTATATTGTTTCCTTTATTCAGTTGAAAGGTTGCTCTAGTGATTAAAACCTAAATTTTGAAACAGCTTTATTATATGATATTGACACAAAATTGCTGTGTATACTTAACATGTACAACTTGATGTTTTGATATAAATATATGTTGTGAAATGATCACCACAATTAAGCTAATTACCACAATCACTTCTACATAGTGTGTGTGTGTGTGTGTGTGTGTGTGTGTTGAGAAGATTTAGTTTTCCATCTATCCTCTTAGCAAATTTCAAGTATGTGGTACAGTAACAATCACTATTCTTACCATGCTGTACATTCGTTCATTCATCTTGCATAATGAAAATTTTTTACCCTTAGACCAGAATCACCCTATTTCCCCTACCCACAGCCCTGACAACTACATACTCTACTTCTGTTTTGACTATTTCATATTCTATATATAAGTGACATCATGCTATATTTCTCTTTTTCTATCTAGCTTATTTCATTTAGCATAATATCCTCCATCTCCATTCATATTATCACATATGACAAAATTTCCTTTTATATGTTTTTATATCTATATGTATCTAACATTTTATTCATCCATTAAAGAACATTTAGGTTATTACCTTATCTCCGCTATTGTGAATAATCCTGCAGTGAACATGGAGGTGCAACTGTCTATTTGCAATCCTATGATCACCTTCTTTGGTTATCTACCTAGAAGTGGGATGGCTAGATACTATAGTAATTACTCTAATTTTTTGAAGAACCTCTGTATTGTTTTCCATATAGCTGTACTAATTTACATTCCCACCAGCAGTGAACAGGCTTTCCTTTTCTCCTCACCTTTGCCAAAACTTGTTACCTCTTGTCATTTTGTAAACAACCAACCCTTCTAATAAGTGTGATGTGATACTTTTGTTGTGGTTTTGCTTTGCATTTTCTTGATTATTAGTGATGTTGAGTATCTTTTCTTGTTAGCCATTTTAATTTCTTATTTGAAGTCCTTTGTTCATTTTTAATCAATTGAGTTAATTATATTTTTTCTACTGTATGATTTTCTTATATATTTTGGATGTTAACCCCTTATTAGATATATGGTTTGCAAATATTTTTCTCCAGCTCATGTGTTATATTTATTGTTTGTTGATTATTTTCATGGCTATACAGAAGCATTTTAGTTTGATGTGATCCCACTTGCTTATTTTTGCTCCTGTTGTCTGTGTTTTTGGTGAAGTATCTGAAAACTTATTGCCAAAAGCAATGTCAAAAGTTATAATTTCTTTCTTTCTTTCTTTTTACTTTTTTTTTTTTTGCTTTTTAGGGCTACATCCATGGCATATGGAGGTTCCCAAACTATGGGTCTAATTGGAGCTACAGTTGCTGGCCTATGCCACAGCCACAGCCACAGCCACAGCCACATGGGATCTAAGCTGCAGCTGTGACCTCCACCACAACTCAGGGCAATGCCAGATCCTTAAATCACTATGCAAGGCCAGGGATTGAACCCACAACCTCATGGTGCCTAGTCAGATTTGTTTCCACTGTGTCATGATGGAAACTCCTTTTTTTTTTTTTTCAAAGTTATAATGTCTCTATAAGTTTTAATTTCAAGCCTACATGTAAGTCTTTAATCCATTTGGAGTTGACTTTTGTGTATGGTGTGAGATAGGAGTCCAAATTCATTTTTTTGCCTGTGGATACCCAGCTTTCCCAACACAATCTGTTGAAGAGACTGTGCTCTCCCCATTGTGTATTCTTGATGCCTTGTAGAAGATCAGTTGTCCATAAATGTGTGGGTTTATTTCTAGGTCCTCTACTCTTTTCCATTGCTGTAAATATCTGTTTTTGTACTGGTACCATACTGTTTTGATTACCATAGTTTTTTGGTATTGTTTGAAGTTAGGAAGTGTGATGAGTTGTTTTTCTTGCTTAGGATAGCTTTGACTAGTCAGGATCCTATGTGGTTCATGTGAATTTTAGGGTTCTTTTCCTGTCTGTATGAAAACTACCATTAAAATATTGATAGGGATTAAATTGATTCTGTAGATCATTTTGGGTAATTTAACATTTTAACAATATAAATTCTCCCAACCCAAGAATATTGGATGTCTTTCCCTTCATTTGCTCTTTTAAGCTTTTTTTCATTAATATTTTATGATTTTCAGTGTGCCACTCTCTTAACTCTTTAAGTCGGTTAAATATTTGGGTTAAAATACCTTAAGAATTTTAATTTATTTTTGCTTATAATGTAAATGAGATTGTTTTCTCAATTGCTCTTTTGGCTAGTTCATGGTTAGTGTATAGAAATGCTACTGATTTGGGTATGTTATTTTGTGCCCTGCAACTTTATTGAATTTATTAGTTCCAACGTTTTTTTTGTTGTTGCTGTTGAGTCTTTAGGGTTATCTATGAATATGATTATGTGTCTGTAAACAAAGATAAATTTTCTTCCTTAATTCTTTTTCTTGTCTAGTTGCTCTGTGATTTCCAGTACTATTTCGGATAGCAGTGATAAGAGTGAATATTGTCTCCTATTTTCAGATCTTAGGGAAAAGTATTTCAACTTTTCACCCCTCAATATGATACTAGCTAAGATTTTGTTATATATGGCCTTTATTATATTAAGGTATGTTCTCTTTGTACCTACTTTGTGAGAGTTTTTATCATAAATGGTTGTTGAATTTTGTCAAATGCTTTTTCTGCCTTTACCGAAATGTGGTTTTCAACTCTGAATCCATTGATTCTGTGTTTCATGTTAATGGATTTGCATATGTGGAACTATTTTGCATTCTAAGCATAAACCTCACTTGATCATGGCAGATGATCCTTTTAATGTGTTATCACATTCAATTTGCTGGTATTTCTTTTTTATCTCCTCAGAGTTCCTATAGTTTTCTTTTTTAATTTTATTGGAGTTTAGCTGAGTTACTGTGTTGTGTTAGTTTCAGGTGTACAGCAAAGTGAATCTAACATACACACACACACATGCACACATACATATATATGCATCCTTTTTCAGAGTCTTTTGTTATATAGGCTATCACAAAGTTTTGAGTAGATTTCCCTGAGCTACACAGTAGTATAGTTACTTATACTATACTTATAGTACTTAATTATTTTGTATATAGTAATGTGTATATGCCAATCCCAACCTCCAAATTTATCCCTCCCCCCAGTGTTTTCACTTTGGTAACTATACATTTTGTTTTGCAATCTTTTGTTCTGTTTATTTATTTTTTTTTTCCTAAGGATTGTTACATATATGCTCATCAAGGATATGGGCTAGTCATCTTTTCTTATAGTGTTCCTTTGGTATTAAGGTAATTCTGGCCTTATTAAATATCTTTGTGAGTGTTCCATTTTCTTCATTTTCTTTGTAAGAGTTTTATAGAGATTGCCATTATTTATATATTAAAAACTGTAAAATTTTTTTGGAGAAATCAAGAACTATACTCCTAGGAAATTTATGCCTTTAAAGGCAAATACCACAACATATGAAAATCTATTACTTATTTATGTATTTACCTAAGTACCCATTTTAAGAATTTTCAAAAATAATAGCAAATTGAACCCAAATAAAGTAGAAGGAAGGAAATAATCAAGAAAAGAGCAGACTAAAATCAGAAAATAGCATGCAGTATTAAAATCAGTGAGAAAGTTTTGAAAACCTTAATAAAAATTGATACTCTAGTAAAACCAATAGAGAGATAAAGGATAAATTAATATGCATGATTAAGAGTGAATTATAAAACTTGGATATAATTTTTTCAGACATTGAAAAATCAGTGGAACAGGATAGAAAGTCCAGAAATAAACCTACGCACTTATGGTGAACTAATTTATGACAAAGAAGGCAAAGAATGTACAATGGCATAAAGACAATCTCTTCAATAAGTGGTGCTGGGAAAACTGAATAACTTCATGTAAAAGAATGAAATTAGAACACTCTCCTACACGATGCACAAAAATAAACTCAAAATGGATTAAAGACCTAAATGTAAGGCTGAATACTATGAAATTCCTAGACGAAAATATAGAGAGGAAACTTTTTGACATAAAGTGCAGCAATATATGCATAGATCCACCTCCTAGAGCACTGAAAATAAAAACAAAGAAATGGGACCAAATTAAACTTAAACTTTTACATAACTTTATATAAAAAATACAACCAAAAAAAAATCAGACCTAATAGACATTTATCAAAAGACAACAAACAGATGGCCAAAAAACACATGAAAAGATGCTCAACATGACTAATTTTTAGAGAAATGAAAATCAAAACTACAATTCTCATACCAGTCAGAATGGCCATTATCAAAAAGTCTACAAACACTAAATGCTGGAGAGGGTGTGCAGAAAAGGGAACCCTGCTACACTATTGGTGGGAACGTAAATTGGTGCAACCAATGTGGAGGACAGTATAGAGGCTCCTTAAAAAACAAGTAGAACTGCCATATGATCTAGCAATCCCACTCCAGGGCATATATCTTGAGAAAACCATAATTCAAAAAGATACATGCACCCTTATGTTCACTGCAACACTATTTAAAATAGCCAAGACATGGAAGCAACCTAAATGTCCATTGGCAAGAGGAATGGATTAAAAAAAAGTGGTACCTATATGCAGTGGAATATTACTCAGCCATAAAAAAGAATGAAATAATGCCATGTGCAGCAACATGGATGAACCTAAAGATTATCATACTAAGTGAAGTAAGTCTGACAAAACAAATATCCTATGATATCCCCTATATGTGGAATCTAATAAAAATGATACAAAAGAACTTATTGACAAAACAGAAACAAACTCACAGATTTCAAAATCAAACTTATGTTTCCCATAGGGAAAACTGTGGTGTGGGAGAGATGAATTAGGAGGAAGGGAATATCATATACACACTACTTTATAAAATATGTAATTAACAGGGATCTACAGGATAGCACAGGGAAGCCTACTCAATAGTTTGTGATAACCTATATAAGAAAAAAGAATGGATATATGTATATGTATAACTGATTCACTTTGCTGTACATTATAATTTAACTATACTCCAATAATTTTTTTAAAGAAAAATCATGAGAGAATGTTATGTGAAATAAAGCTTTAAGGTAAAATTGACAAGTTCATAGAAAAAGTATAAAACATAATTACTAATTCAAGAATCAATGGAAAAAATAATTCTGTATCTATTCAGAACACTGAAACTGTAACTTAAAACTCATTTATGAAGAAATGTACAAACCAGATGCCTTCACCAGTGAGTTTTTTCAAACATTTTGAAAGAAATAAAGCAGTCTTCTTCAAACTCTTTTATATAAATTTTTTAAAAAGGCAGTTTCTACACCTATTATGAAACAACGTAGGTCCAAATGCCACAATATGACAAGGACATAACAAGAAAGAAAAACTAGGCAATTATGAGCATATTGCTTACATGAAAACAGATTAAAAAAAAAACTAGCAAATTGAACTTAGAAAGGTGTAAAGAGAAAATCAAATCAAAATAATGTGAGTTTATTTCTGGGAGCATTTCTTTTTATTAACACTTGATAATCAATTGGATTTTCCTCATTATGTAAATAAAAAAGCAAAATCACGAAGTCCTTTCAGTGCATGCAGAAAGGGCATACTGTGAAATTCAAAGCCAGCAATTATGAAAACTCTGAGGAAATGAGAACCGCTTCAGTCTTGTAAGGATTATTGAACAACACAGGAAAAAATACAGAATACGTCATACTTAATGGTGAATTACTAAAAATGTTTCTTCTATCATCTGGAATGATACAAGGGTGCCTCCTCTCACCACATCTATTAAGAATTGTACAGGAGGTCACAGAGCGAGAAATAAAGCATGGAATGGGAATAAAAGGCATGCAGATTTGAAAGTAAGGAATAGAATGCAATTTTTAGAAAATCCAAAAGGAGGTGGATCTACAGGAATTGAATGCATAACTCTAGCACAATTGCCAATATAAAGCCAGCATAATTTTATTTCTGTGTGCTAACAGCAAACAAATAGAAAATGGAACGTTAATGGATACAGCTTATATTACAATGCATCAAATAAGTACGCATACTTCACACAAAGATGTGTTTTCATTCCTGTAAACAGAAAAGTACAAGATGCAGTTGAGATGAATCAAAGAAAAACTAAATGGAGGGAGACACTGTGGTTCTTGGGCTGGAAGACTTAATTATGTAATGACTCAGTTTTCCACATACTGGTCTAAATATTTGAAGCAATTCCAATGTAAATGACCAGAAATATGTTTGTTGTTTGTATGTTTCTATTTACCTATTTATGTATCTGTGGACCTTGGCATACTCCTCCTAAAACTGCTATTGGAATTCAAGTTTCAAGAATAACCAAGATAACCTTGAACCAGAAGAAACAAGTGGAAAGGTTTATGGTATCAAATATCAGGACTTATTATATAGCAGAATCCTTAAGACCATGCAGTATTGGCACAGGGGTAGATAAAGAGATCACATCTCTGCAGTGCAGCACAGAAAATATCTTTTTACAATATATGATACTATTAGATATAAAGGACACCAATTGGATATCCATTTTAAAGAATTTTGACAAGTGAAATTATACATAAAAATCCTGTCCTGTTATTTTAGTATTTCTTCAACAGGATAAAAAAAAAGACTAACCATAAATGAAAATACCAACAAATCATACTAAAGTGATGCTTTTTATCATAGAAAGACTCGGGTTATGTGTTTACAAATTCTGTCCAGACAGTGGGATATGATATTAGTAATACTCATATCTGACAAAAGACATGGAAACAAAATATATAAAGAAATCCCACAAACTTTTATAAACAACAGATCACCCAATACATATAAAGGCAAAAGATTTCCACATAGACAATAAATGCATACAAATGCTGACTTCTTCAGTTGTTAGGGTAAGGCAAATTAAACCTCACCAAAGTAGCTAAATTTTAGGTACTGAAAATATCGGTTGTTTATGAGGATGAAACACAGCTGCAGGTGAGAGAGAAGTTACCACAGCCACTTTGGAAAATGTTTGTAGTTTCTACTAAAACTGAAATTGTGCCCACTTTCTGGGCCAGCTTTCTGTTTCTCAAAATTACCTAGAAGGAAACTGTATGTTTGTTGGGCAAACGATATTCATACATATATCTACAACAAAATAATTCAGAGTATCTCCAAACTGGAAATAAATAAAAGATTCGGGAATTCCCATTTTGGCTCAGATGGCTAAGAACCCGATGTTTTCTCTGTGAAGATGTGGGTTCAATCCCTGGCCTTGCTTAGTGGGTTAAGGATCCAGCATTGCGGCAAGCTGCAGTGTAGGTCACAGATGTGGCTCAGATCTGGTGTTGCTATGGCTGTGTAGGCCTGCAGCTCCGATTCAAAGACCCCTGGCCTGGGAAATTCATATAACACAGTTGCACCATAAAAAAATAAAAATAAAAAATAAAAAAATACATAAATACAAGAGTCCTATGGACAGGTAAATGTTGAGCTAGCTATACAATGGAATATATTTATCAATGAGAAAAGATTAACTTCTATTTTAATAGAACTGCATGGGTAGAGCTGAGGAAGAGTTTTGCTCTGAGGAAGCCACATATAAAAGCAGACATTTATGACTCCATTTATATGGAATTTAAACCTGAAAAATCGTACCAGGAGAGGCAAGTTAACTCAACACTTACATGGAAGGGATGCTGAGAATACCCATTTCATGGCTTTCTCTGGGTCATGGTAACAGAAGGTTCTTCATTTTGCAAAACCCTTTGAGTCAAAATATGTGATATTCAGTATAAAGTTTACTTTAAAAAAAAGTTCATGTGGCTCCTGAGTTGATCTGGGGAGCATAAAAAATACAAGATGGGAGTTATTCTAGGAAGCAGATGAGTAAAGACTCCTTTGATTAGGGTTTTTGTACTGGTAGAGGTGAGAATTTTTTAGATCCAACAGCCTTGCTGATGGGCAGAGAGATGCAGAACCAAGGACTGTGCTACTTGCAAATGAAAGGATGAGGCTCCCTTGTGTGGAGAGGACAGAGGCTGCAAGAGGATCAGGTTTGAGGGGAAGGACACTTGCCTTTAAAATCTTTAAAAATATCGAATCACTATGATGTACACCCAAAAATAATATCATATTTTTAGTCAATAGTTCTTCAGTATAAACATATGAATTTTTAAAAAAGATCTCTTGTTAAGGAGTCTGTATAAAATACTCAAGTACAGATGTTGAAAACACAGTTGCATGTGGGACCTTGGAGCTCTGGAATTGTCAAATGCTATCATTGATCAGTCAAGTGAGGTGTGGGCGGGAGACTGACTGTCAGCTTCAGAACACAGCTGTTAATGACAACCTCAAGAAGAGCTTTCTTTCTGTTTCAAGAGGTGAAAGGGTGAAAGCCAGATTGGGAGACTTCAATAGGGAATGGGAAGAGAGAAATTGAAGATGGGCAAGTACAGACAGCTCTGCTAAGAAAATCGACTGCACCTGGGAGTACGCAAACTTAGAGATGTTAGGTCGAGACATAACTTTTTCTTTACTCTTCAAGATCAGAGAAATCACAGTGTGACATTGCTTCTGGGCTTTCTCAGCATATCGTTAGGACATCCATGTGTGCATACTAACCACTTCATGTACACACATCTGTGTTGCTGTATCATCTGTCATGTTATGTGTGTGTTTGTGTACATACACACATACAAGGAGGACATACTCACTTAAGATTCCAATTCATTGGCAGTCGCAGAAGCAGGAAGTATGATTTCCCAGGGTAGTAACCCTGTCACCACGCTGTACAGCTGGGTATAATGTAAAAAAAAAAAAAAAGGTTCCAATTCAAGGTTAAAAGTTTCCTTCTGGCACCTCTTTCTCTTCTTTCTTGTAAGTTTATTCTCCAGTGATAGCAAATCCATTCCATATTGTGTACAGTGTGCTTACTGATTTGTTGAATTTTGTATACACACAGAGTTTCAGAGCTGTTGACCCACATCCCTGTGAGAACCACATTCTTAACTAAATTGCGGTATCCATGTACAGCTGGTTTTAGCTTTACAGTGGCCAGGCAAGATACCATTTTCTACTCTTAACCACCCACTTCAGTAAGGTTATTTATTTGTGTGAGAGTTAAGCTCATTTGTTAATGTTTGAATTTCACTTTTGAATCCACTCACATGCTGGTTGTTTTGTTTTGTTTTTTAGGGCTGCACCTGTGGCATATGGAAGTTCTAAGGCTAGGGGTTGAATCAGGGCTATAGCTGCCGGCCACAGCCATAGCAATGCTGCATCTGAGCCACATCTGCGACTTACACCACAGCTCATGGCAATCCTGGATCCTTAACCCACTGAGTGAGGCCAGGGATAGAACCCAAATCCTCATGGATACTAGTCTGGTTCTTTACTGCTTAGCCACAAAGGGAACTCCTGCTGGTTGTTTTTAGTTCCTCATTTAATTAAGTACGTGAAAGATATTTGGACCAGTTCTACAGATATTATGGTCAGAGATTTATCAAAAAGTACACTCAGAGAAGTATTTCTACTTTCTATGTGCTTCCAACCCACTTCCTGTAGGTAACCAAATGCTATACTTCCTGATTTATCTGTCCTACATTTCTTTTGCACACATGAGCAGGTACATATATTTTTATTTCCTCTACCTTTCTAAGATAGCGATTGTATGCTATAAATTTTTTTTTGTGCTTTGTTTTACTAAAGTTTTCTCTGGTCACATCACTTCATATTAGTTTATGAAGATCTCTTCTTTTAAACTGCTGAATAATGTTCCATTATGTAGATGCACCAGAGTTTATCAGTTATTCGCACTCCCATGTATGGGAATTCAGTTCCTTCCCAGTAGTTTGCAATTACAAACAATTCTGCCAAGAAGAGCTTGTGGATTTGTATTTTTGTCTTACTGAAAACAAAGGAAAACTAAGAGAATTTACAGAATACGAGAAAATAGTGTCAAATGATGCAACGGACAGGGGATCAATCTCTAAAATATACAAACAACTTATGCAGCTCAACAGCAAAAAAGCCAACAACCTAATTGAAAAATGGGCAAAGGACATGAATAGACATTTCTCCAAAGAAGATATGCAGATGGCCAATAAGCACATGAAAAAATGCTCAACATCATTGATCATTAGAGAAATGCAAATCAAAACTACCACGAGATACCACCTCACACCAGTCAGAATGGCCATCATTAATAAGTCCACAAACAGCAAATGCTGAAGGGGATGTGGAGAAAAAGGAACCCTCCTGCACTGTTGGTGGGAATGTAAACCGGTACAACCACTATGGAAAACAGTATCGAGGTACCTTAGGAAACTATACAAAGAACTACCATATGACCCAGCAATCCCACTCTTGGGCATACATCCAAACAAAAATCTCCTTGAAAAAATACTTGCACATGCATGTTCATTGCAGCACTATTCACAATAGCCAAGACATGGAAACAACCCAAGTGTCCATCGACAGATGATTGGATTAGGAAGGTGTGGTATATATACACAATGGAATACTATTCAGCCATAAAAAGAATAAAATAATGTCATTTGCAGCAACATGGATGGAATTAGAGACCCTCATACTGAGTGAAGTAAGTCAGAAGGAGAAAGACAGACACCATATGATATCACTTATACCTGGAATCTAATATACTTCACAAATGAACCTTTCTACAGAAAAGAAAATCACAAACTTGGAGAACAGACTTGTGGTTGCTAGGGGGATGGGGGAGGGTGTGGGGTGGTATGGGAGACTGGGGTTAATGGTTGTATACTACTGCCTCTGGGATGGAAAAGCAAGGAGTTCGGGCTGTATAGCACTGAGAGCTGTGTCTAATCACTTGTGATGAATCCATATATGTATGTGTAACCGGGTCACCATGCTATGCAGCTGGAAAATTGACAGAAATCTGTAAACCAGCTATAATGGAAAAAATAAAAGGAGAAAAAAAAAGAAAGTTAAGGGCACATGGAGATTTTTTGTCTGGTTGTTGGGTTTCTTTACTTATGGATAAGTTTCCCTCCAGATGAGTTGAAACAATCGACGTTCTCATCAAATGTGTAGGAGAGCTGTTTCTGCACAGTCTCCTGGGCAGAATGTGTTGTCATATAATTTTTAAAGATTTGTATCCATCTGATAGGTGAGAAGTGTTATCTCATTGTTACTGTAATTTCTTTAGAAATGAGTGAATTTGAATATTTGTTCATCTGTTTGGAGTCCATCATTATCTCTGTTTCTGTGAATTGTCAGCTCATTACATTTTTGCATTTTCTACTGGGTTTTAATTCCTTGTCCCGCAATGTTTGAGAGTCCATTAGGAGTATTAGCCCTCTGCCTGGAATATATGTCGGGAATATTTTCCACTAGAATGTCATCTGCCGTTGGATGTTTTTTGCTTATGGTGTTTTTGTCAGGCATTTTTAAGTGAATTTTGTGTGTGTGTGTTTGTGTGTGTAGCTAGGTTTATCATTTTTTTCTTTTGTTGGCTATAGATTTTCATTTATTGTTAGAAAGCCATTTCCTATACCAATATTAAAGAGGAATTTATCCTTTTATTTCCTTGTGCATGTATGGTTTCAAGTTTTACATGTAGACCCCCAGTCCACTTGAAAATTATTCTTATGAATAATTAGAGATGAAGGGCCTAATTTTAAATTTTACAGATGACTATACATTTGTCCCGACACCATGAATAAAAGAGTCTGTATTTGCCCCTATGATTTGAGATACCACTCTGGTTATAGTCTACACTTCTCTATGTATTTCGGTCTAATTCTTAATGTTTGTCTTAATTCCACTTGTCTGTATGTCTATTCATGTACCGGCACTATAATGTTTTAGAAGTGGAACTTTTAGAACATGTTTGACTGTCTGGCAGGGCTGGTTCTCTCCAAGAGTTTTTCTTCTTCAGTGTTTACCTGGCCATTTTTTTCAAGCTTGTTATTCTGTATGAACTTTATATCCAATGATCTAACTCCACAAATAGCTCATAGATATTTTTATATGGATTGTATTGAAGTTAATTTAGAGAGAACTGGCAACTTTATAATGTTGAAGTGTCCTCTCCTGGAACAGGGAGTATCTTTCCATTTGTTCAGATCTAGTCTTGTCTTTCAGGAATTCTTTCTAAATTTTCACTATATAGGTTTTGAACATTTCTTAGTATTTTTTCCTAAGTTTTCATCTTCTTTGTTGCTACTGTAAATGCACTTTTTTCCTATCACCATGTCTTTAAATTCTTTATTATTTACTTATATAAATGGATTTTTGTATGTCATTTTTATAATCTGCAACTTCACTGAATTATTTGAATGCCTTGCGAGTTTTGTCATGGACACTGCGATTTTATAGGGGTACTCATGTTGTCTGCAGTTGATACAGTGTCACTGTTCTTTAGATATTCTTATGTCTCTAGTTAACTTCTTTGTCCAATGGTGCCAGTTAATGCCCCGCAAGGCTAAATCCTAGTGGAGATGGTGGGCAACCTTGTTTTATTACTAATCTTACTTGTAATCCAGCAATGTGATATGATCGGCTTACAAATATATAAAGGCAGATAAGAGCTATATAGGTATCTATCTTATAGATACTATGTATAAATTATATACGATATTTTCAAATTTGGGGTGAACTTAATTATTCTAGTGAGTCTAACTCCTCCTAAGCCGTTTCCCTAGTGTTTGTGCTCGTCTTTCTAGAACTTGCCCTGTTTCAGCCACTTTTGCCCTCCCATTGTGTTTAGTGGGGTGGTGGTGGTTGAGAGCAGGCCTGTGGGATTGAAGCAGTGGTATTTATGGCCATTTCTTTCCTCTTTGTCATCACAGTCAACTTTTAGTTTCCTTATTCTCTTTTTAAAGTAAACATGCGTTCTGGGCCCCATGTCACCTTCAGTTTGCTGATTTGGGAAAAGCCTTCACAGAACTCAGCACAGTTGTACTTACAAGATAGATGTTATTCCAGCAAAAGGATGCCAGCCAGAGTCAGCACGGGGAAAAGGCACATGTGGCAGAGTCCAGAGGACATGCGACTCACTTAATTCCTCCAGCAGT